>CM076581.1:225194699-225574422 GCA_034641835.2 Pinus albicaulis
TTCATCTACTTTCCCAGGTTGTCCCATCCGTTGACAAATATCACACCTTCGAACATGCTCCTGAGTGTCACGAAAAATGGAGGGCCAGTAATATTCCATTTGCAGCACCTTATGACCCGTTATTTTATCTATAAAATTTCCTCCAAAGGGTCCATCATGTGTAGCTTTTAATATTTCAAAAATATCATCTTCTGCCACACAACGGCGAATCTGCTAGTCAACCCCTGTATGGAAGAGATATCCTTCCATTCATGAATATCGGGTACTCTAATGAATTATCATGCTTTGCTCCTTATAGGACAGATGACGAGGCACTTTTCCTTGAGAAAGATAATTAGCAATATCTGCATACCATGGAGTGTTAGCAGAAACTGCAAAAATATGCTCATCTGGAAAGCTATTTTCAATTGGTGTATTCTTACCATCATGTTCTATCCTAGATAAAAAAATCTGCAACCACATTGTCCTTCCCCAGTTTATCTACTATGGTAATATCAAATTCCTGTAGTAGCAACAACCATCTTGTAACACAACGACAGGTAACAGGTTTATTCATTAGATACCTAATGGCTGCATGATCAGTATGCATGAAAGTAGGATACCCGGTAATGTAGTGTTGGAACTTATTGATGGCATAAATGACAACGAGGAGCTCTTTCTCAGTCACTATGTAGTTTAATTCAACAGGGGCCAAATTTTTACTAAAATAGTAGACTGCATAAGGTACCTTATCCTCTTGTTGTCCCAATACTACACCAATTTTTGTTTGAGAGGCATCCGTATGAATGTGGAAAGGTAATGCCCAGTCTGGTCCTCTAAGGATCGGAGCACTGCAAACTAATTTTTTAATTTTTGTAAAGTCTTCATCACAGTCATCTCACCACACGAATTATGAATATTTTGTTAGCAATTGAAACAGTGGGTGTGCTACTTTTGCAAAATTCTCTATAAAACGTCTATAATAACCAGCACAACCAATGAAACTATGTACCTGTGTGGGCATCTTAGGTGTTGGAAAGTGCAGAATTACCTTTATCTTTGCTGGATCCATCCTGATCTCTTCAGCTAAGAGAAAATGTCCCAGAATGATTCCCTCTTCCATCATCATGTGGCATTTCACCGTACTCAGAGAGACACGAGCTTGTATACACCTTGCAAGAACTTTTTCCAAATTTTTCAACCCATCCAAAAATGAGTCCCCATATGGAGTAAAATCATCCATATAGATTTCAGCACTGTAATCTGTCAAGTTGGAGAAGATTCCCAGGATTTCTCTCTGGAATGTTGCAGGAGCATTACACAGGCCAAAAAGAAGGACCTTGTATGCAAATGTTCCCTAGGGCATGTGAAAGTGGTCTTGTCCTGGTCCTCAGGGGCAATATGGATCTGGTTATATCCACTGAACCCATCCAGAAAAGAGAAAAATTTCTTACCAGCCAATGTGTCTAAAACTTGATCAATAAATGGTAAGGGAAAATGGTCTTTCTGCGTCGCCTTATTTAACTCTCGATAATCTACACAAATCCGCCATTTTCCATTCTTCTTGGGGACCATTACTAATGGTGAGACCCATTAGCTATCTAAGATAGGATAGATAAAATCTACATCCAATAATTTCTGAAGCCCTTCTTTCACAACATTTTTCAGTGCAGGGTTCAGTCTCCTCTGAGGTTGTCTTATAGGACGACAATCTTCCTTGATGCATATGTAATGGATGCATAAGTTAGCAAGGATCCCCTTCATATCTGCATAATCCTAGGCAAAGGCCTCTTTTTGTTTTCGCAGAACGTCTACAAGTTGCTTCTTCTGGGATTCTGACATGTTTGGATTAATATTCAAATTTTTCCTGGGTTCCAATTCCACTTGAACACTTTCATGGGGTGTATCAGCAGGTGGCTCCTCTAATCCCTCTATTGTTTTCATAATTTCCTGAGTCTCGTAGCTGAGGATAGATTCTAGGATCCGTTGGTTTAGTTCTAAAACGAAACAAGGATCATCAATGAAGGAAGTGATTACATCATCTCCAAATTCCATTTTCAACTGAAGGGCCTATCCAATAGTAAGGACTGATCTCACTTCTTCATCTTCCGTTTCAGCCTCTACTGCAAATACATCTTTCTTGCTGCGTGTTGGTTTTATGGGTAGATTTGGTTCTGCTGGTGGATACAACACTAAATTATTAGTGTTATGTCCATTAGAAATAACCATATTTCCTGAGCGACACCCAATGTAAGTGTCTGCAGTGACCAGCCATGGTCTACCCAAAATCAAGGGATGCCCACCCACTAAAGATTGTGTATGTAATACCAGGAAATCTATGGGGTAATGCCATGAATCCACTGAAATTGTCATGTCTTCCAACTTCCCTACAGGTTTTATTGTATATTGATCTGCTAATTCCAATATTGTAGGTGTATGCTTCAAATTACGAAGACCTAATGCATGAATGGTTTCAGTGGTGATGACATTGATGGTAGCACCCAGGTCTACCAGCACATTTGAAATCTCTACCCCATTAATATGTACTGTCAAAATCAGGTTCCCCAGATCTCCATATTTCACTGGCATTGATTTTCCCATCATAAAATCTGAAAATTTTCCCATAACATGTATAGTGAGGGGATATTTAGTTCTCTTGGCAGGCTTCTTTGAAGAATATTCCCTAAGAGTCTTTGCATAGATCGACACGTCCTTCATAGCTTGTAACAAGGGAATTTTAACAAATAAGTTCTGAAATTCTCCCAATAAATCAAATTCAGGTTGAGGGCTTGGTTTACTCATAATTAGTCTCCCTGGGTAAGGTGGTTCAGATCGATGTTGTTTAACAGGAGGCGCCTAGGATCTATCAATTTGTTTTGGCTCTTTACTAGTCATTTCTACCTCCTTACCTTCACTATCAATTTGTTCGATGATAACTGGAGGAGGTTGGTCATTAACTGTCTAAACTAATCGCAGATTCATTTCATACAACTCTGTAGTGGAGATACTATATGAAGGCAAGTTAAGAACATCAGCTTGATGAGCTCCCTTGTTGTTAGGATTAAGGTTAGGTTGCATTGGATGCTGAGGATGAATAGGTTGGTTACCAGGAGGCACATTGGAAGGTAATTGGAGCTACTGCTGAGGTACCTTCTGGGTCATCCGTTGAGGTGTCTGCTGAGGAAACTAACCAGGAGGGGACCCTCTCCAAGTTGGAGCCCATGAAGAGCTCGTACTGGCTTGAGGGTTCCACTGCTGCCAAGGTGGATACTGGTATTGCGGCCATATGGGGGGGTAAGGCATGGTCTGAGGATTCATATTGCAATTATTGAAATACTGAGATGGATCCAGGTACATACCTTGATTTCCCATTGGTGGTCGAGGCTGCCATGGCTTCCTCGATCCCATGAGGTACAGTTGCTCCATGTCCACCTCCATTCCTTGAAATACTTCTTTCAAGCCTTGCAAGGAAGGGCATGAACCTGTCGCATGATTGAGCTCACAGATCGCACATTTCTCAATCTAATTTAGTGGGCATTCCCTTTCTGAGTGCTTCTTCCTAGATTTCAGATAAAATATCGCCATTGTCCTATCCAGTTCTAGCTGCTTCTATTTTACTTGCAGAGTGTCCATTTGTGCCGACAGGGTGCTAAGGATATCTGTCCTCAAGTTGTCTAGTAGGTTTCCGATTTTTGCTTTTGTAACACCCCTGCCAGATCCCTTTGTTGATTGGATCCAAAGCTTATTCCTTGCAAGCCCCCTCAAGCACTGAATACATAAATTGCAAATATATTTGAATGTCTCCTTGGAGATGTCTCCCTTTCCCAAAATGTTCAGTAGTTCTATCGAGTCCTCTCGAAAGGATCGAAGGAGGATAATCTTTAAAATTTCCTTATCCAGGCTAGAATGACTTGGCCTCTGCAAGATGTACTTAAACATTTCCACACAATCTTATAAGCTTTCATCTTCTTTCTGTGTGAACTTGAAGAGATCCTCCTTGATGTTGCGAGATTTACAGTAATCCTGGTATTTCTCTAGAAAAGCTAATTTCATATCATCCCATGTGGAAATGGATTTCCCTCCAATGCCCATGAACCATCACAAAGCCGTTCCTTTTAGTGTAGAAGGGAAATTTTTTAACTTCTGGGCATCTGTTGTTTAGTCATACCCCCAACACACTATATCAAACTCAAATAGAAATGTATCGGAGTCTTCTGAAATGAGCCCATGAATGTTTGGTAAGGCTGCCAATGGAATAGGCTTTGTAGGCGCACCAGACCCCAGAACCCTGATTGGAAAATCTATGGTGGGGGTTGTGGGAGCCATGAAGATCTTCCAATACTCGTTGGGGATTTCAATAGGCTCTCTAGAGGGTGGATGAGTATTCTTTACTACCGAAACTTGAATTTCTTTAGTAGCACTTCCCCAGTCTCTTGGCGACGCAAGTTTTTCCTCGTTTCCTTCTCCCGCGGCCTGGTTGCTTGACCCCTCGACTGCAAATTACTTTCCCTTACTATAACAGTATGACCCTGTCGATGTTCTACTTTCAATTTCTTCCTCCGCTATCACCAGTGCAAGGTCCTCCAGATCATCTCTACTGCTAAATATATCTTCCACTACTAGAGGAACGTGTTGTGTCAAATCACCAGAGAATGTTGTAGCCTGCACTGGTTGCTTTACTGACTGTCCCTCGGACTTCACTCTCCTTGCCCCTGGTCTCACAACTACACAAGAGGATGCTTCTGATTCAGCCTTTGCTATGATCTATTGGATATAGGTTTTTCTTCCCAAATCTAGTCCTCCCCTCTTTGGGGCTCTCCCTCTGGCTCTCTTATTTGATTTTTTGTTCATACAAAATTTGGTATGATGGAGGGTCTTGGAATGAACCTATAATGCTTCAATCTTGGAGCAAGGTGTCAAAGGACCATTCCTTCCCCAAGATGAAAGAACTCACAAAAATAAAGGCAGCTAACAAAGAAAAAATCTAGGGTGTCAGGTTTGGAGCAGGGCGTCAAAGGACTCCTCCCTCCCTGGGACATGACCCAGAAACATACACACACCACAGGAAGTCCTAATACTTCCAGATTTGAAGCAGGGCATCAAAAGACTCCTCCCTCCCCAGGGTAAAAGCTAGGGTTTTCCCAAAAAGGAAAGACACAAGCATTAAAAGGAAATAAATCTCACTCAGGACCTGGAGCAGGGCATCAAAATACTCCTCCCTCCCTAGGACAAGCAAATGGCCCAAAATCAAAAAGAAAAGAAAAAATAAATAAGAAGAAAAAATACTTACCCTCAGGACCTGAAGGAGAGTGAGAAAAATAGTTCTTTCCCCAGGACAAGAGATTGACCCTCTGGTTGGTCCAAATCGTTGTTTGCACCTTGTTAGTCTCCCCGGCAATGGCGCCAAAATGTTGGTGTCAAGTATGAACAATTTATTCACCATATTCGGACATTAATTTATCAATCCAATTGCGTATCCTTTCAAGGAAACACGCAAGGTATATGCAAGGGCAAACGCATAATCCCTCCCAACCAAGGGTTCATCGTTTAAGATTCAAAACATGGCTATGGGATTAAACTAACTACAGAACTCAGCAATAATCATAAACAAGAAAGAGTTTCAATAATAAGCATAAGCTATTAATTGACACACACACAAAGACGCGGCACCTGATCAGAAGAGCGGGCCCAACTCTCTGATCAGGGCTTCATTGGTCACGGAGAAGATTGGAACAACAAAACAGGTGATATTTTATTAATCTATAACAGGTGATTGCAATAGCGGTGGGAGAAACCCTCTTCGCAGGAAAAATCTGCATTTTATACATAGTGAGGGAGATTAACAGATCTCCCTAAAACATGGCAACCACATATCCACAATGTACATCAATTGGAACAACACCATTTCCAGATATCCGAGATAGAAAAAAGGTCCAAGAATAGTTCCAGGGAATCGTAGCTCCAGCTACGCGGCCTCCTTATGGCTTTTCGTTACCAGATCTGTTACGAAATGATGAAGCGAGGGTTCCTATTCTCCAAGCTGCGGTCAAACATATGTTTTAGTACCGCAAAATAGATAAGACTCTGTGAATTTACTTCATTAATTAAAATATTTCAATTGGACAAGTCAAAGGTATTTACCTTGTAGGTTTAACATAACAGCATAAGTAAATGAATACAAAAAGGGTCAAAAGGGGGAATAGAAATGGATAGGAAGATGGCCCGATTTGGTACCCAACATAGAGTTTGATTTAGAATTTGAAGATTCTTTATTCAGGACCAAATATGAAATTAATTTAAGTTATGTTGTTTTAGATGCTATTTTTATTTCATTTTTGGAAACAAAAAAAAAAATATTAAAACAGATTCTGAATTAAAAAATGTTATAAATCAAAACAATCTTGAAGAGATTAATGCTACTATTCTTAAGAAAATTGATGAGGAAATTTAATTAGCTCAACTGTTGGCTTATACATCTAAACCTTCTATTCCTCATTTAAATACCACTACATCATCTATAGTTTCTACTACCATTCAATCCACAGATCCATTTAGTCCTAGATTACCATTACAACTTAGAATATTATTTCCTTCATCCCCTACATCCACTTCATCCACAAGTTCAACTTCTACTTTGTTAAACACGTCATTTTATTTCCCTACTAGTTCCATATATATTTGAGTTCCACTTTCTAGTACTTCAACTTCAAATTTTAGTTCATATACTTCTTTTTCTAGTTCAACACCTTATATTCCAGTTTCATCAATCACTACTTCCAGTTCAGCCCCTACAACTTCTACTTTACCTCCTAGCCAAGCTAGAATTCAAGCTATGGCTGCTAGGTATGCTCCCCTTATCCTTCCAGGACAGTTTCATGACATGCCCCAAGATTATCAAAGTAAGATACCACATTTTGATGCTACTACATAGTATACTGCGTAGAAGTACATAAACAAAATGATAGATTACTTTGAACTCCATGAGATAGATGAGTCATATGTACAAATGTGGCTTTTTGTACAAACATTAACAGGGGAAGTTAAGAATTCGTTTAAAAGTCCTACAACTGGTAGTGTAGCTGATTTAGTTTATTTTCATAGATTGTTTTTAAACAAATAGGAAAAGAAGAAAAACCCCCTACAAATACTGTCTGAATTTGATGCAATGAAAAGAGCTCCAAATGAATATGTACAAGACTACTGCACTATATATAACAATGTTTACAATTCAATTCCTGCAAATCTAAAACCCACTCCTGACTCTATCTTGCTAAAATTCCCATATGGACTTGACACTGAAATGGCATATCAGTTAAGAGAAAGAAATGTAGAAACATTGGAAAGAATGCAAACAGATGTAATAGGTGTAGAAGTAAACATTCTAGCTAAAAAAGCAAGATTAAGAAATGAGAGGAGAGTTACTATGAAAGAAGAAGCCTCTAGTTTAGACAAAAAAATAGATATGTTAGTTAAGACTTTAGAGAGGATAATGAAGACCTCAATGGGATAACCAACAGCAAATCAGAAATCCCAATTTTAGAAAAAACACAAATTCAGGAAAAAAAAAGAGACTCAGCCCCAGACCAAACAATAAGACCTCCCTTTTAGGAGAACTATGTTGAGAATTCTCAAAACAATAATGATGATGAGGATACCATAAATTTAATGGGAATAGATGATAATAACACTATCTTTCTCATAGAGAAAGATCAAGAGTTATTTGAACTTCAGCAACTCCAATTAGATTCAAGGGAATCCTTTGATTACAAACAAGGTTATGAATTTTCCATTAACGAAGTACACAATCAGTATAACCTAAGAAGTAAGAAAGAAAATGAGTCTTCTACTAAGAAAACATCTCAAACACCAAATAAGAAAACAGTAGAAACTCCTAAAAAAAAAGTTCTACAAATTCTCCCTAGGGAAAATAAGCAAAACTCAAACTCTTCCCAAAACGTTTCCAGTCCTAAGTTTTCACCAAGCACTAAGATTGTTGACATAACTGATGAAGTTGCTCAAACTTCAAAATATTCACAAAAATCTACTGCTCCTAAAGCATCTAATTATGATAAAACAACAAATTTAGATTCTGAAATACCCAATGTTGATCCTAAATCAGAAGATCCAAAAGCTGCCACTGAAAAAACAAATTCTGATGAATCTAAAGCTCAGAAAACATCTATTGTTTCACAAACCATTCCTGAAAAGAAAAAAAATCCATAAGACTGAAGACACTCAAACTGAAACTGAAAATACCAATTCCTCTAACAGAATTGGTAAAACATGAGTTGTATAAATCAACCATAACTGAAACATTAAACATAAATGATGGAAAATATTCCATAAATCTAAATGATGATCAACCAGAGTTAATTTTTGGCCCAGATGTGAATGGAAAAAAATTAGATGGATCATTTCCTCCATTTTACATTAGTTTAACCATTCATGATCATATCCTACACAATGCAATGCTTCATTCAGGAGCTTCCCATAATCTAATTCCCAAAGCTATAATGGAAACCTTGAATTTAGATGTCACAAGGCCCTACAAAGATGCATTTTCATTTGATTCAAGTAAAGTAAAATACCTAGGTCTAATAAAAGATTTGTGTGTAACCTTAGTTCAATATCCTGGTAAGAGTATACTAATGGACATTTTAGTAGTTGATATCCCACCTAAATATGGAATGTTATTATATCGCTCGTCAGGAGAAAATTTATAGGGATCTCTACAATTGGACATGTCATATGCTACTAGATCAGTTTTCGGTCAACCAAAGAAATTATATAGGGAAACCTTAATGAAATATATGGTGAGTAGTGCTGAAAGGTTAATAAATTATCCAATTTGTACCACACCTACTGATCTAGATTCTTTCATTCTATGTAATGCTGAAACTGATAGTGAAATCAAGACTGAACTAAGAGAAGAAAAGAAAACACAAGATAGTGATAATATTTCTCATGAATATTTATGGCATTTAGACTTTGATGGTTCAGTAAATAAGTTAGGAGTAGGAAAAAGAGTATGGATAACTAATATAGAGAAAAATCATGCAGAAGGCCATGCTTTTAGATTGAATTTGAAATGCACCAACAATATCGCTGAGTATGAAGCCCTCATATTAGGACTCCAGATAATTAGAAACTTAGGAGGTAAAAGAATATCAATAGTGGGAGATTTTGAGTTGATTGTAAATAAAATTAAAGGAGAATATTCATTTTACAATCCTAGACTAGGTCGCTACAGAGAGACTGTACTAGATTTGATTAATGATTTATTGAAATGTAATTTTTCTGCAATACCAGGAAGACAAAATTTACAAGAACATTCTTTGGCAACCTTTTCTAGTACTTGTAATTTACCTTTTTAGCCTAATCACATGTATACTGCAGAAGTAGAACACAAACCAGTAATTCTAGACAACCTATAATATTGGCAGGATTTCTCACAAGACCAACAAATTTATGAAATTCTGAATAATGAAGGTGGATTTCAGAACTGTAAGATAGACACTGATTGTACAATAGATCAATATTTAGATAGTGAAATTGATGTAAATAATGTAGATGTAAATAAAGTAAAGTTTGATAAACCTACTAGATTTAGCCAATCAGATATAGATAAGTTAGAAAAAGTAGAAATTGACGAGATCATTGATGAAGAATCTGAAATATTAAATCTTAAAGACAATTTCTTACCAAAAGGTTTAACTCCCTTAGAAGATCTATTTGACTCAAATGATGTTGTTAGAAAACCTAAAATGGAGCCAGTTAGATCTGATATTGAGGAATGCAATATTGGTACAGAATTAAAACCCAAAATGATCAAACTTTCCAAATATTTACCTCAATAGGAAAAACAAAAATACATCGAACTTTTAAAGGAATTTCAAGATGTTTTTGCTTGGAGTTATGAGATTCTTAAAGCCTATGATACAAACATAATTCGACATCAAATTCCTATAAAAGAAGATCAAAATTCCTTTAAACAAAAATTGAGAAGAATTAACCATGTTTTATTGCCTTAGATAGAAAGGAAGTGAAAAGAATGTTTGATGAACATATCATTGAACCAATTAAGTATTTTGATTGGGTTTCTAACTTAGTGCCAACAAGAAAGAAAACAAGAGAGATTAGATTATGTGTCAACTTTAGAAATCTAAACAAGGTATCCTTAAAGAATAATTACCCTTTACCAAAGATGGATCACATATTACAAAGGGTAGTTGGTTCTTCTAGGATTTCACTGTTAGATGGTTTTTCAAAATACAACCAGATTTTAGTCCAAAAAGAAGATCAGGCCAAAACAACCTTTACTACTCCTTGGGGCACTTTTATGTATGTAAAAATGCCTTCTGGTTTAATGAATGCAGGGGAAACATTTGAAATAGCCATGGATATAGCCTTTGTAAAGGAAATACATGATTTCTTAGTAATTTACTTAGATGACATAACTGTATTTTCTAAAACTGATAATGAACACTTGGATCATCTGAGACAAGTTTTTATTAAATGCAGAAAGTTTGCCATCTCTTTAAATCCTAAGAAAAGTTTATCTGGATTAGAAGAAGGAAAGTTAGTAGGACACATAATATCAAAAGAAGGAATCAGAATAGATCCTGCTTGGATAGAGGAAATTCTTAACATTAATCCACCAAGAAACATCAAAGAGTTACAAGCCTTTCTAGGTAAGATTAAATTTTTAAGAAGATTCATATCCAACTTAGCTGAGATAATTAGAGAACTAAATAACATGCTTAAAAAAAATAATTTCTTAAATGGACTATTGAGGCCAAACAATCATTTGAATCTATCAAACAGACCTTAACCAAAACTCCAGTCCTCATAAGTCCTAATTTCAAAAAATATTTTATCATTTTCTCATTTTCTTCAGAACACACCATTGCTGTAGTTTTACTGGAGAAAAACGACCAGGGTTATGAATAGCCCATAGCTTTCTTTAGCAGAACACTTAGAGATGCATCTTCGAAGTAAAATATCATGGAGAAACAAGCCTTAGCTTTGGTAAAGGCCATTAAAGACTTTAGAGTTTACATTCTCTATTCTCACATCATTGCCTATGTCCCAAACGTTGTAGTAAAAGACATTCTTACTGAGGATGGTCCTGATGGAAGAAGAGGTATGTGGATTTCCACTATCTTAGAATATTAAATAGAGATAAAACCCACAAAACTTATCAAAGGTCAAGGTTTAGCCAGACTTAGGGCTAAATCAAATTGTAATGCTCTTGACATAAATTTTATTTCCCAAGTAGATGATTAGGAAGAGATGGTGACTCCAGAGATCAGTGCATCCTTTTTAGAATCACCATGGTATGCAGATATTATTTTTGTATTACTAAACTTACAATCTCCTCCTGGATTTTCAAGAACTAAATCTAGATCTCTAAACCTTAAGGCATTAAGATTTTGTATTTTAGACAATGTACTTTTTTGGAGAGATCATAGTTGGATTTTATTAAATTGTTTGTTAAAAGAAGAAGCTGACAAAATACTTGAAGAATTTCATGCAGGTGATTGTGGAGGACATCTTTATTGGAAAACTACTGCAGACAAGATACTAAGAGCTGGTTTTTACTAGCCTACTTTGTTTGTAGATGTCAAAAGATATGTGACCTCCTGTCATAAGTGCCAAATCTTTGAGGGTAAGAAAAATCTATTACCCCTACCCTTAAAGCCCATCTCTACTAAAATTCCATTTCAACAATGGGGTCTTAACTCCATTGGAGAAATTCACCCCCCATCATCAACCCAACACAAGTGGATTTTGATAGCCACTGATTATTTTACCAAGCGGATTGAAGCCATACCCTCTAGGCAAGCCACAGATACTGTCATTATCTCCTTCCTAGAAAGTAACATTCTTTCAAGATTCCGATGTCCCCAAAAGATAATTACTGACAATGCAAAAACATTCAAATCTAAAAATATGATTGAATTTTTTAATAAATACCATATTACCCTAGGCCACTCTACTTCATATTACCCTCAAGGTAATGTTCTAGCTGAATCTTCAAATAAGAGCCTTATAAACATCATCAAAAATTTACTTGAAGATAATAAAAAGACTTGGAATAAGAATTTAGTCAATGCCTTATGGGCAGATAGAATCACAACTAAAAAATATATTGGTACATCCCCTTACCAAATTGTCTATGGAATGGATGTTGTTTTTCCATCTTCCTTAGGAGTACTAGTGATGAAGATTATCCAAGAGTTACAATTTGAAACAAATGACATTCAAAGAAGGATCAATCAAACTATTCACTTGCAACAAACAAGGGAAGAAGTTTATATCAAGTCTCAAGTTATCCAAGATAATATTAAGAAATGTTTTGATAAAAAGAGTAAATAATATGATTTCTACATTGGAGATAAAGTGTTAGAATGGGATTCAAGAAGGGAAAACAAAAGTAAGCATGGAAAAATTGATTTTCTATGGAAAGGACCTTATGTCATTTATGGTTACAGAGGTAACAATGTTTTATTTCTAAAAGAAATAGATGGGTCAGAGATGTCAGAAGGAGCAGCAAATGGCAGAATGTTGAAGCACTACTACTCCCCTGAGAAAAAAAAATAGTTATTTTCATTTACTTTCATCGTTGTACATATGCATTGAAGATTTTAGATTGGATTAGATGTTTTCCCTGACAAATTTGAAGCTCAGAGAGAAGTCCCTAAGCTTTGAAAGGTAAATATCATAAGTATGAATAATTGCAGAGATTAAAAGATACTTACAGGATCATCACAGTCAAATTTCAGAGGCTATTAGTCTTTAAGTTCTTGACATTTCACCATGAAATGCCATCCCCAAGTGGAGCCACTATTAGGGTCCTATAATAATAGGATTCATAATTTTTGAATTGACTATGATAGTCTTGTAAATATGAATATACCTTATTTTCTGCAAGTTGTTTTCTCATATTTTGAAAAATGAAAAATAATTAAAATTTGAAAAGAGGGTAAAAGTCCTAAAATAATGGTCAAAGGGCTTAGAAAAATAGACCCCAAAAGAAAAAAAGAGATAAAATAAGACATGAAAGTGAGCAAGTCAAAATGCCACTCCTATTTAATTTTACTGCAAGAATAATGATTATGTGCAGATTGTCAATAAATGCCATAATCCATGATTAGTTAAACAGTTTAATATTAGCTTTTCATGCTTTGAATTTCGTGTTCTAGATAGAGAATAAAGATATGTCAAATAGTTTAAACTTGACAAATCAGTAATTAATATAGAGAATAAATGAGGAGCTCAAAAGTTTAATCTAAGCCCTCGGATGAAATAAGGTTAGACTTAGATAGATTTATGCTTTGACAGAAAATTCATTCAGGGTTGCAAGCCTAAATGCACCCATGAAAATGAAGTAAAAAAGTTTAGAAATAAAGATGGGTAGGTAGAAAGTAGTTGTGCAAGAATGTAATAAAGCATCATCGAGAAAAAAATGCTAATTTTCCCTTTCCTACAATTATTCAGTATTCTAAACTATCAGTCAAAGAGGCTTATAGAGCATTTCTCTGACTTCTGTTGGGACCAGACCTAAGGCTCAATGACTGATTGGTTAAAAATATTGAATTCCTACATAAAAATCATATTCATCAGCATTTACCCTTAATTCATAATCATAATCCATTTTTCCTAAGTAAAAACCCATTTTTACTTAGTAAAAGTAAAACCCTAAATAACTAATTCCATTCCCTTTCAAAAATCATTCATAAACCCTTAAAAAGAATTTATCCTAAGTTAAAGTGTGGAAAAATACAACAAAGAACAAGCTATGATTTATTTTTCACTTTACTTATAGTTAACATGTATTTTTATTCATTATAGACATTATTCCCCTTTCATATTAATTTCTAATTTATTTATTTAACTCCCTAAACTACTCCCTCCCGTATAATACTAAACCCTTTATATTAAAAAAAACCTGCTATTTAAAAGTTAAACCAATGTTTAAATATCCCACTTGAAGAAATATCCCCGCCCATTAACCCATTGGTTTAAATATATCAATAAAACAAATATCCCGCCCCCTATGTTTTTTCAACAACTGTCAAACGTTGTAAAAATTATATAAATAAACCCATGCCTGTACATAGGTGAAACATTGGTCGATTTTTTAATTAAAATATATGTATTACATTTCCGCCCCACATATCACATAACCCATAGTTTAAAACTTTATTAATGTATAAAGTTAAAACTCGTCTTGACCACTTATATTAGACGCCGGGCCCACTCCAAATCCCGACACAGCTTCCACATCAGATCTAGGCCATTTGTAATCGAACCCCACAATCCGATGGCTAAAAACCGATATCACAAATAAATTAGCGTGACATACACCATCTCATTTCTACGTGAATTAATGGGCGGTATTGGGATTTTCTCCCTCCTCCACGTGGTCCATTTTCATTGGATCATCTTGGTTTCATCCAAAACCACTTACCACTGAAATGGCACACGATAACCGTCTTTTGTTTAGACCCTTTGAGCCCGAAAACCACTAGTTTTCATGACTTGACTGCCATTAATTATTGTCGCCTGTTAGCCCTAATTATGCCTAATAAAAGTTGGAAATGCATTCATTTATTCTCTTTCTACATGTAAACATCTGGACAAGCCATCCCCACTGTAAAACAAGCGTTTTTTTGCCATTTTTATGCCAAAATCCTGCAAATTTCAAAATTTTACCATTAAATATTGCAGAGGAGCTTCACATTGTTCCAAAGATCAGAAATAAATTGTTCAATCTATTCAAAGACCTTAGAAACTACTTCAAAAAACCCTATACATATGCATACCAGGTTTTCTTCCAAAACTAGGCCTGTTTCTATTTGAAAAAACCTTTTTAAGAAAAATTCCCACTCAAAGCTTAAAATCAAAAATAGAACCCTATCAAAAAGTCCAAAAAATAGGCCAAAAACTATCAAAAATTCCTAAATATCCATGTTTATGTTGCGCCCTATTTTAAAACACCAAATTTAGCCCATAAACCTTTTGAGATTATCCTAAGCCTCTGTGCCCAATTGCAAAAGATTCTTTAGTCCAATTATTCACTGAAAAACTCAGGAAACCCTTGTTTCTTGTTTAAAACCAGTAAAAGTCTGTAAAAACCTATTGAATAATCTAAGTTTGGAAGGAAAATCCCAAAGAAAGACCATACTTTGAATATTATATCCAAGAAACCTCTGCTAAAATAAAAATACTTCTGCAAACTGTCTAAACTTGCAGAAGTGGCTAGAATGACTAAAAAGAAGAATTCTAACAATCCTAAAGGTTCCAAAGTGCCAAAATCCACTTCAACCATGACTTCTGAGACTTCTATTATTGTAAATCCCTTACAACCCCCTGTTATAGACATCGGGCACACTCCATTAGCTGATGTTGATTACAAAAATAGCAGACCCAATTGTTGAGTTTAATCTGCTAGATATTCATAACTGGAGCTATGAGAAGTCATTAGATAATGAAGAAGAAGTCCACATTTGGGGATCACACTTTCCCAAATATGTTGTTCCATTAACTCATCCATGTTAAGAAGTCATTAGGTTATGTAAACAGTATTATGTGCCTAATCAAAGAGCCATAATGAATGCCAACAAAGAAGTGCTTTTTGCCAAGCTTCATATTGGCCTTGATTTTCTCAAAAGATTCATGATTTTCCAAAAATTTATGCCCTTGCATATAGAAATTCCTCAAATCAATCCTCCGTACTCTTCCTCAAAATTCCCAGAAGGTTCAAGGCATGTAATTTCCATGCTTTCATTCATCCCAGGGTGCTCTACTGATGAACACACAGATGAATCCATCCTGGGTTTCTTATCCATTTTTACCCCAGGAAAACCTCCATTTGTAATATTTCACTATGTTGGTTATATTGCAAAGAATATTCATGATAAATTGATTAAGTTTCAAATTGAAGGAGTGTTCAGATACACATCCTTCCTCTTTCACATGTTCTTATATTTCCAAGCAGATAATTTTCCAATTACTCTTCAAAAGTTGGACATAGAGGGAAATCCTCTTTCAGAAATGTTTTGGACCTCTTTGATCAGGAAAGAGTCCACAAAATTTACATATGTAGAGTTTTCAGATTCATTCATTCATCCATTAATCAAGATAATTACAAATACAGAGCAGCCAAGGATAAATGATGAGATGAAAAAGATTTTACAGTTGTCAGAGAAAACCAAGACTGGTGATTGGTACTTATATGAAAAACATACTGAGATCAGAGTTTTTGGATCTAATTTGTTGCCTTACATGTTATCCAATCATGTATCAATGAGGACCTTTGCCTTGGATTATATCAGGCAAATCCTAAGCTCTGATTCTATAAAATTCATGGCAGTAAAGAAGAAAAATTAGTTCAAATTGAAGAACCAAATAGGACCATTCATTTGAAATAATGGGGATGCAGAGAAAGAAGCAGCTAAGAAGCTATTGGGATACAAGTTTGAAGAAATCTTTCCTTCGAATTATGATCCACAAGGGATCCTAAGTAAAATTAGGGATAAATGTAAGTTAACACCCTTCATTCATGAAACAAAACCAGAGGTAGAAAAACATGCAAATCAGACAGAGTGGGCAGAGAATACATTAGTAGATGCAGTGAAGGGAAGTGATACTAGTCACACTTTACAGACTGTTGATCAAACAGAGAAAGCCACTTAGATAGTAAGAGAAGAAAGCACCTATGTTTCTGAAACTACCACTGAAACTAAATTCAAGATCAGATACAACAAAAGGCCTAAAATATATTCAGTGGGTAAAGAGAAGGTAATAATTGATGTTGAAGAAATAGATCTCCCAGATACCAACATAGATTTTCAAGAGACAAATGTTGACACTGCTACATTCATCATCAATGAGCTAGTTACTGAAAAATAGAATGAAGAAAAAGTTAATACTGAAGATACACAGTTGATAGAAAGACAACACAACATGCAAGCCTCATCCTCAGAGACAGCTGAGGAGAAAGATCTAGATATTAAATAAAAGTACAAACAAATCAAGTTAAAGAATGAAGAGATAAAAAACAATATCTATTCTCAATATCTCAAACAAACACCAAGTGTTCAAAATAGAATTTTGTCCGCCTTTGATTATTCAAACCAAAATCTAATCATGTCAATATTGCAGCCTACGATGTAATCTCCAAAAATAGTGGCAAATTATAAGAATATTGATATAGAAGTCCCAACAGAAAAAATTCATGCTCTTGATCAGATTGAATTCCATAGACAGACTTCAGAAATGTTGTACTCTACTGTTACAACTAAATCCATGAGTGCTCAGAAACTCCAAAACACCGTCTCAAATATGAAAGATCAAGTGAAATTAGAAAAATAACCCTTGTATTCTAAATATCTAAGAAACAAATCTTTGGAAGAATTAGTCTTATAGGTTGGCTTAGACCCAACAAATGTCAAATCAGCAGAGCAGTTAATGAAAAACAAAAATAAGGACATTGTAGCATTGAGGAAAAAACTTAAATTACCATCATGTGAACATCCTCAAACCAAGGAAATAATAGAAGGCAAGAAGGAGAAGGATGACATGATGAATTTAATTTTTCAATGGAAAGAAAAGATAAAATAAATGGAGATTCAAATGGATAAACTTCTCCAAGAAAAAGAAACACCAAAAGTACCATAAATTCCTACAGTTATTCCTATAATCACTACAGTTGTACCTTCAACTTTAGCAGAAAATTTGGCACCCAAAGAACCACTGGCTACTACAGTGTCAGTGACTTAACCTATAACATCAACTACAAAGTCATCCACAACATCAGTTCACCCTACAGAAGAGGCCAGAAAATTAGTGAAAGCTATGGAAGAAATGTCTCTTAAGACAAGTGAGATTAACAAGTTGAGACACCTCCCTTGGACCTGAAGTGAATCCGTGGAAACTGTAGGGCTCAGTACAATCACTCTTTTTTAAATCTCATATTAAATAAGTGTGGGCAGTCCTAGCTAGAAGGAGGAACCAAACCTGTGGAGGAAACTCGGTGGATTCTTGTTTCTTGAAGCAGTCTATAGTAGATACTTGATTGAAAGCACTTTGAAGCAGTCCTTTCTGTTAGGTCCCCGTAATTTGTTAGATTGGCAAAAAAAATGAACACGGGTAACATTAGACCAGTCTTTGGAATCCTAGGACCTAGCCTTCCTGGACTCAGAGAGGGATCTCTCTATTTTTGTGTAAAGGATGTGAACTTGATTGATTTAACGGTTTTGATTTTATGCTAGTTATTAAGTTTAAGGTTTGTTTGTTTGTTTGTTTGTTTGGTTGGGTAGGTTGTCAAGAAAAACAGATAGAGTAGGAGAGGTTTATACCATTGGGCTATGGAGTCTACAAAGGGTCTAGAAAGTACAACAATAGGTCAAGGGTCCTTCATAGAGCAAGTATAACAAGGCCAAATCGATCTTCAGAGCTTAGGTGAGTGGAGGGAATAATAAATTGTTAATAGAGTAGGTGTAAAGGGAAGTTAAGAATCCTTTGTCAAATAATACAACAAGAAGAGCCTTTAATATCACTATTCATAATGAAATAACCAAAGACAGGGCATACCAATAACTTCTTTGACTAAACCCTAACAAGCAAACATTAAGACAACAATCCAGTAAACCCTAGAGAGCAGGGAACTCCTAACCTCTCCATCTATCTACCTTCAGAGAATGAAAACATGCAATATGACAATAGTGATGATAAAGAAAGCAGGGAACTCCTAAGATTCCTTAATCATACTATAAATACCTTTAAAGCAACCATTTAATACTAACATAAGGGCATGGAAAATCATAAACCTCTTCAACTAAACCCAATCAGTAATACTTCGAAGTAAAGACCTCAAAACAATGTTTAAGCAATTCTAAAGGGCAGGGATAACCATGAACCTATTTGGCACTGAATCCATTAAATCATTCGTGATATAAATAAGCTGAGTGGGATTAGAGAGAAACTAAGAATTATATAAAATAACCAAGCAGAGGAAAACATGAGAGCAGGAGAAACAGATAGACTTAATGTGCCTTTGGTAGCATACCTTAAGCTAAAATTTATGTTCTAATGCAAGAGAAAGTTGACAATATGTAAATAATGAGAAAATGAAAACAAAACGAGAAATAAATCACCATTGACCATGTTCATGAATCCTGCAAAGTGCTTTCCTCATTGATATTCAATCCAAAATCTTCACAATGCTCCAAAACCAAAAATTCCTTACAACTCAGAGCCTGTGCTCAGTTCAACAACTAACTAACCAAAACAGTATAATGAGACCTCCATGCTCCTTTTTTATAGCATTGTAGGGTCAAAACCCTAACAAGGGTTTTGAAAATATCAACAACTACTCATAGATTCCAAATTTTTCCATTAAGACCATGCAAGGCCCAAGGCACAAAATATCTAATGTAATAAATGAAAATAACTTATAACACCTAACTTGGGAGTGATTTTCTCAAAAAACCTCAAAATATCTATTTTCCATAAATTTGTGTCTTTTGTTAACTTTTTGGCAAGGGCACAGCACAGAGGTCCAAAGGCACGACACTTGCACTGGAAAAATGGTTCACTTTACACCTGAGTTTTGAAGGCCTTCCCGGTGTTGGAATGAGCTCCGTGATATCTCGTTGGAAATATCGTTGAGTCTACTTTCCAAAACTACCCTTGGTCTTTTTATTGGACTTCATTTACCTTTTCAAAAACGAAAACTCCCAAGGCTTGTAAGGATGCAACGACATCTCTGAAAACAAGGCAGAAAGGTGAAACGTTGCATGTTTTTGGCCCTTTTGGAGGACCAGTTTTTCTCCAAATGAGATGAAACTTGGTGTTTGTGATGTACGTGGCCTAAGAATTCCAAAAATGTCAAATTTTCCTCCAATGGATGCATTGATAAAAATCACAGCGCCACGGGCATTGCGCTCTTGGCCTGCAAAAACAGTCAAAAATTCATAAGTGCATAAATGTGCCCAAAGTTGGATTTTGTTCAGCTGATTATGTTTGGGATGCTTTGTAGGGGATGGATCAACTAGGTTTTTAAGGTTATATTTATTTTAGCCTCCTTCGTTCCACCATATTTTTCAAAGGCCTCTTTGTTAGCAGCCTTACTGCTTTCTTCATGGCTCCTTGACCTGCCAATCATCCTCATTGCTTTTTTCTTTAATGCTTTCTAACTCACTGCTATCATTCTTCATTTAATTTCTACCATGTTTCTTCACTACTTTTTTACCTAATTCCATCATTACTCTTTGTGCCACTGTCATCATTGATCTCTTTTTCACTTGTTTGATTTCTCATTGGCATCTGCCTCATTTACATTTGCCACTTTGATATGTGGCTCATTGATAGATGCCTCATTTCCCTCACTGCACTTTTATGACTACTATCATCATTTCCCACATCATCACTGCCCTTTGCTTAAATTTTCTCTGCCCTACTAACATCATCTTCTTTGCTTCCTTTTTCATTTCCCTTTCCTATATTTATTATATTTGACCACTCTGCCTTTGAGAAAACCTTGGGACTGCTATGAAACTGATATGAAGAAGGTAATGGAATGGTGGCAAAAGGGCAGCCTTTTATAAGTGAGTGAGATGGATGAGTGAAGGTGTAAGTATATGAGAATGAGGAAAAGACATATAATTCAATGATAACCCCTGTTGATATCTATTTTAAACTCTATTTTTGACTCGTGTTGACTAATACCCTCTGTAGGAAGATACATGGGGCTTAAACAGTGTTCTTAAGCATGAAACTTAGGTTTTCACCTTAGGGTATCCAATTTGTTTTAATTTCAAACCATGAAGATTTTTTGAGGAAGGTAAAGCATCCACTTACCAATTAACCTTGCTTGAAAACCCCTAGTGGAAACTTTGAAGAGATTTGAGTTGAGTTTGAGGGTCTACAGGGTGTGGAGGCCCTCCTGGCCAAACGCGCAGTGCTTGCTTGGGCCTGTCGGGTGAGTCAGGCAAACGTGGGTAAGGGCGCAGTGCTTTGCTAGGCGCGCAGTGCCAAGGTTTTTTTTTCTGACATGTTAGGTCAATCAAGCAAGGGCGTAGTGCCCTGCCAAGCACGCAGCACCGAAGAAAATTGCACAAGGAAAAAGGCCAAGGGCGCAATGCCTGCCTCCAAGCATGCAGTGCCTCAACACTTTGTCAATTTTTTGCTCAGAAACTCGCATTTTTTTCTCCTTTTGAAATTTATATTTCTATGCAAGGGATCAATGATTTATATGAATACAAAATGACCTTTGTAGGTTGCTCAAGATATGACATTTTCTTCCTTATGATCCTAGAGCCTGCCCATGCTTAATTTTGACACATTTGTGATGACTTCACGCAATGACAGCTTCACCTTCAAAATCATTCCTTTGCTTGCAGCATGGATTTTGGCTTACCGTTTTACCTTCTTTGACACCTTTGATTGTAGATGTTTGAGAACACTAAGCTCACCTTTCTTATTGATACTCACTAACCCTTTGACATTGTTTGCATGTAGGTGATTGATATGATGGATTTTGTCCTTCCTTTTTCTCTTTGAGGCATAACCAGTTCATCAAACACCTTCCGGGAGGATTTTACATGCTAACATCTTCAAAGTCCTCTTTTGCCTTTTTTCTTGTAGTTTGCAGGAGTTATGATATTTTTCTATCTTTTGACCATGGAGTTTTGACAAGTTTGTTTTAACACAACAGTAGCTCAGAAATTTTCCTTTGTTTCTATCATGGAACTCAACTTATCCTTTGTTTGGCATACTACTGGACAACCAGGCTCAAAACCCTAGCTTTTCTTAAGGCCAAGTGTTTCCTGTCTTTCTTGCTACAAGATGTTTTCATTTAGGAGTAGACCTCCTACTTCACCAACTTTCTTCATGATAAAGCTTTTAACATTCCTGCAAAAGTGTTAAAGTTCACATTTACCTCTAACAGACATTGAATTTGATAAGGTAGTCTTCTTGGAAACATTTTAGATCTCCTCTTGAGTACAATGTCTCAACATTTCAATACCTCCGAACCAGACTCTAAGAAATAAACATGATGTCTAAAACATCAATGATGACCTTGGACCACATGAAACCCTAATTGACCTAGTGGGATGGCTCTTTGACCTAATCTTTGACAAAAATGGGCTTGGAATCCTCAAGTGTGAAAACAGAGTATTGACAAAGTGGTGTGTTGAAGATCCAAAAACCAATGTACTTGATTTATCTAAAGAGCCTACAAAGATAGTTTTGAGACCATCAATGCTCAATGAACCTGGGAATCATGGGAATGAGTTGGCTATAGGAAAATTGTAGATGGACAATGGAGTTATGGGCAAGGGAAAAATAAAGTGATGAGCTCATAGGTAGGAAAAAATGATGGAGATGATAGGAATAAGTCCACAAGGAGTCTGTAGGAGTGACAAGGTGACCATGGAATGGCAAAGTGGTAGGATAGTGAAAAAATTTCTACAAGGATAATGAAGGCTGTGAGATTTCTAAAACTCACAATATTTAGGGAATTTTGTTTTTAGAAATCTAGAATCAATATTTAGTCATCCATAAATAGTAAAAATTATTGATGACTAACACTTTCTAAGGTAGATTTGAATACTTTTGAATGTCATCTATATAGCAGACTTGGAGAGGATCTTGAAGGCCCTTGAAGTGAATTTTTTGGAGAAACTATTGAAAAGTCCTTAAAGAAGTTTTTTAAGGATATTTGAAGTCTTGGTAAAGAAAATTTTTGATGTACATTGTGTGCAGACCTATTGAAACCTATTGGAAACAACCTTGAAGACCTATGATGAAGCCCTCATGAGGTAAACTTGAAGAAATTGTTTGGGTAACATGAAGAGCTATGGAGACACGTTCATGAGCAGTCAAGGTTTTCATTGATGATGTGACGTGGAGACTAACTGAAGGCATTTCTGAATATTGTCAGGGCTCGTTGAAGAAGACTTTGGGAACCTTGAAGAATAACCAAATATATTTTGACAAAGTGAAGTTGAGGGTTGGAGCCCAAGAGGTTGGAGCTTCATAGAGACAAGGTTGGTGCCTTGGAAGATAGGGTTGGAGCCCTAGAGGATTAGAGTCCTCAAGAAACCAGGTTAGAGCCTATACCAGAGATAGGGTTGGAGCCCTAGAGGTTGGTTCCTCAAATTGACAAGATTGGAGCCTTGCAAAGACCAAGTCGGTGCTTGGCACAATACAGGTTGGAGCTTGGAAGATTGGAGTCTTCATATAGGGTTGGAGCCCTATATCATTATTGTAATTTACTTATTGTAAAGAAGAAATAAATAAAAGTATCTATTCCATCATTATTCATTTTGTGTTCTAAATATAAGTGATCTAACTAGTAAAATTTACAATTGAAAAGAAATATTGATTCACCCCCCTCTCAATATTTCCAACAATTGGCATCAGGGCCAGTGCCTTCATTCAAAGCCTAACAGCTTAAAGGTTGATTATTAGAACACAAAGTACAATTCCAAGGAAGAAAGTATCCAATCCTCGTAAAGATGTATCTTCCTCAACCATTGAAATTGAAGTCAATCAATTTGCGAAGGTTCCATTGTTCAATGATAATTTTGATATATGGGAGGCAAGAATGATGAATTTCTTGAAGACTCAAGGAATTGAATTTTGGAAATCAGTTATTAGTAATGACACGATGGTTGAAGAATCCAAGGAGTACAATACAAGATAAATGAAGGCAATTTTGAATGGGTTGCCAAATTTTGTGAAGGACAATTTTGAGAAATGTTCGTCAGCAAAATTCATATGGGACACACTTCATGATCTTCACTCAAAAGGAGCATTGGCAATGATCTCTAGTCAAGAATATGATGGAAAATAAGAAAAAAGTCCAGAATCCATCTAGGAAGCTGAATATAAGAGAGATGACAACAAGGCTAAAGAAGACCTAGAAGATGAAGAGAACAAATAAGACTTTGAAGAAGATCTCCTGAATAAAGGTATGGATTCCATGGAAGAGATTAGCAATTTGAAAAAGGAAAATGAGGAACTTGAGAAGAAAGCACAAGATGGTAACCAAGACAAGACAAGGAAGGAAGTTGACTATGTAAATCTTCATTTATAAGAAAGAGATGAGGTCTTCGCCAAACTTAAAGAGGAATTTCATCAAAACAAAAGAAAGCATCATGAAGAAGTCATATCTATGAAAAATCAATCGGATGAGGCAAATAAAAGGCAAGAAAAATTTTCAGGCCACCTTGAACAAAGTCTTAAGGGCTTGAAAAATATTCAAGAAGATATTGTTCAATACAAGGAAGTGGTCTCCTCTCTTAAATCTCAACTAGAAGAAAAGGATGAAGAAAAATTCAAACAAAAATCAGACATCAATCTTCTCAAGGCCAAAACATGTGAAGCTAGAAGAATAAAAGAATAAATGGAGAGAATTATAGCAAAGGATAATGAATAAATATTCATAATGAAATAAAATACCATCTCCCTTAAAATAAAATCACACGAAGCAACAAGGACGATGGAATAAATGAAGAACCAACTCGTCATGAAAGATGAAGATTGTGAAAAATTGAAAGGTGAAATTGTCACTCTTAAAAAGGAAGTTGTCTTGTTGAATAAGAACTTGAAAAGCTCTCAAACCCTAGATAACATCCTAATTCATCAAATATCTCCTCTTAATAAATCAAGTCTTGGCTATGCAAGTGAACCCTCAAGAACAAATGATAATGCTTCTAACAACAAGGATGTGAGGAAGCCAGGAAGAAATGATACTCCTAGTTTCAGCAAAGGAAAGAGTCAAGATGACATTATAAGAAACCCTACTCCAAGGAGAGTTACAGATGATGTCAAGAATACAAAAGGAAATGAATATCATCAAAGAATTTGAAGACAAAAAGACTTCAAAAGTACTTTAAATAACTCTTCATCTCCTAGGTACCAAAGTATATTTCTTGGATATTGTTATTCTTGTAGAAACTTTGGGCACATGGCTAAAGATTGTAGGGCATATCACAAAGAGAAATATAATGGTCCCCGTCAATCTCCTAGAATCAATTTTGCAATAAGTCATGAATTCGTATTCATGAAAAAGATACAGTGCTTCAATTTCCATAACATTGGACATATGGCACTTGATTGTAACTTGACTTGGGTTCCTAGAAAAGCTAAAACCATGACAACCAAGCCAGGGAATAAAGTTACACAAGTATGGATAAGGAAGAAAATTGGCTCTGGAAATATTTTGAATGCTCCAACCAACAACACATGTCGTTGATGTAACGAATTCATCCTTGATATTCCAAGTGGTTGATAACGAAACTCTACCAAAATGACACCATGCATACAATTAAGGGGAGTCTATCAGTCTTTAGCATTCTTGCAGAAGTTATCTGTGAATGGGCCGTATGAAGTCTTTGATGAGTCACCCATGGACATTCATCTTTTTATAGATCATCTCTCAGGAGAAGCTCCATTGAACAACATGATTCCAATATTGACTTCTTCGACCCAATCACAAGGCAACAATATTTCTTGAAGCTAGAGGAGTTTATGCATGACAAGGGGAGTAACATACCTATGAAAGACTACTATTCATGAATAAAATAAGCAGCTTGACAGGGGGAGTACTTGGGCACCGCATTTTCCATTGATGTCAAAGGGGGAGAGAGTGTTCGAAGGGCAAGAATATTTCAATCAATGAAAAAGGGGGGGATTGTTAATGAAGGTTGTCATTGGTGTCAATATGGCTTTGACTAAGATTTCAATATTCTTAAGATGCTTGGTTCAAGATGATGATGTCTTGCGCTAAGAAGTTTCCAAGTGTTTTATTGGTGATATAATCCCTAAGGACAATCCCATGATGTGAAGAACTATACTTTATGAAGCCATACTTGTGATGAGGTTATACTCTTATATGACCACACTTGATGATGGTGTTTGATGAAGATTGTAAGACTAAGTGATGACATGATTGATGATTGAAAGAGACCTTCCTAATTATTTTTCCTATAACATATCATTGCATGACTATGTAATACGCTCATTGTTGATGTCCTACCATGATCCTATGATGAAGGTGTTAAACAATTAAGAAGCCAAAAACCATGAAGAATCCTAACAAGAGAAGCCTAGCTTCCCTACCTCAACTTCTGCACTAATTAATGATCAATCACATTAAATTTTTTTTTTTACTATCTTAGAGGCATCATCTCAATCTGATACCTATGCCATCTTTTAGAGCATAATTTTTCCTTTCCAACGAGCCCTCATATTCCCCAAAACTCCCTATGGTTAGGAAGACAATGATTTTTAAATTTGTGCAATAATTATTCTTTTTTAGAGCTGACGTTTCCTAGCTTTCATGTCGGCCTATCCAAGTGACGTGGATTTTTTTTTTTTGACGTGGAAAAGCTCTATATATTGGATCTTAGATTACATTGTTGGATGCACAACTTGGTGAGAAATTTAGAGAAGAAACTCAGGAATAAAAAGGAGGTCGAGGAGACAAGGAAGTTCATTGTTTTGGGCTAAAAAGATTTTTGTTGGGTTAAAACATCTTGAGAACAGTCATTCGGCATGGTGAAAACACAATCCAGATGCTAGAACCTGAACAAAATTTGGATTGTAACAATGTGGTGAACTATCTCCTATTGAAGCTTAGATCACCTTAAGAAAGTAACAATTGTGAATGGCTCCTATCAAGCTCAGATAGAAGACTTAAGACTTCAGACATGTGGTAAGCCTGTAGGAAGTTGAACAGTCTTCTAAATTGACTCATACAGACCTGCAAGAAGATCCTTCTAGCTCGAACTTGTGAAGAGGCTCAGTTTAGAGCTCGGACGTGTCATTATCACTTGTGGAGAATTAGAATGTGGATTGTAATTGCAGAATTATGGAGGACTATTTAAAGGCCGAGAGGCCTAGTGTAAGGTCCTCTCTTTAAGCTGTAGGTGCAGCATTACATGGAGCTTTCTAATATGAAATTGGGTGTTGAAGTGATGTGTTAAGGAGGGTTTGGATGGAGTGTTTTGTAGCCACTTTAATGGTGTAAATTTGACTTGGTAAAGGCAGTCTATTGAAGTCCCATGTACAACCATTTGAGGAGCCTAGTGTACAACATTTTTGAAGACTTTGTGTTGGAACTAAAGCATGCAATTTGGAGACACCTTCTTGGATTTGAAAAGAAACCTCCGAGAGCACACTTTGCAGATTCAAGGAGACACCTCCCTTGGACCTAAAGTGAATTTGTGGAAACTATAGGGCTCATTACAATCACCATTTTTTGAATCTTATATTAAACAAGTGTGGAAAGTCCTAGCTGGAAGGAGGAACCAAACCTGTGGAGGCAACTCAGTGGATTCTTGGTTCTTGAAGTAGTCTATAGTAGATACCTGATTGAAATCACTTTGAAGCAGTCCTTTCTAAGGTAGAGTTGAAGAATTTTTAATGTCATATGTATAACATACTTGGAGAGGATCTTAAAGGCCCTTTAAGTGAAGTTTTTGGAGAAACTATTGAAAAATCCTTAGAGTAGTTATTTAAGGATCCTTGAAGTCTTGGTAAAGCATCTTGTTGATGGAAATTGTGTGCAAACCTATTGAAGTCTATTGGAGACAATCTTGAAGATCCATGATGAAGCCCTCATGAGGTAACCTTGCAGAAATTTTTTGGGTAACATGAAGATTTATGGAGACACCTTTATGAGCAGACAAGGTTGTCATTGATGATGTGAAGTGGAGACTAAGTGAAGGAATTGTTGAAGATTGTCAAGGCTTGCTGAAGAATAATTTGGGAACCATGAATAATAACCAAATATATTTTGATGAAGTGAAGTTGCGGGTTGGAGCCCAAGAGGTTGGAGCCTCATAGAGACAACATTGGTTCCTTGGAAGATAGCGTTGGAGCCCTAGAGGATTGGAGTCCTCAAGAAACCAAGTAAAATCGTGTACCAGAGATAGGGTTGGAGCCCTAGAAGTTGGTGCCTCAAATTGACAAGGTTGGAGCCTTGGAAAGACCAAGACGGTGCTTGGCATAATACAAGTTGGAACATGGAAGATTGGAGTCTTCATCTAAGGTTGGAGCCCTATATCATTATTGTACTTTACTTATTGTTAGGAAGAAATCAATAAAATTACACATTCCATCATTGTTCATTTTTTTTCTAAATATAAGTGATCTAACTGGTAAAAATAACAATTGAAAATAAATATTAATTCACCCCCCTCTCAGTATTTCGAACAATAGGAACCTTCACCGGTTTACTATCCTTCTGTTGAGGCCTTAGAATTCTGTTGCCACAACATGGGGGAAAACCACCCGATCCGGACCTTAAAGCAACTCCTTTTCCGTTTGGTGTGGAGGCTCAGACTAGGGATAGTGGGACCAGTTTCCAAATAAGGATATTTAGGGGTGTGTTTTGATTATGTAAAATGCCTCTAATATATCACAGGCATCTATCTAACACTATATAATTATAGTATATACCTGGGATGTTTCTTCCTTTATGTGATCTAAAGAGATATCCCTCACCTATTAGTAATGAAGATGATTTAACAGTTGAAAGAGATGAAAATTATGTAAAGAGGATTCTTCTAAAAAAAAATTTTGCTTAGAAGAATTTTGAAAAGTATATCACATTCATATGTGTGATTTTCTATCCAATAATAAATCACTGACAAATATTACTATAGAAGTGAATTTAACACTCATTTATGATGATGTTCCAAATATATAAGAAATAAAAAGATGATTTCCAATCTCGAAAGTAAAACTTAATACAAGTTAATAGAAGTACCATATGTACGAAGTCTTACTCATGTAAACTAACATTACATTTTTTCTCCTCTTCACTTTAAAGAAATTTAAAGAGTACAATAGTGCAACATCAGTTAAATAGATTCAAATGTCAAAAGATAATAGATTGTGTTCCATTAATTCATCAAACCATTCACAAACTTACAAAAGTGCATTCTTTGCAAAAAAATTTGACAAATTTCTAGACCCTTCTCTAAATGCATGAGAGGGGTTTAAATACTAAAATAAATGTGTTTAAAAATAGATTATTACATAAATATAGAGGAGGTTTCGAACAACCATCCTCGTAAGACAAACATTATCTACAATCTAGGAAAGTAAAGTAACAATATGACTATGAATTATGGTCTTTCATTTGGATTCGATCATGAAGTTGACAAATATCTAGCAAGGGTTGGAGCTGAGATGGCTGTGAAATCATCGATCTGACCTGTCCCTTGAATACTGCCTCTGAGAGTGTTTCTTGCGATCATTATTTTGAATCTGTTAAACACTGCAGGGTTTGGTACTGCTGATAAGGTTTGATAATAAAATTCCAATAATTTTCTTGATCAAACTTATTTACTTTTTTAATCGTTTCTTCCTACATTTCCTCCTTTTTTTCCCACTACGTTTCCATCTTTTTTATTTATGAGACCACTACATACGTGCACTTTTTGATGATTTATAATTTCAAAAGTTTTTCACATACAGATTCAGTAATTTCCTTCGTCAACCTTGATGCTTTTGCTGTTGCCTTCTCTGCTTAATTTATCTATGCTTCCCAATCCTTAAATAATATCTCCTTGTGGAATTTATCTACCTAGGGTATATCAGCTTCCTTGCCTGAGTTCGATGCTTTCCATTGAATTTTTTCATCGATTTTCTTCTCAATCTTTTCACTCTCAAGTTTTTGGATAACCACTTTCTAGATCAGTATTTCACTTGAGTCACAATAAGAGCTAGTGACAGAAGTTTGTTGGAAAAATACTTCTTGTTGTTGCTTTAGCTTAGCATTTACATCCAATGCTTCCTTTATGAATTTATATAGTTGCGGATGGCTCTATAATATGTTTATTGTTGCTTCCAGTTGTTTTTTCTTCTCATTGAATTGTACTTGATGCTGCAATTTTAAAATTTCAAAATCCTTTTTAAATTGGGACATCTTCAATTCCATTTGATCATTGGAGTTAGACTTTTCTTGATCTAGCAGTCTCTCTAAACTTGTATTTTGTATTTTTTCTTCTTTAGTAACATTTGAACTTCAGTGGCTTTATCAATAGTGGAAGTAGCATATGCCCCTACAAACTGTGATAGTTTGGTCAAATGTTTAGTAGGATCATCTAGAGGATCCTCCCATAAAACATCTACAGATTCATTCTAAAGACTTGAGGCTATATCATCGATTCTTCTCATTTTTCTTCTCTTGACTACAACCTTATGACTAGGACGATATAAGACATCTAATGAAGGGATTTTATCAATTTGTAACATTATCTTCTCTGTAGGATAAGTTAGAATGATCTCTCGATCATGAGTTTCAGAAACTTGTTATAGTGGAGTAACATTTTCCACTAACTTCTGAGAATGTTCTAGACTCTAAAAACTAATAGATTGATCAATATTAGGATTAGTTTGAGGCATTTTTATTTCCTTATAAAACTTATCCCATTCACTTTCCAAATCCTTTGGCTGAGATTTTTCTGACTGATCAGGTGTATCTTGATTGTGTTGAACTTCTTGAGAAGATGAGTATATTCCATTAATTCCTCCTCCCTTTTGCATGTCAATATCTTTAATGACCTGATTGATTACCTTTTCTTGATTCTCATTTTTGTTTTCGGATTCATTTTCAAAATGATCTAAATTTTGAGATTGATGTTCTTATTTCCCTGACTCATCTTTAGACATGTCTTTAATTTCATTATCCAAGCTAATAATTGGATTTGGTCTGTTGACATCTTCAATAGTCTTTAAATCAAGAGGAATCCTTTCTAGTATTTTTCTTCTGTATGCTTAGAAATATTCCAAGTCATCTCGATTGAGTTGACTGGATGCAAACTTAAGTACATCTGAAAACTTTTCAATACCTTGAAAGAAATCATCAAAAATATCTATATCTTTCACAAAAGGATTAAGTTTGAGCTCTGTAACGAAGTTATTAATCACATCATTGGGGTCATAAGACCACTTTTACATTACAACCAAATTCAATAAATTAACATTTGAAACTTCCTTGTAGGCATGGCCAATATCAAAAAGTGAAAAATTACCACACTGTAAAGGAAAATTAGGCCAAATGGCCTTCTTAGCATCTTTAAGTTGTTTTGAAATACCATTTACAACAAGCTGGTAGGCAATCTCTCTAGCAAGTAACTTGTCAGGAACATAATAGGGAAGGACGTGACGAGAAGCATAACTCCCAAAAAATCTTACATAAGTGAAACTTTCTTCTGCAAACCATCTAAAAATGGGCAAAATGTCTGTATTAGCCTCTTTGGAAACCGTAGGGGCTTTCTCATTGAATATAATTTGGTGCATAAGCAACATGACTCTATGGAAAATTTTATAAAAAGGCAAATGAAAATCTGATTCCCAAAGGGTTTTGCGGTAAATGTGGATTGGAGTAGCGTCTTGGATCATCCATTTCCATCCCATGGTAAGAAAACTAGAAGAAAAGAAAATTTCGTCCATGACATAGGCACTCATGTAAAAGGGGGGTCTTTATCTAGATGAAACACTTCTTTTACTCCTATACTCCATGATATTTTTGGCTAAATGATGAGATAATATATTTTCCCAATTCAAAATCAAGGAATTGACGATTGCGTCAATTAATGGGACATGTTGTTGCTCCTAGAGACAGCCTTGAGTTTCCAAAGACCAGTGCCTAGGACATCTTAAACAGTAGGGAGAATAAAGTATATTTCAGGCTTATTATCAACTCAGGACTCTCTACCTTTTCAACTTGTGCAAAGCATCATCATATGGATGGGACCAAACTACCTTTAGATTTAGCAAGTTATAAAGACACTGTAAAGACAAGAAGGGAATCTTCAATACATATATACTTCAGACAACTTAGAGACAACTTTCATCAGAGAGGGCCAGTTTCTCAAAGACATATAGGTAATTTAAACAGAAAAATATTTGGGGTGCGGAAAGTGAAAGGGGAGTACTAACTACCAATGAAATGGTGCTCAGAAAACATATTTCAACATAATATGGGCTTAGGAACTAAGAATCCATACATATCAATCAGTTCAGTGAGAGTAACCTTCCACGATGTTTAATACAGAGGAAACATGAATGATGTGTTAAGCGGAATGACATATCGTGTATGAGCCATATTTAAAGCAACATAGGCTAGTAAAGCATGAGTATCAGACAACGATAAATTCATACCCGAGGTGGCAAGTTACTCGCATTCCAAGACACGATAAAAGGAAATTGAAAATAGTGGAGAGAACAATGATACAATATCACAAAGAAAGAGTCACGAACTATATAGCATTAAGACTGGAATCCTCGTACATAACTAGAACTTCTCTTCGCTGAAACCCCACAGGCTCTGTGTATTTGTACTGATAATTCCACGACAAGCATACAAAAAAATTTTACACTGCCATTTTCTTCAGGAAATCTAGAACCCGTTTTTCTCATTCGATCTTCCTTATATAGACCTCTTCCTATCTCAGTGAGAAGATATTTTTGAGAAAATATCTTCTTTGCATGACAAAAATCTGTTAAAGGTCTTTATCAGAACAACAAAACTTATGATGAGGAATAAGGCCTCTCATCATGGATAGTCAGACCCTTAGCCGTTTTTAAAACAGGAAATTAAACAAAAGTCTGGTAACAGTAAAATGCTAGAGTGGAGTAAACATCCCACTCGAAACTTAAAAGTAACTAATTCAGTAAAAATTAAATGGGCCGCTGAGGATGAATCATGAGTTGACATGATTTCATAGGTGTGGAAGGGTTGAGGCTGTTGCTGATGCTGATGGTGGGATGTTCGCTGATGAGCTGGCGATCCGGGTGGCGAACTGAGCGCATTTTTGTCGGCTGCTCTATGAAGTAAAAGCATCGGGTAGAAACCCTTCTCAGGGACATAGCATGAAAATGAAAGCTTTAAATAATCTGTCTTTTTCTGAAAATAAATCCTATTAGAATTAAACCTGGAGGGCATAGTTCTTTTGTGCATTGTACTCTCTGTTTTGAAATTTTGAATTTGAATTTAAAATATTTCATGCCAGATATTGAATTCATAGGTCTTCGACTGACACTCTTTGCTTCGTCATTAATGTCTTCATCTGCAAAAATCTGCTCCTTGAATGATTCTGAAGGGTTTGGTGGATTTTGAACCCTATTTCTTTCATGGATGCCATGTCGAGACAGCTCCCGGGACTTTTCTTCATAATTGCAGCTTTTGTAGAGTAGCCCTTCGATATGCTTTGCTACTGCAATCCAGGTTTTTTATTATGATAATTTTTCCATCGCTAAAACCCTGCAAAATCCGCAAAATTGTTAAGAAAACCGTGCATGGGGAGGTGGAAGTGGTGGGGGATAATGAGGAATGACAGCACTGCATGATGGACCGGGGTAAAAAGTAAGGCAGTGGTAGAAAATACAGCGTAACAGTGTTCTCTGCATAAAAACGGTGAAAAAGGAAATGGTACGGTGTATGATAGGGTTTGGTGGGGAAATGCATCGCGGGCCATTCGATCGTGGTCTAGTGGTGGGGATCGACGGTGGAGAATGGTCCATGGAATAACTTATGCACATGACGGAATACATATGAAACATTGAAATTTTAACGTAAAATGTGAAACCTTCAGAATTTGGTGGAAATGCAAAAGAAACACATGAAATGCAACGGAAATGCACATGAGGGGTATGGCAATGAACGTACGAGGTGGGACCCAATACGGAAAGCGCGGATCGCAAAGGCGGAAAGTGTGATGGCAGAAAGTGGCACCAACAGAAAGCTGCGCTTTGCTCTTTTGTGATGGGGCGGATCTGCGATGGGTGGATCGCATCGCAAATATTTGCGATAGATTGATCGGGCACGAACATGTGAAATTGCGATATGCGCTTTGCGATGGGTGCGATTTGCGATGATCGCAAATCGCAAAGGTGGAAAGTGCGATGGCGGAGAGTGGCATGAATGTGATTTGTGATGGAAAGTGGCACCAAAAAGAAACCTTGCGCCTTTTAAAATTACTATTCCCCTTTTTCTCTATACTTCAGCCTTTTCATATTAACTCCGCCTTTGGCTTTTATGAATGTGACTTCCTTTACCTTGTTTCGCTTCGACCATCTCTTCAAATATTTCACTCTTTGATATAATGTTCCACCCATAGCCTATCAACATTTAATAAATCAATTACTTATGAGTCAATATTGATCAACATTGGCTCCACCTAGGGACGACACGTTTATCCTTGAATGTGTCGAGAACCATGCAGGCCACCTGTTTGTCTTCTGTGAACGCCACTTCTCATCTTATTCAACTTCTACCTCTTCTCTCCATGATTCATCAATCAACAACGCATTATTCAATTCAAAAAATGAAAGCAGCTACTTAATATACAATATGATACAGTCAGGCCCTCTCGGCCCGACTAAGAGCTGAAAGTAGGGTTTTAAGAATTGACCATTTACAGGGGCGTCGAGCAGATCTCCCTGTAAATTCTCCAGCTTGAAGGTGTTATTGCCCCCCTGCTCAGCAATATTGAAGGGACTGAACCAAAGGGGGTCAAATTTCCCGTGCTTCCCTTTATCGGCCCTGCGTACATCCCATCTGAGTACTAGATCTCCTGCCTATAATTTTCTGTCTTTGGCATGTTGATCGAATATCTCTTTCATTTTCTCCTGATATGCCTCTAACCTCTGATTTACCTGAATACGTGTTTCTTTGAGTTCCACCAGCTGGTTAATTCTTCTAGTCATGTTATCAGGTTCTTCTTGACTCTCTTGCATGAATTTGATTATCACTGTGTCTGTAGCATTTCGCGCAGGTATGGCTTCCACCCATTTCGTGAAATAATCCGTGACAGTTAGGATCCATTTGTGCTGTCCACTTGAGGGCGGGTGAATCTCGCCTATGAAGTCAATTCCCCACTGTTTGAAAGGTTCATCGATGTGTACAGGAATCAGGGGCAGAGCCGCTAACTTTTGTTTTTCAGCAAATTTCTGACATTTGTCACATGATCTAACCCAAGCAAAGACGTCTCCAAACAATTTAGGCCAGTAGAAACCAGCCTTCAGAATTTTCTGAGTTGTGCTTTTCCAGCTGTAATGTCCTCCACAGATTCCCTCATGAAATTCGGTCATTATGTTCTCCACTTCGCCTTCTGTGAGGCATAATAACAGTATGCCTGAAATATCTTTCCAATATAGCTGACCATTGGCAACCGTATAATTTTGTGATTTCAGCCTCAATGCTCTGTATTTTGATTTATCACAGCTGGGTGGACAGCTGAGTGTTAGGAGATACTCAACTATTTCTTTGTACCAAGGACTAGTAAGATACTTCATCAGTATTTTCTGAGTGGCCATTTCCACTTCTTGCTGCCCTGTCTGTTCCTCAGAATATTCATTTGCAATCATAGATAAATTGATGCCCAAAGCTTGATGATTTGACTCTGATAAAATTCTTGCTAGCCCCTGCCCTTTAATCAACTTAGTGGGTCTGATGTCCAGATCATATTCCTGTATCTTTGCAATCCACCTACCCCTTTTTCCTTCACTGTCACCCTGAACAAGGATATCTTTAACCGCTGTGGTGGGTACAAATGCAGTAATGTGAGACTGCAGAATATACATGTGAAATGCTTTGAGGGACTTTACCAAGGCATAGGCCTGCTTCTCCAATATATTGTATTTCAATTCTGCGTCATGAAGCACCTGAATAAAGAAAGCAATGGGTTGTTCATACCCATCCTCGTTTTTTCTGTAGGAGAACTCTAGCTACCGTATGAGGTGATGCGAAAGAGAAAATCATAAATGGTTCAGTGAAATCTGGCCTTGCCAGCACAGGAGCCTCAACAAATGCATTCTTTATCCTGGCAAAGGCCTGCCTCGATTTTGGTGACCATTTCACCTCATTATTCTTTTTTAACATATGTGTTATATGCCTAACTATCTTAGCATATTTAGGGATAAATCTTCTCAGAAAATTGATACGTCCTAAGAACACCTGGACTTCTTTCTTATTCCTGGGGAGGGAGATGCCATTTATAACCTCCACTCTTTTAGGATCACTCTTGAGCCCATCCTTAGTTACAATGTGTCCTAGGAGCTTACCCTCTTCTAATGCAAACAAAGATTTCTGAGGATTTAGGGAAAGACCATACCTTCTACATTTCTCAAAAGTTCTCTGTAAATGTTGAATGTGCTCGGCGTCATCTTTCGAAAATACTGTAATATCATCCAGATAGACGACCAGAAATTTATCTTGTTCCCCAACAAAAGCTATGTCCATAGCCCTCTGAAATGTGGCTCCTGCGTTAATCAGCCCAAAAGGCATCCTAGCATACTGAATGTACCCCAGGGCGTGGTGAAAGCAGTCTTCTTTTGGTCTTCTGGGAGTACAGCCACCTGGTTATAACCCGAAAAGCCATCCATCATAGACATCCTAGAGGCCCCCACCACTTTCTGCAGAATGTGGTCCATCTTTGGTAATGGGTAGTTGTCTTTCAGGGAGGCTCTATTAAAATTTCTGACATCAACGCACAACCTTATTTCTCCATTTTTCTTTCAGAAAGGGAATAGATTTTCCACCCATTCAGAGTAGTTCAATGGTACAATTATTTTAGCCCTTAACAGCTTCTTGATTTCTTTCTCAATGGAGGGGAGTAGTAGAGGGTTTATTTTTCTGAGCTTCTGCTTGTGAGGCCTTGCATCTACCTTCAGGGGAATTTCATGCTGCAAAATGCTGATATCAAACGTCTTCAAGTCTTGATAGGACCATGCAAATACATCCCTATAAGACTGAAATAATTGTAGGTACTTCTCCTTATAGTCGTCCGGGACCTTTCTGGATAATTTCACAATTTTGGGTTCAGCCTCAGTACTTAGATTTAGGTCTTCTACCTGGTTTTCTTTTTTCGTTTTTCTGGGCTGCCTGGGGACATCATTTTTGTCAAACAGCCTTTCTAGGGGCACTAGGCCTCTAGGGATGACATTTCCCTTCAGCTGTAACACTTTTATCCCGGCCATTTTTCTTCCCACTTGTTTTCTGATTGGTTCTCAACATCATCCCCCTCACAACAGTCGATTTCCATATTAGAGAACTCCACAATTGTCTCTAGAAACCTTTTCACTTGTTCATCGTCCTCAAACACTTGCAAGTGTTTGACATTGTCTGGAATCGAAGGTCGGTACCTTACTTCTATGTCATACCTCAGGAGGGAATTTTGGGGTGGCCGAAAGGTGCTAGCAGCTACTGCAAGTGAATCTGCCATCCTGTTCTGCTCCCGGGGCATGAAATGAATATTAAAAGCTGAGAAAAAGTTATCCACCATGTCCCATACTTCATTCCTGTAAGCTCTTAAACGAGGATGTTTAGCTTGACATTGATTTTTGATCTGTCAGACCACTAATTCTGAATCACCCAAGACCTTCAGGGTTTGTATATTCATATTCCTGGCTGCTTGTAGCCCCAGCAAAAGTGCTTCATACTCATCCACGTTATTGGTGGCTTCATATTCTAATTTGAAGGAAAGTGGGACCCATTTTCCTGTACGGGAAATCAATAAAGCTCCACCACCATTACCTTCCTTTGAATTTTCCCCATCGAAATGTAGAGTCCATACCCCTGTTTCAAGACCTTCTGAGAATTTTTGAGTCCTTATCTGACATAAGGAAGGTTCCTAAGCATAACTATAATCTTCTTCTAACATTAAGCACGAAAAATCTCTATCTTTACTGTAAACCGGTGAATTTCCTAAACTGTCAGCTTTGGTAACTGTTTTTAGAAATCTGGTCTCCCTGTATAATCTCCTCTCCTGCCCGCCAAAAATTGGGATGGTGGCATATGTTAGATCTAGTTTGATTGACCCACCAATTTTTGTTCCCTAGGACCTTGATAGTAGCATACCAAAACGGGCTGGAATGTCAGCCACCACAATGTCCATTACTACACTTTTAGCTGGGATTTGGGCCAGGTTGACCACCAGGTCCTTAATCATGCCCAAGCACTTAACTCTTTTGGAGTCAAATGAGTACAGATATTGATATGGACGACTGATATGGAGTCCTAATTGTTCCATGACAGACAAAGGCATTAGATTGTGGGAGGATCCAGAGTCTAACATACAATTGTGGAGCAATAGGTCATGGATCACCAAAGACATGTAAAAGGGAGGTGTAGAGGGGTCTAATTCTTCGACATGTGGACCAAACACTACCATAGGTCTTTCTTCTTGTAAGTTGAGACTGTCAGGGATGTGTGTTACTTCTGGGGGAAGCATGAAGGACGTGACTTGGGACTGATATGCAGGTTGCTTTAACAATTTGGTTAGGGGAACTGGGATTTTCACTTTCTCAAGTTCTTTCTGTAAACTAAAAGAAGAGGAGGACCTATCTACTGCTACTTCCTTTGTTTCTTTATCTTTTGACTCTTCACTTTGAGGGGGAGGCTTAACTTCTTTTTTGGTAAGCTTATCATTAGGGTGTGCAGCTACTTGTGAAGATGAAGGCATTTGATTATCAGACTGCAGAGATGGATTAAGGGGCCTCTTACCTTTGTTTAGGGTCTTTTGTGGTGTTGCCTCCTTTCGAGCAGGTGCTTCTTCTTGCGATGTGTCCTCCTCTTGATCCTGAGTGCGAGTTCTCTTCCTGGAAGATCTGAGATCATATCTTCTATTGAATTGAGCTTGCATGAAGTCGAAAAACTGTTTGCAGTAATCCTCAACCTTAGGATCTTCAGTGTCTTCGTCAGCCTTTCCCTCTGTATGTGCCTGCACCTTTACTTCGTTACTTTCATGTAAAGGACATTCAACTTCATCACTGTTTGAGAAAGCAAGGTAAGCCTCTTCTTGCTCATAAGACGTATCTTCAGTAGAGCCCTCTACTTGCCCTTCCAAATAGAGGGGGTGTGGAACTTGGTCTTGCTTCTCCTTTTGTCCCCTCTGCAGTATCTGCAAGGGTGGCTTTCTGTATTGAGGGTTAAAACCTCTGTTAGGAGCATTTTGGAAATTCTTGGAGGATGAATTCTTTGCCTCCATTTCGAGCTTTACTAGCTTGTTTGAGAGATTCTTGATCATTTTGTTCATATCCTCAATCCTATCGTTTGCTAAATCTCTATCTTGGCCTGAGGTGGATACCTCTTCCTTTCCCATTCTTCTTGTATCTTGCTCAGATTTTCCCCTAGACTTACCAGTGGAGGCAAAGTTTTCTTCGAGCTCCAGTGCATCTGTCTGAGCATCATCCAGGGTGGCTGGCTTTCTTTCTCTCAGAGAGATGCCGAACTCTGAGTCGAAAGCTACCACGAATACAACCTTGGAAGCGGTCTGATGAGGCTTCATCTATGCAGGGAGGCTAAGGTACAATTTGTTAAATCTCTTAATAAATTCAGCCACCCCTTCATCTTGTCTTTTCTTGAGTGTATTAAAATTAGTAAGACAATGTCTGTGGTCCTTCTTCTCTCCCCATTTTCTGAGGAAAGTCTCTTCCATTCCATCCCAGGTGGTGATAGAATGGTTTCCCAGTGTCTTGAACCATTTTCTAGCCTCACCATCTAAAGATTGCATGAACAGCCTTAGGACCACATCCAGATGTTCCACATTAAAATTCTCTACGAAAGAAAAAAAGACCTCCAAATGCTTCTGAGCTTCGATCTCATTTTCCCCATTGAAATGCGGCAAGATATTTAAATAGTCATGTGGCATGTCATTTAGCACATTAGGTAGAGCCAGAGGGGCATATTTATTTAACAGGAAACCAGGGATGTTAGCCATTGGAGGGGGTGGAGGTAGTGCAAGAATCTGAGCTGTAAGAGGAGGAGGATAAGGTGGAAGTGAAGTATGGATAATGATGGGGATGTAGTGAATAGTGGCTTGATGGGTTGACGAGAATGTCGGGCTGTGAACAGCAGATACTTCAGTAACTTCCTTAATCTCCTCAACTTCAGGGGTAGGGTGGAAAGAGTAATGCGAAGTATTGCTAGACTCGGCTTTGTCTTTGATATGGACACCTCCCCGAGGTGGGCTCTCTAAATAGTAACCAGTATCTCTTATGATGGAGTCAGGGCCTTGTATTTGGGTGATTTGAGAGAAAGAGGATGAAAGATATGGAAAGTTTTCTAGGGAGAATTCAGGAATCTCGGTATGAACTGACTGCCTTTCCCTCCAGCTCCTTCTATGTAGGATCCTTTCTGTGTTAGACACAGAAGGTGTCTTTGGCTGAGATGTATCTGACCTCAGGTGCGGATTACGAGGAGCCAGGACTGCAAACAAATTAACTTACAACACAAATGTGGAGTCGCCAAGGTGAGGAATGTACAACTCTCAACTCTTCATGCTCACCTAACTGAAGAGTGAATAGGTTTGTCGAGGCCGAGGGATTTTAATTTATTTCGACTTCATCCCCGGCAACGGCGCTAGAAAGATGTTGTTGCTCCTAGAGACAGCCTTGAGTTTCCAAAGACCAGTGCCTAGGACATCTTAAACAGTAGGGAGTATAAAGTATATTTCAGACTTATTATCAGCTTACGACTCTCTACCTTTTCAACTTGTGCAAAGCATCATCATATGGATGGGACCAAACTACCTTCGGATTTAGCAAGTTATAAAGACACTGTAAAGACAAGAAGGGAATCTTCAATACATATATACTTCAGACAACTTAGAGACAACTTTCATCAGAGAGGGCTATTTTCTCAAAGACATATAGGTATTTTAAACAGAAAAATATTTGGGGCACGGGAAGTGAAAGGGGAGTACTAACTACCAATGAAATGGTGCTCAGAAAACATATTTCAACATAATATGGGCTTAGGAACTAAGAATCCATACATATCAATCAGTTCAGTGAGAGTAACCTTCCACGATGTTTAATATAGAGGAAACATGAATGATGTGTTAAGCGGAATGACATATCGTGTATGAGCCATATTTAAAGCAACATAGGCCAGTAAAGCATGAGTATTAGATAGCGATAAATTCTTACCCGAGGTGGCAAGTTACTCACATTCCAAGACACGATAAAAGGAAATTGAAAACAGTGGAGAGAACAATGATACAATATCACAAAGAAAGAGTCACGAACTATATAGCATTAAGACTGGAATCCTCGTACATAACTAGAACTTCTCTTCGCTGAAACCCCACGGGCTCTGTGTATTTGTATTGATAATTCCACGACAATCATACAAAAAACTTTTACACTGCCATTTTCTTCAGGAAATCTGGAACCTGTTTTTCTCATTTAATCTTCCTTATATAGAACTCTTCCTATCTCAGCGAGAAGATATTTTTGAGAAAATATCTTCTTCGAATGACCAAAATATGTTAAAGGTCCTTATCAGAACAAAAAAACTTATGATGAGGAATAAGGCCTCTCATCATGGATAGTCAGGCCCTTGGCCGTTTTTAAAACAGGAAATTAAACAAAAGTCTGGCAACAGTAAAATGCTGGAGTGGAGTAAACAGCCCACTCAAAACTTAAAAGTAACTAATTCTGTAAAAAGTAAATGGGCCGCTGAGGCCGAATCATGAGTTGACATGATTTCATAGGTGTGGAAAGGTTGAGGCCGTTGCTGATGCTGATGGTGGGATGTTCGCTGATGAGCTGGCGATCCGGGTGGCGAACTGAGCGCATTTTTTCCGGTTTCTCTATGAAGTAAAAGCATCGGGTAGAAACCCTTCTCAGGGACATAGCATGAAAATGAAAACTTTAAATAATATGTCTTTTTCTGAAAATAAATCCTATTAGAATTAAACCTGGAGGGCATCGTTCTTTTGTGCATTGTACTCTCTATTTTCAAATTTTGAATTTGAATTTAAAATCTTTCATGCTAGACATTGAATTCATAGGTCTTCGACTGATACTCTTTGCTTCGTCATTAATGTCTTCATCTGCAAAAATCTGCTCCTTGAATGATTCTGAAGGGTTTGGTGGATTTTGAACCCTATTTCTTTCATGGATGCCATGTCGAGACAGCTCCCAGGACTTTTCTTCATAATTGCAGCTTCTGTAGAGTAGCCCTTCGATGTGCTTTGCTACTGCAGTCCAGGCTGTATATTATGATAATTTTTCCATCGCTAAAACCCTGCAAAATCCGCAAACTTGTTAAGAAAACAGTGCACGGGGAGGTGGAAGTGGTGGGGGATAATGAGGAATGACAGCACTGCATGATGGACCGGGGTAAAAAGGCGGTGGTAGAAAATGCAGCGTAACAGTGTTTTCTGCGTAAAAACGGTGAAAAAGGCAATGGTACGGTGTATGATAGGGTTTGGTGGGGAAATGCATCACGGGCCGTTCGATCGTGGTCTAGTGGTGGGGATCGACGGTGGAGAATGGTCTGTGGAATAACTTATGCACATGACGGAATACATATGAAACATTGAAATTTTAACGTAAAAAGTGAAACCTTCAGACTTTTGTGGAAATGCAAAAGAAACACATGAAATGCAACGGAAATGCGCATGAGGGGTACGGTAATGAACGTATGAGGTGGTACCCAATACGGAAAGCGCGGATCGCAAAGGCGGAAAGTGCGATGGCGAAAAGTGGCGCCAATAGAAAGCTGCGCTTTGTGATTTTGCGATGGGGCGGATCTGCGATGGGTGGATCGCATCGCAAATATTTGCGATAGATTGATCGGGCATGAACATGTGAAATTGTGATATGCGCTTTGCGATGGGTGCAATTTGCGATGATCACAAATCGCCAAGGCGGAAAGTGCGATGGCGGAGAGTGGCATGAATGAGATTTGCGATGGAAAGTGGCACCAAAAAGAAACCTTGCGCCTTTTAAAATTACTATTCCCCTTTTGCTCTATACTTCAGCCTTTTCGTATTAACTCCGCCTTTGGCTTTTATGAATGTGACTTCCTTTACCTTGTTTCGCTTCGACCATCTCTTCAAATATTTCACTCTTTGATATAATGTTCCACCCATAGCCTATCAACATTTAATAAATCAATTAATTATGAGTCAATATTGATCAACAGGACCCAATATACAGAAAACCTAGTTGTATCAAGTTTTGCAAATAATCTACACAACATACCGGTAGCATAGAAGTAAGGGGAAAGAATTTGTGCTATTGGGTACGTACTGAGTTTATCTCATTTAAAATTTCCTTGGTCATCCTTCCATTCCTTTATGACTTTCATCAGGTCTAGATTTTTTTCTCTGAAGCTTTGAAGAAAAGCTTTTTCATAGTTATGTTGCGGGACGGGTAAGTGGTACATTGTCCTCAAATATTCTTCCCTGAATGAACTGATATTATCGCCCTTTTAATCCTTGAATGTTCTATCTTCTACATTCAAGTGGTTAATTACCCACTTAACCATATCTATATAGGGGAGAATCTTTGGCCTTGCGGCTACCTTATGGATGAATGAGCATGCAACGTCGAAATAGGTCTAGTTTGAAGAAAATAATGCACCTGTTGTAGCAATTTTCATTATTAAACTTGGATTTTCATTCTGAAAGAACTAATACATTTCCTCCCATGAAGAACTTCTGCAATCCTTGTTGCAGTGTAATATTCCAAAATGGAAAAGACAGGAATATAGAACAAAATGATGGAAAATAACAGTGAATATCAAAGCACTAATATATGAGACAAATGTAGATCCATATTATTAACATATCAGAAATAATGAGCACAAAATCTTCAGGATCAAGTCACTCAAGCAATACAACACAAGCCTCCAATAAGCAAATATGCCAATACATGAAATATAGCTACTATACAAATGCCATGAGCCAACACAGTGAAGTTTTATGAGTATACTGCTACTGGGAAATTAAAATGATATGGATCTATTTTTATATAGCTTAAAATTTGTTGGGGATAGAAATATATGCTCCCAAGCACATTTCCAAGACAACCCAGAAAGGGTTTCCAGAAACACACCAAAATGCATAATGCCAGAATGCAGCCCTAGGGATGAATAATAACTGCAATTGAATACTGGAAGGAGGTGGCTGAACTTATATGGAAATGTATAGGACTCCTTCAATATATCTTCCAAGTGAAAGGCTGATCCCTTCACTAAAGAACTAACTGTCCAAATGAAGCACTGAAACCTCCACTGCAAATGCTCGACAAAATAATGCAGTCTATGAGGGAAATTGCGTTGCAGCAGGTGGTGGTAGTTGGGACTAATTCCAAATAATGAAATAAAGCTCCAAGACCTTCCTTTCTGGCCTCCCAATGGAAAGGCTATCTCTCCACTGAAAAATAAACATTAAAAGTGGCCCTGAAAATCCTCCACTGCTTCTACCCTGCAACACAACACAACTATGGAAGAAATTGCATTGTAGCTGAAGACTGAAGCTTTACCTAAATGCTGGAATGTGGAAATACAACTCACAAACCTCTTCTGAGTGGGAAATCTAATTCCCCTGAGGATGAGTGTGGGATTCCCGCTCAGGAACACCCTTGTACTAAACAGCACAACAAACTCCGCTAAACAGCTGAAGAGTGCAAGAAGTCATACAGACCACAAAATCAATAATGAACAACATACCCATCTATGGATGCCTTCCCTTCCTCATATGCATTGTGAGCCTTCTCACCTTGGACCCCACTCATTATAGGCACTACTATCATGGAGACTTGCTTCAATTAACACTGCATTTTCTCTCATTGATGATCCACTCCCTTCATATCTGCATTGTATTTTTGGTCAAACTTGACCCCATCCACATGCTCCAACCCTTGTTCACATGTGAGGGTGCCTCATCTAGCTCCTAAGATGATCCCTATTCATATTAAGAGGGATTTTATTCCTACTAAAGAGATTTATGGGTCTCCCTACCCACTTATTCATCTATTTAAATGACAAAAGAAAAAATTAATATTCTAATTAGCTGCAAGCTAATTTTGGAATATTACAATCCTCCCCCCCCACCCCCCCCACCCCCAAAATGTTGCTTGTCCTTAAGCAACTACAAGGATATAAGTGGAAAGCATCCTCTCCTCCTTCTATAGCATCCTCATATGATAAGCTCCTCCACTAAACAATATTCTCTCTCATTAATATGTCCCCTAGGTGCTCCTCCCAAGTGTACAAGTTAGCCTTTGGTGTCAAATCCAAATGGCTCTCATCATGAAGAAGTGGGATATCCATGGGGGAAACTATATGTTGTCTAGAGGCCTTCTTGAGGCATCAAATATGAAAAATTTTAGGAAGCTTCATTCCCATTTGAAGCTCCCATCCCTAAGCTATCATGCACACAAAATGAGTCACCCTCCAAAATGGTAACTCATGGAAAAACTCCTCCATCTCTTGCTCTTGCAATGTAGATGGGCTATGTGATCGAACATGATAGACCAAGTTGTATATCCCATGATGTCTCTATCTCCACTTATGATAAATGTAGAGTTGCTATTGATTTTGGGTTGCAATAATGTTTCCTTTAAGAGGAAAAAAGGCAACTGGATCCTCAAAGGCCCACTCTTTGGTTTTATGAACCTTGTTTTCCCAATTTATTCCACATATAATGAATATTACATCATCATAACATGGAATAAATAGGATATTGAGTGTTATTTGAGGTTTTTATGGTACAAACAGTTTCCCAAGTGGATACAATGCAGTTTTTCTACCTGTTGTTTCAGAACATCATGTGGCAAGCTGTCTCCCAATAATTTGCTAGTTGTGCATGTTATCTCATATACTAGAAAAAAGTAAATGTCAGTGTGTATCAACTGAGCATACAAATAATAGCACAATACTTACCCAAAGCCATACAAGAAATGGTTATCTCCATCACTGATGTTGGTCTTAGAAATACCATGAAGCCCAAATAGAAACTTTCCCTCTTGTGGAGCAATGCAGTGTATATAAATGGAAAGAGAATGAAAATACTTTGTTAGATGATAAATAAGTGAAAAAACACAACTCTTACCATGCACTGTGAGTAGGCTAATAATGAGGTCCATGGATGAGCCCTCCCATGAGAATCTTCCCATAGTGGTCTAAATGTGAAGTAATGCATGCTCCCCTTGGAACATTCCATCAATAGATACATACTCCCAAGTGACAGCGTTGTTGGCCTTTGTGAAAAGGCTCCTGTCATCTCATAACTCCATTCTTTGATATGCCAAATTCCAAAGTCATGTGCCATGATGTTGGTATATATGGAAGAATCCTTTCCATGTGGAAGTGTCTCCGGATCCTCCAAAGCTAAGGAGTAGCCTCCTTGAACCATGATTGTGCCATCCTCTACTCTGAAATATCATGCAAGGTACGGGATAAAATCAGCCCCTACTCTCCCAAAAGTAACTAGAGCAATAATAACTCTTGTTGCCTCCTCATGTCATCATCATACAAGTCATGGAGTAATATCATGATAGTTGACTTCTAGAATTCCCTATACAACCAAATCTTATGTTGCCATATCATATGGGTGCCATGCAATGCCCCAAAACACAACACACCCTTTGAAATAGAACATGTCACATGATGGAAAAAAAATTTCAAGAGTAGCTAATGTAGCCATGCCTCCTGCTACCCTGTGTCATAGATCTACAAGTGGCCCACCAACCTCTTGCCCATCATCATCACCCATCCAACCAACTGTGGGTGTCTCCTATCATGCTCCAAATTGGTATCCATACAATGGAGAATACCATCCTCCCAAATTAGATCACTACCTTTGCATTTCATGGGATGTTGAAGTGCAACCTCCTGGAGATATCAATATAAATACCACTCATCAATGACCAAGTTGAACCCATAAGGTTCCAAACATTTTGTAGGAAAAATATTTTTTTTGAGCTTTGATGTGCTCATCAAGAAGGATCTATCATAATATTGGGAGATGTCTTCCATCAACCATCTACCTATCCACTACTACACAAGTGTAATGGTCATCAGAATGTCCCAATTATAGTTGGGCCCTAACTCATCACTGCTATTCAATGACAGTGTTGTTGATCTCCATGATGGTGCATCTGCTTTCTCATGATCATGCACAATGCTAAACATACAGTTCTGCATTGGATTGATTAGGGTTATACTCATCCTATCCTCCAAAATTCTACACTCCAACCCAAAGTGTTGTGTGCAGCTCAACAATGAGAAACCAAGATGACTATACATCTCCTCTTTGAACTAGTCAAGCATCCTCTGCACAGTGATAGTCTGTTGCTCCAAATCAACAGTGTGCTTTGACCCATGGTCATGCAATTTCCTTGATGGCATGTCCCCACAACCATCCATATGATGTGCTTAAATAGTAGGAAGTGGAAATGTTTGGATACCTTCGTTAAGCTGATCCTTGGGAACATCTTGTACTGCTACAAGGGTTCCTCCCACCGGTGTGATGACTCCTCCAACTGTTGGTGATAGTGATGGTTTCTCCTCTACTATTGCACCAGCGCTAGTATATGTCTCCTCCTCTTCATGCATCTCCTGAATAATGCATGGGTCTCTCAATGTTAAGAGATCAAGACCATCTTGAAAATATGCAAGCGTTGGGTGCTAAAAGGTTCCTTTTAAAACTCCTATTTATCCCACATTAATTATCAACCTGGACAAGTCCTCTTGTCTCAAGAGTGTACACAATATGTGCACGCTATAATCCCAGAGAGTAATGTTTCTTAAAATGTAGTATAGATCTTTCAAATACAAGAATAAACAGATGCTTTTAATAAATCCCACTTGCAACTAAAGGAAACTCAATGCTATAAACCGAAATCATTCATTCAGCAAAGTAACAGCAATTATCAGTCGAGGATACAGTAGCAATAACTCATTCCTCTTTTACCTGATGTAAACTAATAAAGCATAAATAAAATCCTCAATCTGAGAGCTTAGACAACAATAGCCAATGTTCTTTACAGTTGTTGATCTCACACACAACACACTAAATAACCAATTGGAAATGGAAATGAATTAAATCAATAATGCTACTGCAACTGATGGAAATGAGATAATTATGCTAACTGTAAGAATGCTAAAAGGAAAAACTAAATGATTGCATAAAGTAAATGAGCAGAAACGCTATATAATAGTAATAGACATCAACGCTTATGTGACTGCAATGAACAGCAAAACTAAGTTACTGAAATGAATAGAAAATCTTTGTAATTAGAATGAGAAACACAACAATATACTTGTCAAAATAAATGATCTTTTTATGAGGGAAAAGAACAACAACACAATTCAATTGCAGAAATTAATCATTAAACAAACCACACGTGAAAAAATCAGAAATAAGGAAAACCACATTGTATGGTACAGGAATGACAAGTAGATCCAGTAGGAGTCGGGCCCTTAGCCGTCGGTGAATACCGCCAGATTACTTTAAGAGATGTGAAGGAACTGCATCTGTTTTTGTATATTCATTATTGCATAATCGTTACAACAAGTTTGTGCTCTGCTTCAACAGCAAGATTCGATGATCAAAATTACAATTTCAATAGTAATTCTCTCATGCCTCCTATCCTATCCTGTCTATCTCTACTCTAATAATCCATCTAATTCTCTCTCAAATCATCCATAATGAATCCCCATAATAACCCACCTTCTCTGATCTCTACTCTGATTTAAATACACATAGAGAAAAGAGAAGTTACAACCAATATGATTAAAAATGATTCCTATTAAAAAATTGGATTGCTCACAACCAATTGATCAGCAAGATCATATCTGAAATATCCTTCCATCAATCATTTAATAGGAACATGTTGAATTTGGTATTGCATCTGGAAGAATTTGGAAAACAACCACAACAGTGAATCTTGAAAAAAATTCCTCAAAGAACCTTCCATTTCTCTCAATACGGGCTGAATTTGGGCAAAAGGTTCTACAATGAAGTTAATTCGGTCCGTTCTGGACAAAACCCATGTTTTAGATTTTCTAGATTCTTCTCCATTTTCCTAATACATCCAACGCAAAACTGTCACTTCTTATTCGAGCGAATTTTTGAGTTGGCATATTTAATGATGAGCTGGAGATCAACTCTGCAATCTGGAAAATATCTTGGAGGCTAAAATGGTGAGTGATGTTACAACAAATTTATTAATAAACCATAATTGGTAAAATCATGCATAATCATCAATTTATTAAAAATAAAGGAGAAGAAATAATATTTATCCATAAGAGCATAAATAATTATAAAATGGAATTATATGATACATTATGATAAATAACATGATAAAGAAGAGTAGAAATTGATGAAATAGGTGTTAAAAAGTGATAATAATAATGACATATTAGCAGCCCAACATACCTCCAAACTGAATATATTGCAAGTCCTTATGCAACCCAGAACTGAATATATTGCATGTCCTCAATGCAACCCAAAGACAAAACCCATGTGTCAACCAAGAAAAAAAATAAAAAATTGTTCATCCCAACTCATGAAATGGATGAAACAAATGAATTTTTCCTCAAATAATGAATATTCAATTTTAGAAATCTTGATGAAGGCATAACAATTTTTATAGTTGACGTTCAACTATATGTATATGAAGTTGCAGAAAAATATGATATAAGTAATAGTAAACTTCATTAACCATTTTCTCAAAAATCAGATCGTTTTGATGCATAGATCATAGATATAAAAAAAATGGTTGTAGGTGATAATGCATAATTTTCGAAATTTTATGAACTAATTTAGCGTGAAATTATCTGGGTTTGTGTATTTTAATGATACCTCTTTGTTATCCAGAAATCACAAGAATTCAGTTCATAGTTTTAAATATATATGCAAATCAATTTCTGCACTGTATAAAAATGAAATTGTAAGCCTTAAATGAGAAAGAAAGTAGAAAACATCCATCATGTGTAGCAATTCCTTCCCCAAACTAAAGAATTAGCATGTCCTCATGCAATGCTAGAAAACAAAGAGAGGTGTTGCTACAATCTGTTGAAATCTATGCTTGGTGTAAAACAACATGGAATAAGGGAGGTATTGAGAATGATTAAGAATATAAATGGATGATAAAGAATATTACTAACATGGTCATAAGAAAGAAATGAAGGAAAGCAACACTCCCCCAAACTAAAAGATGATATGTCTCTGAAAAATGGGAAGTGGTAAAGATGTGGAATGAATGATGATACATAATGCTCAATGGATTTTCCATGAAATTCTCCTAAATTCATAATAAATCAGAAAATTATGTTATTTTACCTCAATTCGTACCTCCAAAAAAATGTGGACTGACATTTGTTGAAGCTAATGTAGGCTGAGTGGATACTGAAGAAAAATGTGGAAGCCATGCAAGCATATCATGTCTGAACAATTTTGTGAGTTCGCGAGTTGTGCGAGCCTTTGCTGTTAGTTTCAATAGTGTGGTTGTGCTGCGAATACAATCCCCCCCCCCCCATACTTATTGTTCTCCTGTAACCAAATCATGATTCTGCATGAAAATTTCTTGAATCCATTGTTAATTTTAAAGAGCAACAGATAATATGTATGCCAAAGGTTCAATCAAAAAAACTTCTGTAGAAATGCAGTATGAATATTGTAGAAAATCAGCAAATTATGGCAGAATTCTGTACTTCTATCACGTGCTATCCATAATTCACACATTTCCCCTTCCAATTGAAAAAGGGATTCCATGACCATAAAGCATAGAAAAAGTGTTGTGATGACGATAAGGCAAGGGAACGAACAATACAACAGTAAATGAAGTAGAGTACACATATCAAATGATAGGACAGTAAGAGGTATGGTTATAATGAGGGAAGAGTGTATAAAGATAGTTATGAATAAGAGATAAGATGCTTGGGTTGATGATAGGTAATGTGGTAAGTAAAAAGGACAACAATGTGCAAGAAAAGATACCTTGCTGACGATATTCCATCTGAAAATGATATGATTGATTAAAAAAAATTAACTCATGCGTAAAGGTTCATAGTAGGGAGAAATTAGGGAAATAATCTCTCTGATAAAAAGAAAAGTAGGAAGAGGGTATTATAATAATTATTGATGTTGAAAATTAAACTTCAATACCATAATCAAAGCCTTTGCTGCCAGCAGGCGTCCATAGCCTCAGAAGGGTTTCTTTTTAACCGATATGAGCCAGGATCCTCAATTTATAGTTGGAGAATTCCATTTTTGTTCTACATAAGATATCAGTGTGCTGGCGTGGTAACCAGATAACCACATTGCCATTCACTGGGAAGTAGCAAAAGTGATCAGACCGGCTCGTGATAAGACCTCCTGTTCCAAGGATATTGTGGCTATCCAATGGATCATAACCGTGGTGTGGTGGCCATAGTGAGAATGTCACTTCGCTACAACCTTATGAACATGGTAGACTGGCTCTTTAATGAGACCCCCTATCCTCTATCTGTAGACAAGATTTTGTTGTTTTTATACCTTTTATGATAAATAGAGGGAGGCTCAGTACTCCTTAAGAGTGGGGATGGTGGAAGAAGTTTGAACATGTCAATAGAAAGAAAATATACCCATAATATTACTTATAATAGATAGAGAAAATTGTAGCCAGGAGAAGTGGAACCGGTATGGTAAAGATGATCAATTAGTATCATATACAGCAGAAATCAATACAGTAAAGTAATATATAATTAATTGTGTCCCTTTTGTTTGTTTTTTTTCTTAAAACCTATCATCAAGAAGCTGTCATGTTAAAGAACATAAAGTCAAGGATATTCACCTGCGTCAATAGACTCCATAATTTTTTTCCTCATAAAAGTATTGTACTTCATGCGATGCAAGGGAATCAATAAAATGTGGTTGAGATTAATTATGAATAATTGCACAAGGAGGAAGGGTTGTTCTCGAAAATATTCCCAAAGTGTTGTTCCCTTGAAGAAACAGAAAAAAAACTAAAAAAAATGTTGTTCCTTTTAAGGAACAACAAAAATATACCAAAGAAAATGTTGTTCCTTAAAAAGAACAGCAAAAAAATACACCAAAAAAGTGTTGTTCCTTAAAATGAATAGCAAAAAATACACCCAAAAAAAGTGTTGTTCCTTAAAAGAAACAGCAAAAAAATACACCCAAAAGAAGTTTTGTTCCTTCAAAGGAACAACAAAAAATACACCAAAAAAAGTGTTGTTCCTTAAAAGGAACAACAAAAAATACACCCAAAAAATTGTTGTTCCTTTTAAGGAACATAAAAAAAATGCATGCAAAAATTTTTTGTTCCTTAAAAGGAACAACAAAAAAATCAACATGCGAAACTGTTGTTCCTTAAATGGAACGGTTGTTGTTCGTTAAGAGGAACAACAGTTGTTCCTTAAATGGAACAACAGAAAGACAAACACACGAAATTGTTGTTCCTTAAATGGAACGGTCATTGTTCCTTAAGAGGAAAAACGGTTGTTCCTTAAATGGAACAACAAAAAGACAAACACGCGAAACTTGGTGCTCCCTGTAGGGAATAGCAAGGGAGAAAATAGAAAAAAACTAATGGAAAATATATTATCTAAGAAAATCTAATCAAATAGAAAGACAAATTTATGTACAGGTTTCAAGAAAAAATAACTTTTTACAGAATTGGTGCTGCAGAAGAATTGCCTTTTGTAACTGAAAGTTGCATGGTAGGGTCCTCATTGTTCAATTTCTAATGGAGCGGAAACTACAATTTGAAGGAAACAATACTTGAAACACAAAAATATAAGATATATCAGAAAATAACCAACACTTTATTTAAAAACAATATATAAATAAGTAAGTTAAGTTACAAAAGCTATGATGATATTTTCTAAGGGAAGGAAAAAAAAATGATCTCTTTGAAAAATATTTTGGCAGCAGTGACATGACATGAATCTTCAAATGGAAATCAATTGTTCATTGCTTCCTTATGAATCCATTGGGTAATGAATCGGATGAAATTCCCTTGTTTCATTAAAATTTCTTTCAACAATCGCTCGTCCATAAATTGACCTTCTTTATTCTACTAGGACCTGCAAAAAAACGAGTGTCTACCTACAATAAAACATTAAATAATGGAGAAAGAGAAGTGATCGAGCTCCTATAATCCAAGAATTATGCAAAAAAAACAATAAGTAGTTACTCTGTATAACAAATCCACGGAGAAAATAACAATTTTTTTTTGTCACGTGCAGGAGAGCAGTGGCCAATCATGCTAACCTGCAGTGTTTTAATCACAACTTCTTGTTTTTCATCCAAATTGAGTGATTCTAAAGCCAGATGAGATATAATTCAAAGGTATATCTCTAATAGAAACAGGTTTTAAAAATTCAATGCTATGATATGTCAATTTTACTTAGAACGACCTGCATAATAGAGTCATTTTTTATTTTCTAGCTCAGACCAACAGTTGATATTTCAAGCATAAATTTTTCATTTGATGACGAATTAAGCTGATTCAAATTAAAAATGAAATTAAATTTATTTATTTATCTTCAATAGAAACAGGTTTTGAAGACAAGAAGAATTGATGGGTCAAATATGCTAGTGAACAGCCGAGAAAACAAGGTTTCAAGAGTGCTGATTTGTGATAAGCAATCAGTATTTTGGTCATAAATTACTCATACGATATCAAAATCTAGTGATTAAAATTTATTTTTAAACTATATTCGTATAGTAATGTACCATAGAAACATGTTTTAAGAATATAATCATTTAGGCATCCAAAAACTGACTGTCCCAACTCTATTCCTGAGCTGCCTACTAGACACCCTGTCAATGTTTTGGTTATAAGTTTTTTGTTTCAAATCAAAATGGAGTGATTCAAATTGTGTTGGAAATTATACATCAAGGGCTACTTATGATATAAATATGTTTTAAAAATGTAGTCATGTAGGCCTCCAAAAAATTTATGTCACAACTCTGTTCCTGAGCTACCTACTAGACGTCTTGTCAATATTTTGGTTATAACGTTTTCGTTTCAAATCCAAATGGAGTGATTCAAATTGGGTTGAAAAGTATACATCAAGGGATACTTATGATAGAAACAAGTTTTAAAAATATTCACTTTTGGTCCCTAAAAAAATGACTATCCCGACTCTGTTTTTAGAAATTTCATCGAGCCCACAAGCAAAAAAATATGATATCCAAACAATTTTCCCATATCAGTGATAAAAATGAATATGAGTGTTTGTAGAACTGTTATTTTAAATATAATACATATACATATACAAATAAATTAAAATATTTATCAGCGACGTTGATTTTCACAGCATGTTGCAACAAAAACCAATTTTTTTTTTTTAACATAATAATAAAAATGTATTCATTTATGTCCTTATTTATTTATTTTCTACACTAATGTACTCTTCTTTGAAAATTTAATATGCTTACGTATAAGATTTCTTCCAGTGGAGCCATTTTCGAAATAAGGCCTCTATTATGTACATACCCAAATTTGAGAAATTCATGTTAATAAATAGTAGGGTCTGAGAAGCCAAATTCCCTTGAAAAGATGGTGCCAAAAATTGTTGAAGTATGGAGTGATGCTGCAAACAAATGGAGTGAAACCAATATTCAATGTATCCCTTACTTTCTTCATTTCCCATAGCATTCATATCATGAAGTTCTTGACTGTTTAAAACGGATTGTTGATGCAGGCTAGAAGAAACCTCATTTTCTTTCATAACCTCTACAATTTTTGGATTTGATACATTCTGAATCTCAGTATAAGTTTTCTCCAATGGTGGATATGAGATAGAATGGGTGGGAAGGGTGGGTAAATTTTGCAGTTCAACACTGTAAACATGTTGTACTGTTTATTATGGTGAGGGTATGGAATGAGTTGAGCAGGAAATTGTGTAGGGAATGGAGAATTTTGATGATGTAGCTGATTAGGTTGAGTGGATGATTTTGATAGGCAAGCAAGATGCTGTGGAAGAGCTTGAAGATGTGTTTTTGTTACAAGATGAGGGAGATTAGTCATGCAATCATAAGATGAATCGTGCCAAACTTGTAGACAAGATTAGTTGTGGTAATATTGAGATTGCCATGGCTGCCCTAACATATCAGTATTCCATAATGGATTATGCAAGTAAAAGAATGGAGAGGAAGTGTTTCGAACCATACCTATAGGCCACGATTTCCATGGTTTTGACCTTGTTGCAGCTTCCCCATCTGTTTTATATGCTACTTCCATCCTAGATAAGGAACAACATATATCTATGGGATGCTCCTTTCGGTAATGAGGGCAAAACACTTCATCAAATTATTGATTTTTCTGAACGTGAAAAATATTCAATTGTGAAATTAGAGAGCTAATAAAATCATATTTAAAATTTTCAAATAAAACATTGATTTCAGCTTTTATGTCTCTTGTTCTTGTAGTAAATTTGGAAATGAAAGAAAAAAATTCTCTAGAATTCTTACCAGCCTTGGAAATTCCTCTTGAATACCTTATGCACAATTCACAAACATCATCATATGATAGCTGAAGAACATCACCTTTTCCTATAAGATTTAAGAGTTCTAAAAATTCATCTTTGATTCCTTTAAGAAGGATTGTTTTCAAGATCTATTTTTCCAAATGCTTATGATTTGATTTTTGAAGGTTATATTGAAATCGCTCTACATAGTCCTCCAAGCTTTAATCTTCCCCTTGTATCATACAAAAAATATCTTCATTGGATTTTCAGTAGTCTTGGTACTTCTTCAACAATATGTTCTTCATGTCCACCCATGTTTGGATACAGTTCCCACCTAGGCTCATGAACCATTAGAGAGCTGCTCCTTTTAGAGTAAGAGGAAACACTTTCAACCTTCGATCATTAGTACAATAATCATATCCTCTACAAAGTATCTCAAACTCAAGTAAGAATGTATCTAGATCTTCATTTGTCAAGCCATGAAAATTTGGAAGAGACGATGGGGGAATTATGTGCATTTGTGTCACTCCTCCTAGATCTTTGATAGTGAATTCAAAAGTTGTAATGTGAGCCATTTTTTACCATAATAGAAGATGTTCTTCATGTGTTTCTTTTAGGATCTTCCTTCAAATGTTCCTGTCAATTGGTTAGTGAAATGGGTGGTGCTTACATCACCACTCGAGTGGAATTAAAAGATTTTTTTTCAAAAATTCTACCTGTAAAATAAAAATGTTCATTTCTACCTTAAATTCCTAGAAATTCTGCTCAAAAGCGGGTGGAGGAGCAAGCAATTTACTTGCTCATTACATAGGTTCTTACCTTTCTTTTTTAATACCCAATTCTTTCACAACAGACAAACATCAAACATACATCCATCTCTGTGAAATGGCAACACTCTCTTCGGCAACAACGCAAAAATGTTGGGTGCTAAAAGGTGCCTTTTAAAAATCCTATTTATCCCACATTAATTATCAACCTGGGCAAGTCCTCTTATTTCAAGAGTGTACACAATATGTGCACACTATAATCCCTGATAGTAATGTTTCTTAAAATGTAGTATAGATCTTTCAAATACAAGAATAAACGGATGCTTTTAATAAATCCCACTTGCAACTAAAGGAAACTCAATGCTCTAAAACTAAATCATTCATTCAGGAAAGTAACAACAATTATCAGTCGAGGATATAGTAGCAATAACTCATTCCTATTTTAACTGATGTAAACTAATCAAGCATAAATAAGATCCTCAATCTGAGAGCTTTGACAACAATAGCCAATGTTCTTTACAGTTTTTGATCTCACACACAAAACACTAAATAACCAATTGGAAATGGCAATGAATTAAATCAATAATTCTACCGTAACTGATGGAAATGAGATAATTATGCTAACTATAAGAATGCTAAAAGGAAAAACTAAATGATCGCAGAAAGTAAATGAGCAGCAACATTATATAATAGAAATACACAGCAACGCTTATGTGACTGCAATGAACAACAAAACTAAGTTACTGAAATGAACAATGAAGCTCTATAATTAGAATGAGCAACACAAAAATATACTTGCAGAAATAAATGATCTTGTTATGAGATAAAAGAACAACAATGCAATTCAATTGTATAAAGTAATCATTAAACAAACCACACTTGTAGATATCAGAAATAAGGAAAACCACATTGTATGGTATAGGAACAGCAAGTAGATCCACCAGGAGTTGGGCCCTTAGCCACCGGTGAATACCACCGGATTACTTCAAGAGATGCGAAGGAACTGCAACTATTTTTATATATTCATTATTGCATAATCGTTACAACAAGTTCGTGCTCTGCTTCAACAGCGAGAGTCGATGATCAAAGTTACAATTTCAATAGTAATTCTCCCATTTCTCCTATCATATCCTATCTATCTCTAATCTAATAATCCATCTAATTCCCTCTCTAATCATCAATCTTGAATCCCCATAATAACCCCCCCCTTCTCTGATCTCTATTGTGATTTAAATACACAGAGAAAAGAGAAGTTACAACCGATATGATTAAAAATGATTCCTATTACAAAATTGGATTTCTCACAACCAATTGATTAGCAAGATCATATCTGAAATATCCTTCCATCAATTATTTAACAGGAACAGGTCGAATTTGTTATTGCAATTGGAAGAATTTGGAAAACGGCCACAACAGTGAATCTAGGAAAATCTTCCTCGGAGAGCCTTCTGTTTCTCTCAACACATGCTGAATTTGGGCAAAATGTTCTTTCATAAAGTTAATTCATTATGTTTTGGACAAAACCCATGTTTTGGATTTTCCATATTCTTCTCCATTTGCCCAATACATCCAATGAAAAACTGCCACTTCTTATTCAAGTGAATTTCTGAGTTGGCATATTTAATGATGAAGGCTGAGTCCATCTGTTAAGAAAATATCTTGGAGGCTAAAATGGTGAGTGATATTACAAAATATATTAATAAACCATCATTGATAAAATTATGCATAATAATCATCAATTTATTAAAAATAAAGGAGAAGAAATAATATTTATCCATAAGAGCATAAATAATTATAAAATGGAATTGTATGATAAATTATGATAAATGACATGATAAAGAAGAGTAGAAATGGATGAAATAGGTGTTAAAAAGTGATAATAATAATGACATATTAGCGGCCCAACAACAATTGTTCCTTCTCCTGATGCAAGTACTCTTATAACAAGTGGTGGTGGAAGTTGATCTTCTTCTGGAATGATAATTCTAACATCTTCCCTTGGTTCCTTATGTGCTTTATCATCAACGTTGGAAAATGTCTCAATATAAATTTCCTCTAGTTTTCTCCTATCAAATTTTTTGATCAGCCTTTGAGTAAAATCTGCATAAGTAATCACTCTTGCATGTTTCAAATGGCTGAACCACCAAATATTTGCTTCACCCTCAAGGTGCAGCACTGCAATCTCAACAACTTCTCTTTCTACTACTGGATGTAGTAGGAAGAATGCATCTAACTTGCTTCTCCAAGCCCTTGCTATGCATATGGATGACCCATCAAATGTAGACAATAGAAATCTATTGTGTCTTTTTCTTCTATTATTGTTGCAACGTCTCCTTTCTTCTTTGAGCTGAATGAACTAGTGGAGAGTTAGATTCTCCTTAAAAGCCCTTGATTGAGATTTATGCTCTGCAAGATACTCACTTAGAATCTCATGATCTAATTTTCCTCCATCTCCATGCCTTTCACCTTCCTCTTCAAAGAAAGTTGACATAGCAGATTTCTTTGGAGCTCTATGCAATACCGATTTCTTTTTCTGCTGATAGGAATTGCTTGGACCTTCCTCATCTTGAAACCCTCTTGAGTTATCATTGCATCTCTCCATTCTCATTTTCTTGACTTCCTTGGGGATGTCCTTCATAGATCTGAAAAGATATGAGACAAAACTCATTCTCTCCATCATTTTAGATCTCCTCTTCTTATTATTATGATAGCATATTGGTTGAAATACACAGGCTGAGCCAAGATTATGCCCTAATACCACTATAATATTCCAAAATGGGGTAGACAAGAATATAGAAAAAAATGATGGAAAATAGAAGTGAATATCAACGCACCAATATATGACACAAATATAGATCCATATTATTAAACATATCAACAACAATGAGCACAAAATCTTGAGGATCAAGTCACTAAAGAAATACAACACAAGCCTCCAATAATAAAATATGCTAATACATGAAATATAGTTGTTATACAAATGCCATGAACCATAAATGCCATGAACGAACACAGCATAGTTTTATGAGCATACTGCTACTAGGAAAGTACAATGACATGGATCTGCTATTGTATATCTCAAAATTTGTTGGGGATAGAGATATATGCTCCCAAGCACATTTCCAAGACAACCCAGAAAGGGTTTCCAGAAATACATCAAAATGTAGAATGCCAGAATGCAGCCCTAATGCTAAATAACAATTGCAATTGAATACTAGAAAGAGGTGGCTAAAATGATATGGGAATGTATAAGACTCCTCCAATAGATCTTCCAAGTGAAAGGTTGATCCCTTCACTGAAGAACAAACCCTCCAAATGAAGCACTGAAACCTCCACTGCAAATGCTCAACAAAATAACGCAATCTATGAGGAAAATTGTGTTGTAGGAGGTGGTAATAGCTGGGCCTAATGCCAAATAATGAAATAAAGTTGTAGGACCTTCCATGTTGGCCTCCCAATGGAAATTCTACCTCTCCACTAAAAAACAAACACTGAAAGTGGCCCTCAAAATCCTCCACTTCTTCTACCCTGCAATGCAACACAACTATAGAATAAACTGCGTTATAGCTAAATATTGAAGCTTGGAATGAATGTCGAACTATGGGAATGCAGCTCACAAACCTCTCCTGAGTGGGAACTCAAAGTCCCATGAGGATGAGTGTGGGATTCTCGCTCGGGAACGCCCTTGTGCTAAACAACACAACAGACTATGCTAAACAGTTGAAGAATGCAAGAAGTCATACAGACCACAAAATTAATAATCAAAAACATACCCATCTATGGCTTCCTTCCCTTCTTTATATGCATTTTTAGCCTTCTCACCTTGGCCCCCACTCATTAAAGGAACTATTATCATGTATAATTCCTCCCATTAACATTGTGTTGTCTCTCATTCATGATCCACTCCCTTCATACCAGCACCATTGATTTGGTCAAACTTGACCCCATCCACATGCTCCAACCTCGGTTCACACATCAGGGTGCTTTATCTAGATCCTAAGCTGATCCCTATTCACATTAAGAGGGATTTTATTCCTACTAAAGATATTTATGGGTCTCCTACCCCCTTATTCATCTATCTAGATGACAAAAGAGAAAATTAATATTCCAATTAGTTGCAAGCTAGTTTTTGAATATTACATGCAGGTGGTATCTGAGAATAGGGGAGACATATATGAGCCTTCGGTAGATGATCCTTGGGAAATCTCTTTGCCTTTCTTGATCATCTCCATTTTCCTTGCTCCGTCAAGTGGTTTCCTTATTTCAAGTGAGCAGAGAAAACATTAAAAATATATAGAGTATAGAGGCAGATATAATTTAAAACAAATCTAGCGTTCAATCATTTCGATCATGCTCAAAGTAGATATGAATCTATCAAAATTTACTCCTATTAAATGTTGTTAGTCACCGATAATATTTTAATCAAATCGCTTACACACCTTCACGCTAAATGTCTATTGATAAATTTAAGACGTTAGATTCTATATTCAGTTTTATTTGACATGAATCATTTCGCATGCTTGATCAATTAACTACCATTCATTGCATATCGCAACTTATAACTATTTCCATTTTTATGTTACCAATAAATATCATGAAATGCGATCTACCCAAATCACAATCACAATTTTTATGTGGTAAATAAACTTGCTTTTAGTTATGTCATGCGAAATCAAAAATGCGTTTTTAGAAATCATGCCATTGTGCTTCATCGGACACTTAGAGCTTTATGTTTGTTTCTTTATTGGTTCGTCGGGTCCGTTTAATCGCAACTTTTACCTAATTTTTAAACATTAGATAATTTTACAATGCGCAATGTGATTTTCATTTATAACGGTGGTTAGAGTGTTTGCAATAAGAGTTTAATATGACTTTGGAAAGGGTTTAGCACATATCTCAACCCACATGACTTAGTATTTTTTAATTTGTTTAAGCTCGTAAGCTATGCGAATTGCGATGCGCACTAAGGAATGAAAGTGGAAAAGAAAAAGAAACTTTATCTCCTAAAGTTTTTTGGCTTAGGCTAAAAATTAAACAAAATAAATTTCCTATTTATTTTTAAAGGGTCCCCATTTAGTAAAAATAAATGGGGGTTGTTGTATAACACAACAATTGGAAATTCACTTGGGAGAACTCGTTATCTGTGACTAACTTTTTGAAATTTCTAAAAACTTTTTTGAAATAAAAATAGTTGCAAGAATGAATTTCAATAAATAATATCTCATTAAGCAACAAAATTTCTCTTAATTATAATTCATAAAAATTCCTCTTTAAAAATAAAAGTATGAGAATCTATATCAGTCTTTACTCAGTTCAAAAAGATAAAGCATCTGGCTCTTCCAGATTAGCTTTATAAGTATTTACTCTTTTATCACAGGTAGAGCCTATGATCCAATAAGAAATTTAAGCTCTAGGCACGATTACCTTTTACCAAACAATGATTCATTGTCCCATCCAGTATTTCTTATAATTTCCAAAAATAAATTCCAACTTTATAAACTTTTTTGGAACTTGTTTTTTTTTTAATTTTTTTGTAATATTTTTATTTACTTAAAATCCATTGCCTTGGTTTGGTAACTAAATATTGAAAATGCCATTCACTGGTTGTAATGAAACTAATCAAGCTAGCTCTTGATGATACCCCTTGTCCTCTTGATATAATCTCAAGTCATTACCCTGTTTTGGTAGGCAGTATTGGTAATGTTTCAACTATTTCCCTATGAACATTGTAAAAAATCTCGTCATGAGACTTATTATATTTTAAGCTTTTCTAGTATAATATTTTTTGAATTTCTTTCTAAAAATTGATAATTTTTCCCAGATGGGGTGAATCATTTGTCCTTTTGAGGATTCTAGATGATAATTTTTTGAGTTTTATATTGATTCTAAGTAAAAGAGTCTTTACTAGGTTAAATATTATTTTCTTCACTGATAATAGAATAACCATGCTTTATAAAGATGAGAGTTAATCGGAGAATAAATAACTTCAGTGAAACTGCATCTTTAAGTGAAAATAGAATCTATTTGTCTTTCTAATCTTTTGATTGTTTCCTTAACATTTCTTATTTCTATAAGCAATAAATAAAAAAGATCATCTGAGATGTTTATTTGAAAAGCCAAAAATCAATGTTGTTCAACTTTTATTTTCCTACGGAAAGAAAAGACAATAGTATACAGGGAATAGAAGGTGTTACCTCCTATGAAAAGTATTTCTTTAAAATCTGCCCATTAATGGGTAAATAATCTCTTTTTCCTGGTAGATCTTGCAATAAAAATATTGACGGGTCTATTTATTCAATTATTTGAAATGGACCTAGCCAGAGTTTTTGAAATTTAGTGTGTTTACCTTTTTCCTCATGTGATTTGTCTCATTTCAGTACCAGATCACCAATTTGAAAGTTCTTTGGAGTAAAAGAAGTTGAATCAAATGAAGATTTTACTATCTGTTGATGATGTGCATAAGTATGCTTAGATTTTTCTCTTTCTTCTTCAAGTTTAAGAATTTGGAATTGTATTGCATGTAAAGAGGAAGAAGGAGATTCATCAATAAATTGAACTAAGGAAAGAGAATTAATAACTACATTGGTAGTAAGAACAACTTATTTTCCATAAACTAGATTGAATGGAGAAGTGCCAATAGAATCTTTCTGAGTTATTCGGCCTGCCCAAAGAGCAAAGATTAATGAATTATGCCAATTTAGTTGGTTTTGATCAACAGTTCATTTGATAATTCTAATAATATTTTTATTTGTGGAATCTGCTAAATCATTCCCATGTGGATAATAATTTGTAGAATGCTTAAGTTTAAATCCTCTTTTCATTTCAAATTCTATCATGGAAATTCCTGAGAAATAAGATGCATTATCGAACATTAAAGCACTAGGTAAACCACACCTAGTTATGATAAATTGGTCAATCAAATCAATAATATTCTCAGAGTTGCCAACCTTCAATGGAATTGCTTCCACCTATTTTTTAAAATAATGTGTAGCTGTGAGAATTTATTTATGATGTTTGGAAGAGTTAGGAACGATCTCACCGATTATATCTAATCTCCATTGTTGAAATGGTTGTTCCATATTAACTGGCTTAAGTGGGAAGGTTGGTTTCCTTTGTCTTCCAGAAGCACTTTGACACACTTTTCATTTTATTGCATATTCATGAGCATCTTTGAAAAGTGTAGGCCAATAGTAACTAGCATGAAAGATTTTTTGTGATGTATTTCCTCCAAAATGTTCTCCAACTGGTCCATCATGGAGTTCCTGCAAGACTTACTCTGCTTCAGTTTTCTATAAGCATCTTAATAGTATAGAATCAAATTTTTTTCTAAATAATACAACATTGATTAATTCATATCTTTTGGCCTTTAATCTCAAAGCACATTTTGTTTTATAACTGAGTTGGGTTAGGGCATATCCCTTTTTATAATAAAATATGAGATCAGTGTATTGAGATTGCACATCGTCGAGGCTTACCTTTAATATTTTCACATTGTTACCTGAATCTTCTTCTGATGATAAATGGGATGCTCCTATTAGCATTCTACAAAAAACTTGACCTCTAACAATTTTAGAGGGTCTAATTTCTACATCATATTCTTGTAAAGTGGTAACCCAGTTATCCCTTTTTCTTTCCTAATTCTATTTGCATCAATAATTGTCTCACTACAGAGAATGGAACTATTATTTTGGTGTGGGATTTTAGGATAAATGGTCTGAAATTCTTTATAGCCTTAAAGACAATAAATTCCTTCTTCTCAACAGATGAATAGTTTAATTCTGAACCTTGCAAATTGGAATTGAAAAATGATATTGGTGCTTCAATTTGTTGGTCATTAAGTTGTGTTAAAACAACAGCGTATGATGTATCTGATGAAAAAGTATATAAATTAAAAGGATTAATAAAATTGGCGGTATTCAAGAATGGAGAATTGATAATGGATTTTTTGATCAAATCAAATTCTTCTCTTTCATTATGTCCCCATTTAAAAATTCAATTTTTCTTAAGCATGTTTTGCAATGGTAAAACTATTTGTGAAAAGTTAGGGACAAACCTTTTTACAAAGTTTATTTGTCCAAGAAATGACTGCATAGATTTCCTGTTATGAGGGAAAGGAATTCTTTTAATCTCTTCAATTCTTTCAGAATCAATATAGATACCTTTCTTTGACACAATGAATCCTAAAATGTTTCCTTCATATAAAGCAAAAAATGACTTCTTTGGGTTTAATGAAATCTCATACCTATTTCATCCCTCAAATACTTTCTTTAGGTATTTCACATGATTGGTTTCTTTTTTCGAAAAAACTGTAATGTCATCTAAATAAATAATAACTCATCTATTGATGAGCCCCTTAAAAGTTGTGTCCATAGCTCTCTGAAAAGTGGCAGGTCTGTATTAATACAAATTCTAATATCACCATTTTTATTTCTGATGGGAACCAAATTTGAAACCCATTTAGAATATCTAACTGGAAATATGATCTTTGATTTGAGGAGTTTGTTCAATTCTGTCTTGATTTGATTTTTAAGATTTGCACTAGCATTCTATATTCTAGGCACGAAAGAAATGTTGAAGGTTAAGAAATGAATGGTTAATTCTTGGACTAATGGTTGATAATGCTTTAAATATACAAAATTACAATGAATGGTATTTCTTACCTGTCTAACAATGATCTTCGAATCTCCTAGGACTTCCAGATGTTTGATGTTAAGATCAATTTCTTTGTACAAACCTTGGACTAATGCTTCGTATTCTACTATATTGTTTGTACAATCGAATTCAAGTCTGCAGGCTAATAGGTTTTTTCTCCTTCTGGGCTTATTAAAATAGAACTGGCTCCTACACCATCTTCAGATTTAGAACTGTCAAAATAAAGAGTCCAAAATAAATAATTAACTACTGGTTTATTTACCAAATTTTTACATTTGGAAATGTATGTCTAGGAAAAATTCTCTATCTGAGAGAACTACATTATCGAAAAATGGTGATGGTTGATCATTAAAAGTTCCCAAAAATGATTCAGCCAAGTAATTTACAATAATATTATTATTGAATGCTACTGGCTCGTTTGTTCCTTCAATATCAGTGACTGTATGTTTCATGAACTTTTCACGGTCTACCCAGATTTGATTTGGCTTTCCATTGTATGGTAGCCACATATGTGACCAGTCTATTTCAAAATATCCATGAATTTTTTCAGGTCAGTCTTTGCTTAATACTAAACTGTAAAACTCAAGAATATCAACCACCAATATATTACTTATCTGATCAACCTTGGGGTTTGATGACAATCTGATAGAAACAAAATTTATTTCTCCCACAACCTCTACTCTAGTTCTATCAAGTTGTACTATATGAACATGAGAACTCTGGGGAGCTATTTTCAACTATGCACAGACTGATTTTGGAATTATATTAGAGGAATCCCCTGAGTCTATTAAACAATTATGGACATTTTTATTATAGATATCATAGGTTAAGAGAAATGGAGGAGTATGAGAGATGGATCGATCACCTATCATAATCAAATATGTAGCATCTATTTTAGTTGAAGGAGAAGGTGGTTTACCCATTTCATTAGCAGCTTGGACTACTACTAGAGTAGGTAAGGTTGAAGGCATTCAAATCTCTAAGTAAGATTTTTTATTCCTGCTTTAACTTAGTAAGTTCATGAATTGAAATGTTGGTCCTAGTCTTCTTCATATATTCAACTACATTATACTTAATAGTGTCTAAGACTACCATTGTCTTTGATGTAGGCGGAATATATGAAGTAACAGGGTTTGTTTGTGTAGCCTTATAAGGATACTTTTTACTTACTGTTTTATCCTTAGCATGCATTGAATTCTTCTTTTGTTGATTTGGCTGCGTTGCTTCAGTAGTATTTTTGCTCCTTGTACTCACAGGTAAAGCTTCCTTTTGTTCTTCATTTGGTAGGATGAAATACCACATTCCATTTAGTTCAACTTAATCTTCTTCTTCATTTTATTATTCCTCTATATCTTGATCAGACTCGGCGTTAGATATGATATTCGGTGGTTGATTATTAGAGGACAAACCTTTCTTGAAGTGTCTGAAAGTATTTTTTGAGCTAGAACTTTCAGCTACTTGTTTCTTGATATCTGCCATCTCATTTGTTAGTATTTAAAACTTTCTGAATACATTCTACATCAAAAGGGTCTTTAGATGGTTTCTTTTTCAAATCATATTTGAAGGATACTTTCTTTGATTTTTTGTATTCCTGGGAATTCTTCTTCTCAAGAGTGATTATGTGTTTCTCTACAGATAAAGGTTCGTTCATGTTTTCTACGCATAGCCAGTTTTTCTCTATCAACAAAAATGGCTATATTGGATGGAAGAGATGAAATATACAACACAATTTTAACTTCTACCCCAGGAACTGATGTGGTGGGAATTTTATTGTGCAATTTACTAAATATTGAATTAAAATATTTTATTTTCTCCCACACTTTGGCCTTTAGATTTGATAAATAAATAATTAACGTTGCACTGGTCTTGTCATCCCCAACCTTATCTAGAAATTGTTCTTCGAACATATTCCAGCTAGTTATAGAACGGGCAGGTAATGAAAAATACTAGGATCCTACAGATCATGTGAGAGTATATGGAAATAATCTTACAACGCTGTTGTGAAGCTAGCTCCAAAAATAGAAGAAAAGAGATATCAATGCCTTAAAAATAAGCCACTTCGAGGGGGCAACCTCCAATACATTACATGAATGAACAATTCTTGGATTATACAAATTACAAAACCTCCTTTCTATATATAGAAGTCCATGGGGCCACAATGTAATCCTAGTGGGGCCACAATGTAATCTTAGCCAACCTAACAATAATAATTTAAGGGCACATTAATAAGAATATGGGGGTTACAGGGGTACAATAATAACAATAAGGGGGTTACCCTAACAAAAATAAGGGACTATACTAGTAATATAGGGACCTAACATGCCCCTCTCCTTCCAAAAAGTGTTGTCCTCAATGCTTGAGTAGCTCTGGGTGCTTCTGTATAAAATTCTCATCCTCCCATGTAGAATCTTCAGTGGGTAAGTTCTTCCACTTGATGAGATACTCTGAAATTGATCGATTCCGTAGCTGTCGAGTTCTTGTTTCCATGACTGCTTCAGGTTCCAATATGACTTTTCCTTCCTCATAAATTTCTGGCAATATTGTTTGAACCGGAATATTTTCGCCTATAACCTTCTTTAAGCATGAAACATGGAAAACTGGATGTACTCGCGAAGAAGCAGGAAGCTCCAATTTGTATGCCATAGTACCAATCTTTGGCAACACCTTGTAAGGACCATAGTACTTTGGCGATAATTTATTATCCTTCTTTGCTTGCTTGAGGGACATTTGTTTGTATGGTTGTAGCCGTAAAAATACCCAATCTCATACATCAAAACTTCTCTCGCTACGATGTTGATCTGCCTGTTGTTTCATTCGATTTTGTGCCAAATTCAGGTTATCCTTTAAGAGTTGGAGAACTTCTTGTTGATGCTCGATGTGATCTTCCACTACTTGAACCTTCAAATTTTCTTTTAAAGATGATGTGATGGATGGTGGATCATATCCATAAAGTTCCATAAATGGGGTCATTTTTGCTGCAGTATGGAAGGAAGTGTTATACCACCATTCAGCGAGAGGTAACCACTTGACCCATTGTGTTTGTTTATCAGATACAAAACAACGAAGATATCCTTCCAAATATTTATTTACTATCTCAGTTTGACCATCAGATTGAGGATGATAAGATGAGCTATGAGCTAATTGAGTACCCAAACAAGAAAATAACTCCATCCAAAAATTTCCAGAAAAAATGGGATCTCTGTCACTCACAATAACCCTTGGGTTTCCATGTAGCTTTTGAATCATATCCATAAATGTAGTAGCAACTGTACTTGCTTTAAATGGATGAGATAATGTACAAAAGTGTGCATAATTGGTAATTCTATCAACTACCACCATGATGACACTCTTTCCTTCGGAGTTAGGTAAAACTGTGATAAAATCCATTGAAATCTCCTCCCAGCGTTGACTTGGAACGGATAAAGGTTGTAGAAGTTCCGGGGTCTTAATTGTCTCAACTTTATTCTGCTGGAAAACCAAACATTCCGCCACCGAATTTTGAATATCTGATTTAAGGCCATCTGAAAAAAATTATTTCTTAACCCTGCGGTAAGTTTTTAAAAATCCTGAGTGTCCTCCTAAAGGAGAAGTGTGCAATTCCAAAAGAATCTTTTGTTTTAGTTGGGAATTCTTACAAAGATATAAGTGATATTTGTACCATAAAGAATCATTTTTCCAACTAAATGTATCATATGTACTAGGATCTTGCTGCAAATTTTGAATGAGTGTCCATACTTCTTTCTCCTTCTTACATTCATCTCTTTCTTCGGTTATCCAATCTGGTTGGATAATATAAATGGCATAAAGCAACGCTTCCACCTCTTCATTCTTTCTTGATGGTGCATCTGCAACAACATTAAGCTTCCCTTTTTTTGTATATTATATCAAACTCATAACCCAACATCTTTGTGACCCATTTTTGCTACTCTTTTGAAGATAGTATTTGTTCCAAAAAGTGTTTAAGACTAGCATGATCAGTTCTTACCTTAAAGTGTCTTCCCGTTAGGTAAGTTCGTCATTTCTTTAGTGCATGCAGTATTGCTAACATTTCCTTCTCATAAATAGGTTTCTGTAAATACTTTCCTTTGATTGGACGACTTTCAAAAGAAATGGGTCTTCCTTCCTGCACTAAAACAACACCAATTCCATTTCCTGAGGCATCACATTCCACAATAAAGGTTTTTATGAAGTCTAGTGTAGCTAAGACCGGTGCTAGGCACATTGCCTCTTTAAGATGTTCAAAGGCCTTAGTTGCTTTAGGAGTCCATGAAAATGCATCTTTCTTCAATAATGTTGTTAGAGGTGCTTCTATTCTCCGATAATTCTTAACAAACTTGCGATAATACCCTGCTAACCCGAGAAATCCTCACAACTGCTTTATGGTTGTGGGGACTTTCCATTCCTTAATGGCTTTAATTTTGTTAGGGTCTACCTTAACACCCTCGTGAGATACAATATGACCCAGATATTCCACCTCTTATACTCCAAAGAAAAATTTGGGTGTTTTTGCATATAATTGTTTATCCTGCAATAGTTTGAGCACCCTATCAATATGTTCAACATGATCCTTCCAAGACCTGTTGTAGATTAGTATATCATTAAAAAAATACTAGCACAAATTTTCTAAGGAAGGGTTTGAAAATGGAATTCATCAACCCTTGAAATGTAGAAGGTGCATTGGTAAGGCCAAAAGGCATGACCAAAAATTCATAATGACCCTCATGAGTTTGAAATGTTGTTTTTGGAATATCTTAAGTCTTCATTCTAATTTGATGATATCCTGAACGAAGATCCAACTTGGTAAAATAAATTGCTCCATGTAATTCATCCAATAATTCATCAATCACAGGAATGGGAAATTTATCTTTAATGGTGAGATTATTGAGCTCCCTATAATCCGGACACATGCGCCATGATCCATCCTTCTCGTGTACCAATACTACAGGAGCAGAGAAAGAACTTTTACTAGGTTGAATTATACCCACATCTAACAATTCTGCAATCATACATTCAACTTTTCTCTTTTGGAAATAAGGATATCTACAAGGCCTGACGTTTGGAGGAACACTTCCTGGAATCAAATGAATAGCATGATCATGATCATGAATAGGTGGGAGTACTTTGGGAGTTTCAAACACCTTGGAATGATTGTCCAAGACTTGTTGGAGATCTGCAGAAATAGATGATTTTGATGTTGGAACTTCTAGTGAGCATAATTGTGCAATTACGCCTCGCTGTTCTTTCTTTAGAAGCTTTGTCATGACATTAGAGCTTATTATACTTCCTGGCTTCCCCGCAATACCCCGTAATTCGACTTCCTTTCCTTCTGAAAAAAAATTCAAGAAAAGTTCTTGAAAATTAAAAGCTACCGTCCCCAAAGATTGTAACCATTGTACTCCTAGTACAACATCAACACCTCCCATAGGAATGAAAAGCATTGGACTATTCAATACATATTCCCCCATGGTTAGCTTGATATTATGGCATTTTCCAGAGCAATTTATAGTTCCTCCATTTGCAACCATCACTTGACATTCTGGTGCTGGGTATAGGAAACAATTTAATTCCTTGGCTACCTTACAATGAATAAAATTATGGGTGCTACCTCAATCAATCAACACTATTACCTTTTTCTTCTTGATCTGTCCTGCTATCTTGAGAGTTTGAGGAGTGGTAATTCCTGCCAGTGCATTACATGATATGGTCGGGTTCATTTCTTCCTCTTCTAGGGCCGGTTCCTGGTGTATATCCTCTTCTTGTTCATTTTCTTCTTCTTCTTCACAATCTATGTAAAATAATTTCTTTTCAGCACACTTATGACCTTTAGTGTATTTTCTATCACAACTGTAGCAAAGCCCTTTTGCTCTTTTTCCTTCCAATTTTTGTGGTGTCAACCTTGTAGGTTGTGGAAATCTAGGCGTAGCAACACTTCCTTCTTTATAGAATTGAGTGGTAGGCTTCCTTGTCGCCATAATTTTACATTCAACTTTTCTTGCCAACCTGAATGCCTTCTCCAATGAATCAGGTTCCAAAACGCGAACTTAATGTTGGATGTTATCCTTTAAAGTGCCTATGAAGAGATCAATCATGTGTTCCTCTGGAATATCAGTTACCCTTATATTCAATTTTTGGAAGTCCTCAATGTGTTGCCCCACTAAACCCTTTTGCTTGAGATTTATCAATTGGCTAAAGAAGGTGTTGCTCTTTGTATCCTCATAATGTGCTATCATTTCCTCCGTAAAAATTGACCAAGTGACAATTTTTTTACGGGAGCAAAGCCATCGATACCATACAAATGTATTTTGTTCTAAATGTAAATTTTCAATGCATACCTTTTGTGTGTTTTTCACATTATGGAGATCAAAATATTGCTCCATCTATAGTATCCATGTTATAGGATCCTTTCCATCAAACTTCCCCATATCCATTTTTATAATATGGTGGTTCTTTCCGCCAAAATTAGAGTTTAAGAAGTCACGATTAACATTTATTTTGTTCTCATCATTAGCTTCCTCTACTATCTTTTCACCATTAGGAAACATTTCTTGGATCAACTTTGTCAAACCTTCCATGTCCGCTTTTAGATCATTATTCATGTTTTCCATGTTGTCTTTCCTTTTTTCCTCGATCTTAGCTTCCATGTCATCTATCTTAGATTCCATGCCATATTCCATGCCATCTATCTTAGATTCCATGACTTTATTCAAACCATCCATCTTCGCTTCCACGCCTTTCTTCAAAACTTCCATTTCATTTTTTGTTGCTCTTTGCGAGAGAAAAATTTGGTGCACTTGCTCTTGTAATTTTGATAGATCATGTTGCAATTCTTCATCTTCATGAGTCATAGTAGAGCCTTCTGAAGGCTTAATGGGTGTTGAATTACTTTTACAGGGAATTTTTTAGAACCCAATACTAATATATATTATACAATATGCCCTTGGAATTAGTTCAAATTGATTCTTCAAACAAGACTTATGCAATTCGGAAAAACAAATACACACCTTTTTCTTGCTTTTGAGGAGCTCTATATTGAAATTGGATTATCTCTATGATTGTGGCTCTTCAATATTTGGAATTGATCATTGATTTAGCCTTCTGAATTATCTTTTGAATGCCATAGGTCTGACTTGATTTGGATTCTCCAAGCAAAATTTATGTCCAATCTCCCAAAATGACCTAATTATGGACTGGTTCAGTAGAGCGAACTTGAACGACTTTCCACATGTCACTATTTTGTCTTTTAGCTCTGAAATTGATAGAAAAGAAATTAAAGTTTGTTTACTTGTGACCACTTTTTACGGCACTCCAATCCGATGCTCAGAGAGAGAGTTATGAATATTTTCCCATGATCACCTCTTTGAGATGAAATTCAGGAGCCTGAGAAAGCACTACCTTCCACAGATCATATCTCCGAAAGTATTGCGAACCAAGCTCTAAAATTTTGCGAAAAGTTTCCTCAGGATTTCAGCTTTGCGCCCTAAAAATTTCAGATTCCGAACGTACGTAGAAAAAAATTGATAGCTAAAATTCCACGATGACCTGTTTAGATTAAATTGAGGAGCCTACAGAAAGACCTAACTTCCACAAATCATATCTCGGAAAATAATGCAAACCAAGCTCTGAAAATTTTGTGACGATGTTCCTTAGTATTTTAGCTTTGCACCCTAAAAATTTTAGCTTCTAAAACTTCGTATAAAAAAGTTATAGCGAAAATGCCACAATGACCTATTTGGAGCAGCGAAACCCTAGAATTTGAAGCTCTGATACCAAATGTTGTGAAGCGAGCTCCAAAAATAGAAGAAAAGAGATATCAATGCCTTAGAAATAAGCCACTTTGAGGGGGAAACCTCCAATACATTACATGAATCAAAAATCTTGGATGATACAAATTACAAAACCTCCTTTCTATATATAGGATTCCTCTTCAACTACCTCTTTTAAATAGATGGATGACATATAATTATGAATGTGTTCTTTTGCCAAAAGACCATCATCAGGATTACATTTAGGTCACCATATTTCAGGTGATTTTGGAAGAGAATGAAGAGCAGCGGGCATATTTACTGCCCCTGGATTGTTCCATGGTCGTACATTTGGTGGAGGTACTTGGCCTGCCATTGGACCTTGGGTGGATTTGATGGATTGAGTGTGAGTTGAAGAAGGGGCAGGCTGAGTGCTAGAAATAGTTGAAGGGATAGTAGTCTAAGTAGTGAAACTAGTTAAAGTAACACTTATTGTTGGAATGGAAGTGGTGGAAGTGAGTGAAGGTAATAGAGGTGAATGGGATAAGATATCGATGGAGATTGACTCTGATTGAGTCCTCTTTATTCTCCTTCGAGAACTATCGAGGGTAAATTCAAAAGGAAGGATTCTTGTCTTTTGAATTTCAGATTGAGTTAATATTCTTCTAGGTTGTAAAGAAGACGAAATACTAATCTCAGATGTTTGAGAAGATTTAGTGTTTTCAGCAGAAATGGATACTCTCTCTAAATTTTGTATCAAAGACTGAACCTCAAGGGAATTTTTATAAAAATCGGGAGATAATATGGGTTGATTATCACTAGGAGACTTAGGAGAAGGATGTTCAACATCAAATTTTAAAGATGGAGATCTAGATAATTTTATGGAATTTGATGGGGATCTAGAGGGAGAGATAGTTTTAGATTGATCGAACCTTCTTTCCATTCACAAGGCCCTCCTTCTAGCACCAAAATTTTGGGGCCTTGGAATTCCATTGCCACAACATGGGGGAAAACCACCCTGTCAGGACCTTAAAGCAACTCCTTTTCCATTTGGTGTGGTGTCTCCAACTGGGGATAGTGGGACAAGTTTTCCAATAAGGATGATTTTGGGGTGTCTTTTTATTATATAACATCCAATGGAAAATGATTATAATCTATCACATGCATCGATATAACACTATCTAATTATACTATATACCCAGGATGTTTCTTCCTTTATGAAATATAAAGAGATATCCTTCAACTATTAGTAATGAAGATTATTTAAATGTTGAAAGAGATGAAAATTATGTAAAGATGATTCTTCTAACAAAATAGTTTGATTAGAAGAATTGTGAAAAGTATATTGCATTCATATGTGTGATTATATATCCAATAAGAAATCACAAACAAATATTAATACAGAATTACATTTAACACTCATCTATGATGACATTTTAAATATATAAGGCAATAAAAACATGTCTATCAATATAGAAATTAAAACTTAATACAAGTGAGTGTAAGTACCATATGTACGAAGTCCTACTCATGTAAACTGACAGCAAATGTCAAAAGATAACAGACTGTGTTCCATTAATTCATCAAAGCATTCACAAACTTACAAAAGTGCATTATTTGCAAATGTTTTTGACAAATTTCTGGACCCTTCTCTAAATGCATGAGAGGGGTTTAAATACTAAACAAAATATGTTTAAAAATAATTTTTTACATAAAAATAGAGGAGGTTGCAAAAAACCATCCACGTAAGTCAAACTTAAACTACAATATAGGAAAATAAAGTAAAAATATGACTGATTTATGGTCTTTCATTTGGATTCAACGGAAAATTTGACAAATATCTAGCATGAGTTTGAGTTGTACTAGCTGTGAAATCCTCGATCTGACCTGTCCCTTGAATATCACATTTGAGACTGTTGGTTGCGATATTTTTTGTTCAATATGTTAAAGACTGCACAGTCTAGTATTGATGATAAGGTTTGATAAAAAATTCCAAAAATTTTCTTGATCAAACTTATTTACTTTTTTAATCATTTCTTCCTGCATTTCCACCTTTTGTTTCCACTATGTTTCCAGCTGCTTGATTTCTGAGAGCACTTTAGACGTGCACTCTTTGATGAGTTTTGATTTATGTTAGACTCCTCTCTTTCACAGTATCACCAGGTGACTAATTATTGCTTATATTTCCATACTGAAAATAATATTCCATGGCCATCATTTATTTTCAGGAAAAGGGGAAATCCTAACTGTCAAGAGCTTCAAAATAATATATTATGCCTTTCAGTTCAGTAGAAGGTGAAAATTTTCTTGGTAAGTAAAAAAAGGAGAAGCATTAGAAAATTAGCAAAAGCAAAGGGGAAGAGAGGAACAAAATTATAATCAAAGGAAACAAGGGTAGCAAAGAATCAGTTAAGCCAGAAAACCAACAAGGGCATAGTCGTGAACGAGTTTGGGTCAGATCGTGCACGTGTTCGGGTCGAGCCGTGAAAGCAGGGCAAGTATTCTATGAAAAACTAAGAAATGAATGGGTGCAACCAAAAGTGGAAAACTACAGCAAGGGAGCAGTGAGGACCGTTGATCCGAGCCTCAATCAATGGTGGAGATTAAAATCGCAATCGCAGATTGCAAGTGCTGCAAGATAGGCGCAAAGGGTAAAAGCTAAAGATGTCGAAGTGAGATGTGCGATGGCGGTGGGACCCAGCCACCCGCCACACTTCCTTTCATTTAGTTTCCCTTGAAAATCATTAAAACCTTACCTTTTCCACATTTCCGCTTCATTTCTATATTTTACCTTCTTTTTCTTTTTTCCTTTCACCGTTATATCATTTTTTCTCATCCCTTTTTCTCGTCTCCCCAATTGCGATTAAAGTGGGCCAATCCCCCTGACACATCACCCTTTTCCCCCCCGCCATCCATCACATTTCGCAAACATTACAACTTACTATTTAGGTTCCCACAATGTATTTCTTTTAATTTGTGATGCGGCGTTTGGCCCCACCACAGCAGCTCCGCCCCCCACTTTTCAGCCGTTTGCAATACATAACACATATTATATAAAACATTATAAAATTTACCTTAATACAGAAGCTTTCCGACTTGCGATCGCAATATAGGTGGGTCCCTCTCTCCACACTTCACAAGTTTTAGATTTCAACCCCCACTGCTTATAACAAGAATCTAAGATCTGCGATGTGTGATGCAGTCGGCCCCACTTTCCCCGGCCACGTCACTTACCTCATTCGCGCACTTTGGACTTCACATCCCTTATAGTTTACCTTTGCTGCTAAAATTTAAGACTTGCAATCTACGGGCGGCAGTCGGGTTCCACCTTCCTCCACATCACTCTGCCCTCCCTTCACTTCGCACTTCACATCCTTTAGATTTTTTACCCCTGCTGCTTGTAACAAAAACCTTAAGTTTTACGATCTACACGCTACGGTCCAGTCCCACCTGACCTACCACGTCAACTCTGTACTTCGCATCGCATTGCCAATTTCATTTCTTATAACCTAAACTCTAAAACATGTGATGTGTGATTTCCCATGGATGCGATGCAGGTCCATAACTGAAATCTAAACATTTTTTGGTCCGGGTAAATGGGTCTTTTATGATGTTTTGTGTAAAAGAGGGTCAAATCGGGCATATGAGGTTTGAAACTCATTTTATGAATAAATAAGGTGGAACGCGGCAGAAAATCTTGGGTAGCAAGAAAGACACTGAGGTCGAGTCGAGCAAAGGGAATTCATGCAAAACCGTTGTTAGTGTCGGTATCTTCATCCCTCTGTCAGTGATCAAATCCTCTTGTTGCATTGCATATTAGGTGTCTCACTCAGTCAGCTGCATTCCATTAGGAGCATGGATCATCTGATGAGAGGGGATTTTTGTTCATGTCCCTCATGTCCTTTACCTGCTGGCCTATTTCTGTCCATTAAGACCATTTACAGTCACTTTTTGTCTCATGGTTTGCAAAGAGTTAATTTTAGGGTTTTTGTGTCATTAGGTCTAGGGTTTCATTAATAAGGTCTTCAAAGTGCCCAATAGTGGTCAGAAGGCACATGAGGAGTTTGAAATAAGGTTTTAGTGCTAAAAATCTCATCATCATATGCTTAATAATGTATTTTTATTCAAAACTTTGTTTTGAAGAAAAATAGGGTATTTCATCTTTTTATGTACAAATGTAATGTAATTTTAAGTTTTCTCATTTGTAATAATATTTTCACTAGCAACCCTGGTCGCCTTTGTCAAGATCCAACCATCCATTCCCTACAAGACAAACAGAAAGTACATCATTCAGTCAAAAAGCCAAAATCAAGCAAAACAGATTTTTTTAAAAAGTGTCAAAATTTGAAACATTGCAAAGTGGGTTCTTTTGAAATGGAGAATTAAAACCCTTGGAATATAAAACATTTTCATCTTTCAAAAGCTCATTTGTATGCCAAGAGGACAGAGTGAGCCAAGGAGAATTCTTGGAGAGCGAAGGAAGAAATTCGAGGGCGAAATTGTGCAAGTTCAGCTGCGCGACACATTGGCTGGGTGTCGCGACACATTGGGCGGGCACGACACATTGGGTTGGCCCCCTCTATGTTGAAATGACTCCTGCGCGGCACATTAGAGGTATGCGACGCATTGGGTTTGTTGCGCGATGCGTAGGGCCGCAAGCAATTTTACTGCCATTCCTTTCAAAACTTCAAATCTGCTCGGTCCCTTTTGGTCCAAGTAAGTCAAGTAACCCCTCCACTACCAATAAACATGTGTCTTGTGTTGTTTATGAGGATTTAAATACAGGAAATTCAAACCCTATTTGCTTGTTCAAGGATTGTTTCCTTAGGGTTTAGAAATTGGTTTTGTGCCTATCACTTCCATTTCCCCACCTTGTATTCCCTCATCACTGTTAATCTTGTTACATCAGCCCATTTCCTTACTCCCTTATATCCCTAAATCACTCATTTCCTATCCCACATCCCAATTATAAATTTCCCAAAACCCCAATGCTATCCCAAAAACTTAGTGATTGCCCCTAAACTTTTCAATTCACATATTTCAATTGGAAATATCCCATCATCTCCCCTACCCTCTCCCTCCATAGTCCCTCACTTGTTATCACATATTTGGAAACAAAACCAAAGACACCAAACTCCTCATATTCATCTAAGGCAACATAAACTTTGGAAATCATGGAGACAGATACCTCTTATGACTGGGACAGTGACTCCACAACTGAATTGCATGCACCTAGGAGACCTCACAAGAGTGGCAGACATGTGAGGGAGGAGCCTACTTCATTAGCTGAATTGCAGGCCTTTCCTCTTACTATTGCATGTTTTCAACAGTAGTCTTATTATCAATTTTGTTAAATGGTTTCTAGGTTCCATCACCATCAAGAGCTAGCCCGATTGTTTATGTTGCATTTACATAATGGCCAAGTCACTCTTGCAGGTGTGACATTCACTTTAACACCTAAAACTATCTCTCAAGCAACCAGAATTCCAAATGTTGGAGAGCAATGCAACAAAAGGAAGCAGGTTGACAGGGTACACTATGAGCCATAAATCAAGCCTAGTTTTGTGAGACAACTTAGTAGAGTTTTTCCCTTCTGTTTCCTAAAAGATTCATATGCTCCTTTGATGAAAATTATTATCAAATATTTCAGTTGTGAGGGCCGGTTTTCACGTCTCTATGCCTATCATATCAAGTTGCTGATGCATTTTACCAGGGTAAGAATGATGAACCTCCCTTACTTCATATGTCGGGATATTGAGAAGATGACCACTCTCATGCAAAGGAAAACTTTTGAGCAACAGTATAGCAGTATCTATCACTTTTCACTCATCAAAATTGTGGTTATGCATCAACTCGGCTTACAGGATATTTCATGGGAGGATTTAATTTCTAATGATTTCTTCACAGCTCCTCAGGTACCTTCGGAGGTTTTTCATAAGGCAGGTGAACCTTCATATCAGCATGAAGGTCATGAGACACAGACCGCTAGTGTGTCGGTGTTTGTCACTTATAAGAGGGGCATTAGAGGTTTGTTTGCAACAGCTAGGCGAGTATTATCTCCACCTGAGGTGGAAGGGGTCTCGCTTCCTTCATCGGCAGTATAGGTACAGGTACAGGACAAGGTTAAGAGGCCAATACATGATGAGGGGCCTTCTGGAGGCTAGGATACAGATTTCATACTCATTGATGATGATTTGGGCTCACCAAGCTTGAAACTGAGAGAGATTGTTCAGGAGTAGAAGGCAGAAATAAACACTTTTTCCATCAAGTTACAAAGATCCCAATGGATAATCAACTACCTTGAGCAGAGAAACAAACAGTTGGAAGATCAGCAAACTATCATGGAGTTGCAAAATATACATGAGAACCGGCAAGCTGCCCAAAGGAGCCAAAGTGAGATGACATCCATTGAACAAGAGATTGAGTTTGATCGCGAAACTTGGCTTGAAAGGGTAAATATTCATTTTTAAAAGTTGTTTAAGAAGGCCAACAAGGAAAATAATATGTTGAGGCACATGGCGAATCATTATTGGGCAAGAAATCATGTTTGCAAAGCACGAATCAAGATCCTGAAGGCTAAGTTGAAGAGGGCCTTAAAGCGTCAGAAAAGGAAAGATAGACTTCATATTTTGGCTGAGGCTTCCGTGGCCCAGCATAGCACATAATAGAGGACAGTCTTGAATTTTTGGGCCTAAAAACATATTTTCAGCTCTATGCGCTGCGCCACGTGGTGCGCGCTTTTGATGGGGGGCTCCTCTTGGTGAAAACATTTCATTTTTGGATTTTTCATGGAAAATTATGCATGCCTACCTATGGCCAAGATATTTGGATAGGTTTTGGGCTTCTAGAAGGGTCAAAAACACCCTAAAAATGACCTTTCTACCCCTTTTTGGACACACAGGAAGCTGTGTTGGGAGAACTCATTTTTGGAGGGGCAAATGGAAGCCAAATTCATAAATTCCACTTGTGTTGGAAATTAGATAGGTAGACCTTTCCAAAGAGCCCACTTGGAGAAAATTTGGACACCGGGAAGGCTTCCAAAATCAGCTCCAAATTGGCGCGACGCATAGGGAAATCAGGCGCAGTGCATTGGGAATTTTTGCTCATTTTGGACTCAGTAACTCTGTTTTTCGCCTAGTTTTTGACATTTTGAATTTATTACTTCCAAATGTTAAATCATGATGTAATTGGATGTAATTTGATGGATATTGATGTAATTTTGTTAAATTTTACTCATGGATGTAGATTCATCCATCAAAGGGTGAATTGCAACTGAATGAATCAGTTTCCTACCTTATAGAGGCAAGTTGTTCCACTGCCTATTTTCTAGTTCTCAGTTTATATCTTATTGAAACAACTCCTAAACTTGTGAGCTCAACCCATAGAGGCTGGGGATGAGTTATTTTTTGTTTACATCTTGTGTTTTTTGAGTCATTAGCATGGTTGGACACTTGGGATTGCTTTGAGCATCATTGTACATTCATCTCTGTAGTTTGGCAAAGGAATTGACCAGGGTTTGCAGCACTCCTTGGGATTCATGTAGCTCTTTGTTTTGATGATGTGTTTCTCTTTGTTAATGTAAGTTTACTGGTGTTTCATGTGTATCATTTTCCCTCTTATTTCTTCTTAAGTTAAACAAACAAGGATAAAGGTGGAATTCATTAAAATTTGCAGTGCTCTACGTTGAGTTTTGTTTAATTTTCTATGTTTTCAACTATTTGAAGAGGATTCCTGGAATTTTCTTGCCCTATTCAAACCCTCACCGGTCTGAGCTATCCATCTCATTCAAAATTTGAAGTGTCAAAACAATTTCCTACCTTGCCCCATTCAGATCTCTACAAAAACTAGGCCTCATTCCCCAGACCCAAAATCTTCCTTTCCCTTTGATCCAAAAAACACCCTCAAAATCAAATCAACTCTTTGACATATATACCTAGCCTAAAATCAGCCTTTATTCAAGTCATCTCAAGCCTCACTGATCATTTTTTGCTGAGATTGACCAGGAGAGAGCCCTCTCCCGATCTGGTAGGGCTAGCTACCATATTAAGCATGGTTTGATGTTACCCTAGACTCTTCCTTCCTCAGCCTAACGTAGATTTAGGCCATAACAACCGTCATGGTCTACTAGTAGAAGCAGAAAGGGCAGAAAAACACATCAACACTAGCATCAGTAAATGAATGTATCCAGTGTTGCACTAGACTTAATTACCCAACACCAATCTTTTGAAAAGTAGGCCCAAATGTTAGAGCCATCAAAGCTCTTAGATCCATAAAGATCTGCTCAAATTAATTTTACAGGCGATATGTTTTCAGATATATTTTGCTAAGGCCTTGCATGGCCATGCCTATTTAATTTCAGTTGTTTTGTAATAAATGAAGTTTTCCCAAGTAGATTTGGGTAATTGACTAAAGTTTTAGTTAAATAATGCTCGAATTTTCATTATGAAAGTTTGGAAGTTGGAACCTTGTTAGACTCTGTGTTGTAAAAGATCATTGTATTGGAGCACTGTAATTGTTTTGAGCTAGGCATCAATAACAAAGAGACCATTCACACGATTCATGAGCTATGTTACTGGTGATGTTCTTTCCTCTGTGTTAATGTTTTCCTCTGTCTTTTCATGTTGTGCATCAGTTTCTCTAATTACAAAACAAAATTTTTAGATTAAGATTTGCTGAGAGAGCGCCTTAATTATGTATTTTTTTGTTATCTTAATGTTTTTCTCTGAAGTGTAGTGAAATAATTCTTAAATACTCTTTAGCTATTACTAAACTCACTACTTTCTTTCATCTCATATTCACTGTACTGGTAAGATCCAATCTTCATAGTTAGCTTACCCTATGAAATTCCCCCTTGAAAAAATTGATGCACAGTTCATCCTCTTGTGACTCCATAGCCCAATGGATTAATATTCACAGCTATGTATGTCCAACCACCCAAGAAATCGAAACCAACAGTTCTCATAATCTCTATAACAAGCCTAATATCAACAATTATAATCATCAAGCTAAATCATAAATCATAAAGAATAGAGAGACCCATCTCTGAGTCTAGGAAGGCTAGGTCCTAGACTCTAAAGTGGTTTGATGTTGTCCTATGCCATTTTTTCTTTCCAAACTTACAAATTATGGAGAGTTAACATAATGGAAACCATACTGGGGCATTATTGAAAAAGCTTAATATTTCATGAGAACTCAGAAACCCCAGTCAAAAAATTGTATGATTTGAGTATTTTCCAAGATTGGTATCTAGTTTTTTATAGTGGACAACAAGCCAAACACAATAAATTTGAAATCATCCACCTAGCAGCTCCAATTCAGATCAATTCCATTCAAAGAGTCCACTAGAGGAAGGACCTAAAACATGACCAATCAGCCTAGAAAGCAAAAGTGTTCAAGCCCAAACTGGATTCAAGAGATTGTTGTTTTTATCTGTAACTATGTTCTATCCTACTTTAAGCATGATCAAGAGTACACTACTAAGGTTTATATTGATCATTACAAAATTAGTGAGCCTGAAGGAGCTAAGCCCCAAATTTTAGACCATGTACATACTTATATACCTAGGCACATCCCGGATGCACTTGTAGAAAACCCAGTGAAACATGAGCCTCGGGATTTACCTCTAGCTCCCGCTAAATTCCCACATGGTTATAAGCCTCTTCCTTTACTTCCTATATCTGTAAAAATCTCAGACAGATACAAGCCTCTAGTTTTTCCTCCTATCCTCCATGACCTCCTTGCAAATTTTATCAATAATCTACCCAGATTTGACGGAGAAAATACAAAGATCACGCAGAAAAGCACATTCAAAATCTTGAGGATTTCCTTGATCTGTTTGAGGTGGGAGAAGATGATGTGCATATCAGAATTTTTTCCCTATCATTGCAAGGTAAAGTTAAAAATTGGTTTAGAGATCTTCCAGCCACAAGAATTAGCAATTTTCATCAATTCACTCAAGTTTTCGTAGATAGATGGGTGGTTGTGGGAAATTTTTTTCTCATCATACAAGAGTATAACCATTTAAAAGGATAGCCTGGGGAGACAGTACAACATTTTTCAACCAAGTTCAATAAGGTATACTATTCGATGCCTGCTAAGATAATCCCACCCCCAGGATTAGCTCTCTGGAACTACCCAGATGCATTTGACCCAGAGATGGCATTCTAGTTAAGAGAAAGGGACCCTGCAACCCTGGAAGAAATAAAAAATGTGGCAGTTGATGTGGAAGCCAACTTGCTAAATAGGGAGGAAAAGTAAAATATTGTGGAGAAGAATAAAATAGAAAGAGAGAAATTGATATCTGTAGAGATAAAGCTAGATATGTTGACAAATAGAGTAAACGAAATGATGCATATGATTAGCAGGAAAGAGGAACTTGATGTTCAAATACCTCCTATTACATTAGTTCCAGAGAAGAAAAACATCAATGTACCCAAGTAGTTTACAGCCCATCCTAAACACCCTAAAACAGAAAATGATTGTTTCATGTACTCTATCCACAACACAGCCATAGATGAAGTCCAAAATCAGAAGGAGGCAAGGAAATCCTCAGCAACAATGTACATGATAGATGACCTTTTCTACAAAGGTACCCATCTCGAATATGATTATCAAGAGGAAGAATATAAGGTCGAGGTTGAGGTTATTATTCAACGTAGCCAACACTATGTTCTTTGGATGAACAAACTCAGTGGTCACAATGCAAATATGACAACCAAACTCTGCATGTTGAGGAAGATTGTAAGAAAGAAAATGCAGAAAGCTGTCAAGTAAGTAAAAAATGCATTCCTCTATTTTTATCCTCACTCTTAAGAGAGAATTACAAGAAGGTTGCAAATAGGAAGGAGGAGAAATTCTCCAATGAGTCAGTTGAGGAAAAGAGGGATGATCCTGAACCTTTTTCAGATTTAGAAGTTCTCCCCCTGAGTCATTCTGAAATCACAGAATCTGAAATAGAGGAGGAACCAATACATCTTGAGTCTTTACCTTTGGGTTTCAATTCATTTCAGATTATGAAAGGTAATTTGGAACACCTTCTAGATTATAATCACAGGAGAATAGATCTCTCTCACCAATCAGATGAGGAAATTAGGGATGATAAAATATTTGTTTTAGATCCAGGGGTTCAACCCTTGAGTTATTTTGAATGTCAAGTAGTTGATGAAATCATAGAGTCTAAATCAGATGATGGATTGATCTAGTTTGACTCTCTACCTTTGTTCTTTAATGCATTTCATATTATAAAATGGAATTGGGATCACATTCTGGTTGATAGTTATAAGAGAATACATGAGGTCTCAGAAGAACCAACACTACCATCTAAAGCACCACATGACCCAGTAGCAGACACGTTGGATGGTTTCTGGTTTCAAAATCAATATTCCTGTGTTCATAATTCTCTCAAAAGATGCTATGATATGGATATGATGAGACATTCTTCCTCATTGTCTGATTCAGTAGAAGTAGTGGCACAACACTCATCAGGTAGCATGCAAACATGTTCCGAGTTTATGGTAGACCAAAAGAGCACATCTGCAGTACTAGGATATGAATTTGAGTTGGCTGAGTCAAAATACCCAGAAATAAATCTACAGTATCTTGATCCAGTGGTTGTCTATATGGCGGAATTGTTTTGTACAAAGCATGCACATATTTCCTACATGACAATTGTTTTTCAAGTGTGCCAAGAACCATGTAAATCATATCATGATGGAAATTTCTATCCAACACCATTGTCAGGTTTTTCTCTGAACATGGTGAAGAGAAATGAAAGAACAAATATATTAGAACAATTTCTTAACTGGCTACACTGACATTATTGTATTGTTTAGAAGTGAATCCATTTTAGTAGAGTAGGGTAGGTAGGGGTGAAAATAATCTCAGCACTCTGAGCATCTTTCAAATCTTATTTTAGATTTCTTTTCATTTCCATATCAGTATGTTTTAGACTTTAGTTCCAGCACAGTTATGGTCTCACCATTCAAGTTTTCAAGGTCCAGTGGTATGTTAAACTTGATGGATTGCAGTAGATAAGGGAAATTGTAGTCTTCAGATCTCAGTATGCCAATAAGTTGGTTGGCCAAACATGTGGTCTATTTCTATCAGTCAAAGCTAGGAGGGACAATTAGCTAGTTTCCAGTCACTAAGTTGCGTGACAGATCAAGATACCAGTTGTGGAATCACCCAATGGATTAGGAAATTAGTTTGAGATGTTCTTGAAACCTCCTAAAGGAGCTTCCATCCCCAGCTGGAGCCACTGTTAGACTCTTGTATTTCACAGTATCACCATGTGACTAATTATTGCTTAGATTTCCATACTGAAAATAATATTCCATGGCCATCATTTATTTTCAGGAAAAGGGGAAATCCTGATTTTCAAGAGCTTCAAAAGAATACATTATGCCTTTTAGTTCAATAGAAGGTGAAAATTTTGCTGGTAAGTCAAAAACATAGCAGCATTAGACCATTAGCAAAAGAAAAGGGGCAGAGAGGAGAAAAATTATAATAAAAGGAATCAAGGGTAGAAGAGAATCAATTAAGGTAGAAAAATAGCAAGGACAGAGTCGTGAACTGGTTTGGGTCAAGTCATGGACGTGTTCGGGTCGAGTCATGAAAGTGGGGCAAGTATTATATGAAAAACTAAGGAATGAATAAGCAAAACCAAAAGCAGCAAACCACACCAAGGGAGTAGTGAGGATCATTGATTTGAGCATCGGTCAACGATGATGATTAAAATCGCAATCGTAGATTGCAAGTGTTGCAAGATAGGCGCAAAGGGTAAAAGTTAAAGATGTCGAAGTGCGATGTGTGATGTTGGTGGGACCCAGCCACCTGCCAAACTTCCTTTCATTCCATTTCACTTGAAAATCACTAAAACCTTACCTTTTCTACCTTTCCACGTCATTTCTATACTTTACCTTTTTCTTTTCTTTTCACCACTATATCATTGTTTCTCCTCTGTTTTTCCCATCTCCTCGATTGCGATTAAAGTGGGCTAGTCCCCCAGACACGTCACCCTTTTCCCCTCGCCATCCATCATATTTTTCAAACATTACAACTTACCATTTAGGTTCCCACAATGTATTTCTTTTCATTTGCAATGTAGCATTTGGCCCCACCACAACAACTCCGCCCCCCACTTCTCAGTCGTTTGCAATACATAACACATATCATACAAAAAATTATAAATGTTACCTTAGTACAGAATCTTTCCGAATTGTGATTACAATGTAGGTGGGTCCCTCTCCCCACACTTCGTAAGTTTTATATTTCAACCCCTGCTGCTTATAAAAAGAAGCTAAGATCTGCGATGTGTGATGCAGTCGGCTCCACTTTCCCTGGCCACGTCACTTACCTTATCCCCGCACTTTTCACTTTCCATCCCTTATATTTTACATTTGTTGCTGAACTTTAAGACTTGCGATGTGTGGGTAGAAATCAGGTCCCAACTTCCTCCACATCACTTCGCCCTCCCCGCACTTTGCAGTTTGCATCCTTTAGAGTTTAACCCTTGTTTCTTATAAAAAAAACCTTAATTTTTGCGATCTGGGGGTTGGGGTCTGGTCCCACCTAACCTACCATGTCAACTTTGTACTTCACATCACATCACTGATTTCATTTCTTATAACCTAAACTCTAAAGCATGCGATGTGTGATTTCCCATGGATGTGATGCGGGTCCATAACTGAAATATAAGCATTTTTAGGTCCAGGTAAATAGGTATTTTACGATGTTTTATGTAGAAAAGGATCAAATGAGGCATATGAGGTTTGAAACTCTTTTTATGAAGAAATAGGGTGCAATGCGGCAGAAAGGCTCAGGTAGCAAAAAAGACACTGAGGTCGATTCGGGCAAAGGGCGTTCATGCAAAACTATCATTTTCTGCCAGCAGAAGCAGAAAGGGCAACAAAACACATTAGCACCAGCATCAATAAATGAAAGTAGCCAGCGTTGCTCCAGACTTAATTACGCAACGCAGATCTTTTGAAAAGAAGACCCAGAGGTCAAAGCCATCAAAGCTTTTAGATCCATAAAGAGATGGTCAACCTAATTTTACATGTAATATGTTGTCAAAGATCTTTTTCTCAAGCCTTGCATGGCCATACCTATTTAATTTCAGTTTTTTTTGCAATAAATGAAGTTTTCCCAACTAGATTGGGGTAACCGACTCAAGTTTTAGTCAAATACTGCTCAAATTTTCATTATGAAAGATTGGAAGTTGGAACCTTGTTACACTATGTGTTGTAAAAGATCATTGTGTTGGAGCACTGTAACTGTTTTGAGTTGCGCATCAATAAGAAAGAGATCATTCACAGGATTCATGAGCTATGTCAATGGTGATGTTCTTTCCTCTATTTTAATGGTTTCCTCTATCTTTTCATTTTGTGCATCATTTTCTTTGATTACAAAACATAAGTTTTATATTAAGATTTGATGAGAAACCACCTTAATTATGTTTGTTTTTTTTATCTTAATGTTTTCCTCTGAAGTATTGCTAAATAATCCTTAACACCTCTTTAGCTATCACTGAACTCACTGATTTCTTTCATCTCATATTCACACTGCTAGTAAGATCCAATCTTCATAGTTAGCTTGCCCTGTGAAATTCCCCCTTGAAAAAATTTATGCACAATTCAACCTCTTGTGACTCCATAGCCCAATGGATTAAGCTTCACAACTTTGTATGTCCAACCACCGAACCAATCAAAACCAACTATTCTCATAATCTCTATAACAAGCCTAATAGAATCAATTATAATAATCAAGCTAAATCATAAATAATAAAGAAGAGAGATATCTCTCTCTGAGTCTAGGAAGGCTAGGTCCTAGACTCCAACGTGGTCCTCTGTCCTTTGTTCTTGCTAATCTTACAAATTACAGAGAGCTAATCAAAATTTATTCACATACAGATTCAGTAATTTCATTCCTCAACCTTGATGCTTTTGTTGTTGCTTTCTCTGCTTGCTTTATCTGTGCTTCCCAATCCTTAAATAAGATCTCCTTGTGGAATTTATCTACCTGGGGTATATCAGCTTCCTTGCTTGAGTCTGATGCTTGCCATTGAATGTGTTCATTGATATTCTTCTCAATATTCTCACGCTCAAGTTTCTGGATAGCCACTCGCTCGATCAATATTTCACTTGAGTCACAATAACAGCTAGTGATAGAAGTTTATTGGAAAACTACTTCTTGTTGTTGCTTTAGCTTAGAATTTACAACGAATGCTTCCTTTAGGAATTGATCTAGCTGTGGTTGGCTCTGTAATATATTTATTGCTTCTTCTAGTTGTATTTTCTTCTCAGTGAGTTGTAATTGATGCTGCAATTTTAGACTTTCAAACTCCTTTTGAAATTCAGACATCTTCAATTCCATTTTCTTGTTGGAGTTAGACTTTTCTTGATCTAACAGTCTCTCTAAATCTTGTATTTCATATTTTTTCTGCCTCAGTAAAATTTGAACTTCAGTGGCTTTATCAATAGTGGCAGTAGCATATGCCCCTAAAAACTGTGATAGTTTGGTCAAATGTTCAGTAGGATCAGCTAGAGTATCCTTCCATAAAACGTCCACAGATTCATTCGAAATACTTTAGGTTGTATCATCAATTCTTCTCCTTTTTCTTCTCTTGAATACATCCTTATGACTAGGACTGTAGAAGAAATCTAGCGAAGGTATTTCCTCAACTTTTAACACTATCTTCTCTGTAGGATAAGCCAGAATGATCTCTCGATCATGAGTTTGAGGAACTTGTTGTAGTAGAGTAACAATTTCCACTAACTTCTGAGAATTTTCCGATGTCTGAAAACTGATAGATTGATCAGTATTAGGATTATTTTGAGGTGTTTTTTTTTGCCTTAGAAAACTTATCCCATTCACTTTTCAAATCCTTTGGCTGAGATTTTTCTGACTAATAAGGTGTATCTTGACTCTGTTGAACTTCTTGAGAATATGATTTTGTTCCATTACTTCCTCATTTCTCTTGCATTTCAATATCTTTGATTAACTGATTTATTACCTTTCGTGGGTTCCCATTTCTGTTTTTGGATTCATTTTTCATAATGATATAAATTCTGAGATTGTTGTTTTGATTTTCCTGACTCATCTTCAAACATGTCTTTAATCTCATTATCCAAGCTAATACTTTTAGTTGGTATGTTGACATTTTCAATAGTAAATAAATCCAAAGGAATCCTTTCCAGTATTTTTATTTTGTATGCTTGGAAAGCTTCCAAGTCATCTTGATTGAGTTGATTGTATGCAAACTTAAGTACATCTGAAAAATTTTTAATAACTTGAAATAAATAATCAAATCTATCAATCTCTTTCACAAAAGGCTTCATTTTGAGCTCTGTAATGAAGTTCTTAATCACATCATTAGGGTCATTTGGTCGCTTTTGCATTGCAGCCAAATTCAATAAATTAACATTTGAAACTTCCTTTTAGCCATGGGAAATATCAAAAAAGGGAAAAGTATCGAACTGTAAAGGGAAATTAGTCCAAATAGCCTTCTTAGCATCTTTAAGCTGTTAACAAGTTGGTAGGCAATCTCTCTAGCAAGTAACTTATCAGGAACATAATAGGGTGCGACGTGAGGAGAAGAATAACTCCCAAAAACTCTGACATAAGTGAAATTTTCTTTTGTAAAACATCTAGCAATGAGAAAAATGTATGTACTAGCATCTTTGGAAACCCTAGGTGCTTTCTCATTGAATATAATTTGGTGCATAAGCAACATGACTCTATGGAAAATTTTCTGAAAATGCAGATGAAAATATGATTCCCAAAGGGCTCTATGGTAAATGTGGATTGGATTAGGGTCTTGGATTGTCCATTTCCATCCCATGGTAGAAAAACTAGAAGAAAATCAAATTGCGTCCATGACATAGGCACTCATGTAAAAGGCAGGTATTTATCTAGATGAAACACTTCTTTTACTCCTATACTCCTATGGCATGATGAGATGATGGAATAAGTTGCGCAATTAATGCGCAAATGATGGAGAGGGTTTACATGGAACGTATGCATGATGGATGAATTGGATAGACATCACAGTCAAAAATGGAGGATCTTGTCCACATGCACATCACAGTTTAGATGAGGGCCAAGGAATCGGAAGGCTCAAACATTATATAAAGAAGATGAAGGCAAGAATGAGGATATGGTTGAGATTATTGATGTTGAGGATCTGTTTAGATCTAGAATTTTCATGTGACATTCCATTGATTTCTTGGGATGTTTAGCAAAGATTGCAAGTGTTGTTTAGCACAGGGTGTTCCTGGTCAGAATCCCGCCTCTTTCTTTGAGTAGCTCTGGAAAGAGTATTGTACTTCATTCCACATTAGGCATTGGTGTCACATATCTTTTCCTACTTTTTGCGTTGTGTTGTGTAACTTGACTCCAAAAATAGAAGAAAAGAGATATCAACGCATGTAGAAATAAGCCACTTCGAGAGGCAACCTCCAATACATTACATAAATGAACAATTCTTGGATGATACAACTTACAAAACCTCCTTTCTATATATAGGAGTCCATGGGGCCATAATGTAATCCTAGTGGGCCACAATGTAATCCTAGCTGACCTAACAATAATAATTTAAGGGCACAATAATAAAAAAATGGGGGTTACAAGGGTACAATAATAACAATAAGGGGGTTACAATAACAATAATAAGGGACTATACTACTGATATAGGGACCTAACATGCCCCTCTCCTTCAAGAAAGTGTTTTCCTCAACGCTTTAGTAGCTCCGAGTGATTCTGTATAAAATTCTCATCCTCTCATGTAGAATCTTCAGTGGGTAAGTTCTTCCACTTGATGAGATACTCTGAAATTGATCGATTCCGTAGTTGTCGAGTTCTTGTTTCCATGACCGCTTCAGGTTCCAATATGATTTTTCCTTCCTCATCAAGTTCTGGTAATATTGTTTGAACTAGAAGATTTTCACCGATAACCTTCTTTAAGCATGAAACATGGAAAATTGGATGTACTCGTGAAGAATCAGGAAGCTCCAATTTGTATGCCATAGTACCAATCTTTTGCAACACCTTGTAAGGACCATAGTACTTTGGCGATAATTTATTATCCTTCTTAGCTTGCTTGAGGGACATTTGTTTGTATGGTTGTAGCAGTAAAAATACCCAATCTCCTACATCAAAACTTCTCTCGCTGCGATGTTGATCTGCCTGTTGTTTCATTCGATTTTGTGCCAAATTCAGGTTATCCTTTAAGAGTTGGAGAACTTCTTGCTGATGCTCGATGTGATCTTCCACTGCTTGAACCTTCGAATTTTCCTTAAAGATGATGTGATGGATGGTGGATGATATCCATAAAGTGCCATAAATGGGGTCATTTTTGCTGCAATATGGAAGGAAGTGTTATACCACCATTCGGCAAGAGGTAACCACTTGACCCCTTGTGTTTGTTTATTAGATACAAAACAACGAAGATATCCTTCCAAACATTTATTTAATATCTCAGTTTGACCATCAGATTGAGGATGATAAGATGAGCTATGAGCTAATTGAGTACCCAAACAAAAAAATAACTCCGTCCAAAAATTTCCAGTAAAAATGGGATCTCTGTCGCTCACAATAACCCTTGGGCTTCCATGTAGCTTTTGAATTCTGTCCATAAATGTAGTAGCAACTGTACTTGCTTTAAATGGATGAGATAATGCACAAAAGTGTGTATACTTGGTAAGTATATCAATTACCACCATGATGACACTCTTTCCTTCGGACTTAGGTAAACCTGTGATAAAATCCATCGAAATCTCCTCCCAACGTTGACTTGGAATGGATAAAGGTTGTAGAAGTCCCGGGGTCTTAATTGTTTCCACTTTATTCTGCTGGCAAACCAAACATTCCGCCACAAAATTTTTAATATCAGATTTAAGGCCATCCCAAAAAAATTCTTTCTTCACCCTGTGGTAAGTTTTTAAAAATCCTGAGTGTCCTCCTAAAGGAGAAGTGTGCAATTCCAGAAGAATCTTTTTTTTTAGTTGGGAATTATTACAAAGATATAAGCGATCTTTGTACCATAAGGAATCATTTTCCAACTAAATGTATCAGATGTACTAGGATCTTGCTGCAACTTTTGAATGAGTGTCCATACATCTTTGTCCTTCTTCCATTCATCTCTTGCTTCGGTTATCCAATCTGGTTGGATAATAGAAATGGCACAAAGCAATGCTTCCACCTCTTCATTCTTTCTTGAGAGTGCATCTGCAACCACATTAAGCTTTCCTTTTTGTAGATTATTTCAAAGTCATAACCCAACATCTTTGTGACCCATTTTTGCTGCTCTTCTGATGATAGTCTTTGTTCCAAAAAGTGTTTAAGACTATCATGATCAGTTTTACCTTGAAGTGTCTTGCCATTAGGTAAGTTCACCATTTCTTTAGTGCATGCAGAATTGCTAACATTTCCTTCTCATAAATAGGTTTCTGTAAATACTTTCCTTTGATTGGACGACTTTCAAAAGCAATAGGTATTCCTTCCTGCATTAAAACTGCACCAATTCCATTTCCTGAGGCATCACATTCCACAATAAAGGTTTTTGTGAAGTCTGGTGTAGCTAAGACCGGTGCTAGGCACATTGCCTCTTTAAGACGTTCAAAGGCCTTAGTTGCTTGAGGAGTCCATGAAAATGCATCTTTCTTCAATAATGTTGTTAGAGGTGCTGCTATTCTCCCATAATTCTTAACAAACTTGCGATAATACCCTATTAACTTGAGAAATCCTCGCAACTGCTTTATGGTTGTGGGGACTTTCCATTCCTTAATGGCTTTAATTTTGTTAGGGTCTACCTTAACACCCTCGTGAGATACGATATGACCCAGATATTCCACCTCTTTTACTCCAAAGAAACATTTGGATGTTTTTGCATATAATTGTTTCTCCTGCAATAGTTTGAGCACCCTGTCAACATGTTGAACATGATCCTTCCAAGACCTGCTTTAGATTAGTATATCATCAAAAAATACTAGCACAAATTTTCCAAGGAAGGGTTTGAAAATGGAATTCATCAACCCTTGAAATGTAGAAGGTGCATTGGTAAGGCCAAAAGGCATGACCAAAAATTCATAATGACCCTCATGAGTTCAAAATGTTGTTTTTGGAATATCTTGAGTCTTCATTCTAATTTGATGATATCCTGAACGAAGATCCAACTTGGTAAAATAAATTTCTCCATGTAATTCATCCAATAATTCATCAATCACAGGAATGGGAAATTTTTCTCTAATGGTGAGCTTATTGAGCTCCCTATAATCCGGACACATTCGCCATGATCCATCCTTCTTGTGTACCAATACTACAGGAGCAGAGAAAGAACTTTGACTAGGTTGAATTATACCCGCCTCTAACATTTCCGCAATCATACGTTCAATTTCGCTCTTTTGGACGTAAGGATATCTATAAGGCCTGATGTTTGGAGGAACACTTCCTGGAATCAAATGAATAGCATGATCATGATCACGAATAGCTGGGAGTCCTTTGCGAGTTTCAAACACCTTGGAATGATTGTCCAAGACTTGTTGGAGATCTGCAGAAATAGATGATTTTGATGTTGGAACTTCTAGTGAGCATAATTGTGCAATTACGCCTCGTTGTTCTTTCTTTAGAAGCTTTGTCATGACATTAGAGCTTATTATCTTTCACGGCTTCCCTGCAATACCCCGTAATTCGACTTCTTTTCCTTCTGAAAAAAATTTCAAGAAAAGTTCTTGAAAATTAAAAGCTACCGTCCCCAAATATTGTAACCATTGTACTCCTAGTACAACATCAGCACCTCCCATAGGAATGGAAAGCATTGGACTAGTCAATACATATTCCCCCATGGTTAGCTTGATATTATGGCATTTCCCAGAGAAATTTATAGTTCCTCCATATGCAACCATCACTTGACATTCTGGTGCTGGGTATAGGAAACAATTTAATTCCTTGGCTACCTTACAATGAATAAAATTATGGGTGCTACCTGAATCAATCAACACTATTACCTTTTTCTTCTTGATTTGTCCTTGTATCTTGATAGTTTGAGGAGTGGTAATTCCTGCCAGTGCATTACACGATATGGTCGGATTCATTTCTTCCTCTTCTAGGGCTGGTTCCTGGTGTATATCCTCTTCTTGTTCATTTTCTTCTTCTTCTTCAAAATCTATGTAAAATAATTTCTTCTCAGCACACTTATGACCTTTAGTGTATTTGCTATCACAACTGTAGCAAAGCCCTTTTGCTCTTTTTTCTTCCAATTCTTGTGGTGTCAACCTTGTAGGTTGTGGAAATCTAGACGTAGCAACACTTCCTTCTTTATAGAATTGAGTGGTAGGCTTCCTTGTCGCCATAATTTTACATTCAACTTTTCTTGCCAACCTGAATGCCTTATCCAATGAATCAGGTTCCAAAACGCGAACTTCATGTTGGATGTTATCCTTTAAAGTGCCTATGAAGAGATCAATCCTGTGTTCCTCTGGAATATCAGTTACCCCTATATTCAATTTTTGGAAGTCCTCAATGTGCTCCCCCACTAAACCCTTTTGTTTGAGATTTATCAATTGGCTAAAGAAGGTGTTGCTCTTTGTATCCTCATAATGTACTATCATTTCCTCCATAGTAAAAGAACAAAAAAAATGAAATGGAAGTTTTGAAGAAAGGCATGGAAGATAAGATGGATGGTTTGAAGAATAGCATGGAAGGTAAGATGGATGGCATGGAAGCTGGCATGGAAGCTAAGATGGATGACATGGAAGCTAAGATTGACAAAAAAATGAAAGACAACATGGAAAACATGAAGAATGATCTAAAAGCAGACATGGAAGGTTTGACAAAGTTGATATAAGAAAGGTTTCCTAATGGTGAAAAGATAGTAGAAGAACCTCATGATGAGAACAAAATAAATGTTAATTGTGATTTCATAAACTCTAATGTTGGCGGGAAGAACCACCATATTCGAAAGATGGATATGAGGAAGTTTGATGGAAAGGATCCTGTAACATGGATACTACAGATGGAGCAATATTTTGATCTCCATAACGTGCAAAACACACAAAAGGTACGCATTGCAACTTTACATTTAGAACAAAATACATTTGTATGGTATAGATAGCTTTTCTCCCATAAAAAAATTGTCGACACGAGCTTAAATGAAAAACATATATAGCAAATGCCACGATGACACTGTTTGGAGACGACAAAACCCTAGAATCCAAAGCTCTGATACCAAATGTTGTGTAACCAGCTTCAAAAATAGAAGAAAAGAGATATCAATGCCTTAGAAATAAGCCACTTCGAGGGGACAGCCTCCAATACATTACATAAATGAACAATTCTTGGATGATACAATTTACAAAACCTCCTTTCTATATATAGGAGTCCATGTGGCCATAATGTAATCCTAGTGGGCCACAATGTAATCCTAGCCGACCTAACAATAATAATTTAAGGGCACAATAATAAAAAAAATGGGGGTTACAAGGGTACAATAATAACAATAAAGGGGTTACCTAACAACAATAAGGGACTATATAGTAATGCCGGACCTATGAGGAACATCCATATTTAGATATTGTAGATTTCTGAAGATCAGTTTGAGAGGAGGAGGTTGTCATTCAACATTTCAGTTGAGGAACCAGTGTAGGATTATTCCTATCACCCTGGGTTTGAAGATCAGCATTCCCAGAGATTCATTTCAGATCTGACATCAGGCCAAAAGTTATTGAACTCCTAGCAACAGTAATCCCTTTAGGAATTACGTTGTCCATTTTGCAGATCCAAAGGAGGAAGGAAGTTGCTAGCTTTTTAGCTAGTAATCCTATGAGGCATCATCCCCTCACCTTGCCATCAGTATTTTACATTAGCTTGGAGTCTATTGTAGCATATTTCAGCAGGAATAGAGCCTCTCTTTCCCTTACAATGCATTTTAATGAGCATTTGTGTTGCAGCAGCTGTAATAAACATTGTAGGATTGAGAAGCTAGATCTAGAGCTTCTAGCTTGTAGATCTGAAGGATGGGTCAGCCCTTCAAGCTTAGATCTGATCTTGTGAAATATTTCAGCCATCTATTTGTTAGATCTAGCTTCAGATCTGTAACCCCAACAGATCAAGGATCAAACCCTAGGAGGGTTATTTTCCAAAGTTGTAGATCTGGAAAATCCTTTCTAGGTTATCTTGGGAACCTATCACATTGGCCAGATCTTGAATCTTGGCATCATCAGAGCTTATAATCTCACTAGATCTATATTTTCATTTGCATCATTTACATGTATATCATCAACAACAGGGATAGCGCAATATTTCTTCTGTAGGCTCACCAGTTACGCAGTGCTAGTTGTAGCACCATTGTAGGGTGATTATAGGCCTTCTCTTGGGCTAGATCTACTCATTTTCTTAACATTGTGTAACTGATTCATCTCCATATAATAAAATGGATCAACTTCTCTGTAAATTCTGATGTTTTCTTGAGATTTATTGTTTACTTAGTAGTATTTCTTATATTGTGTTTAAGTATTACTACATTCTCCCTTTTGGGATATTACAGTGGTACCGAAGCATGATCTTTGGCTCAACTTGTGGACACTTCATCTTTTGCATCAAAAGAAGAAGAAGATAGATGAGATCCATCATGAAGGAGTATATTTTTGCCACTCCTCTCTTCAGATCCAAGTAAGATCTCTCCAAGGAGGTCAAACAAATAAAGAAAGAAAGGAAAAGGAGGAATTCAAGAAGAAGATTTGGAGAGGAAGGTCCAATCACTTCCTATCAGCAGAAAAGAAAACTAGAGAATCATAGGTCTCCTCATATATATACTATGCCCACATTCTTTCAAGAAGGAGATAGGTATAGAAATGAAGAAAGAAAATAACCCGAGACTCATGAGACTATCAGTTTGTATCTTAAGGAGTACAAGGAACAATCTAAAGCCTTCAAAGAGAGTCTAACTCTCCAAGAATTCTTTGAACTTAAGGAAGAAAGAAGATCCTATAGTAGCAATAGAAGGACGAGGCACAATAGGTCCTATTTTCCTACATTTGATGGGTCTTCCTCAAGCACTGTTAAGACTTGGAGGAGAGAGTTGGATACATTTTTCATGCTACATCCTGTGGCTGAAAAAGAGGTTGTCCAAATTTTAACACTTCATCTTTTAGGTGAAGACAATGTTTGGTGGTTTAGTCACATGGATCATGTAAAGGTGACTAAATATTCAGATTTATTTCAAAAGTTGAGGAAGAATTTTGATGTGAAGAAGACAGAGATGGGCCACAAAGGGACATTTCATCAAGAAACAAAGGAGGATGTCATTCTTGTCACTCTGGACAAGAAGTCGCTACATTCACCACCAGCTGCAGAAGTACTTACATCTGGAGAAGAGATACTTTCATCTCTGCAAGATAGTCCTGAGCTATTGACATATAGAGTCCCATGCATGATTCAGGAGATGCATGAGGACGAGGAGGAATATTCCAGTGCTGGTACATTGGTATAAGAGTAGCCATCTCTCTTACCAGCAGTTGGAGACACCATTTTCCCGGTTGGAGGAACTCCTATGTCCTGTCAAGATGTTCCCACACATCATTTGATCCAAGGTATGCATACATATTCATCACCTATTGTTTCAATAGATCTTATTGAAACATATGAGGAAATGCCATTAGGGCCAATGTATAGCCAAGGGTTAGAACAAGATGCTGATTTGAAGCAGCAACTTATCATAGCGTAGAGGACCCTTGATCTAATCAAAGAGGAGATGAAAAGTATCACATCTTGTCATGGATGGACTACATTAAACCTCTTGAGTTGAAGTGTAGATTTTCCGAAGAAGGGATGAGAATAATGAATGGTCATGATATCAGTATTGTACCTTGCTTTGAGACAATATATGTATTATCCTGCAGATCTACAATGATGTCACTTAGTAGTAGTGATAATGAAGAGGCACCATTATTCTTGGAGCATTCTGAAGGTAGCTTCACTCATGAAGAAATGGAGGATAAGTTGATGAATGGTAGACACCTTGAGATGAGAAATATTTTCTCCTTTCTTGATGACACTTTCTCAATGAGCATCTCACAGCTCAAAGAGAGACTTCTACCTGCAGTAGATCGAGAACTTCATTGGTTTTGGAAGGCCATGGATGAGAAGAAGGTCCCATTAAGAGATCTCATGGCAGGTGCACTTCAACATTTCATGGGGTGCAAATATCTTCAACAAATTGAGGAGGTTGGTGTCCTACAATGGGAGGATACCAAGTATTTGCATAATGAGATTTATCATCCACATTAGGATGAATGTTTTATAGTATGGAGCAAGGGGTTGCCAAACCACTTGCGGATCTATGATACAAGACAAAAAGAAGCATGGATGCGCTGGTTGCTCTTGGGTGAGTGTGCTTACACCCAGAGTCATAATTTTATGATTCATGCCTTGCACATCACTAGAAGAATGCAAAATAAGAAGGCATGGTTACTTTGGTTGTTAAGAAGAGAGTTTGGAAAACACATGTTATATCTTATGTCCATGTATTTACTCTTGTTTGGGATATGTCTCATGTATTTACATGTATTTCTGTTTGGGATGTATCTCAAGTTCATGTATGTACTTGGGTTTGGGAGAAAGCATAACTCTCACATGATGTGGCATAAGGGAGCTTGTTTGTATTATGTTGATAATACATTTTATATGTCCACTACTATATTTTTGCTCCATGAGTTGCACCATGATAATGTAAGGTGACAGCAAGAATCTTAGTTGCTATGGTTACTCTTGGGAGAGTATGGGCTGAATTATTCTCATACATTGCATGACATTGCTGGAGGATGGAAACAGGAGGCCTTAAAATGTTGGCCTTTTTTGGGTGATTATGGTCATTGTACATGGTATGATGATGATGTGATGGGGCAGCAAGATGCATTACTGAGATGGATTCTTTTGAGAGAGTACGGCTCTCATATTCTCATTGATGTTTATTTAGCATGGAAACAAGAAGCATTGTTGCGGTGGCTACTTTTGAGAGAGTATGGCTCTCTTACTTATTTTCATGATGATCTAGCATGGCAACAAAAGGCTTTGATGCATTGGTTGTTATTAGGAGAATATGGTTTGACATGTTTCATGTTTTCCCATATGTCTCTACTTCTTGTTTTTCACTATGATTATGTGATGTTTGATTCCTACATGGCCAACTTGGCTAATGATGAGGACATTGATGTATGAAATCTACGCTATGTATCATGGGTTGGAGGGATAGTTCATGAGTTGGGACTTTCCACTTTGGGGATGAACCACTTTATCTTATGTATCTCATGTATTGAGGAGAAATTTGATCATCATATGGTTGCCATTTGGATATTCATTGATGAAGAAGGGTATCTAACTTTTAAGTTGGAGGCCATTATAGACATCTTAGAGAGGAAGCTTTGGAGCTAGACATATATGACACATTGTGACAGATGGAAAGGCCTGCCACATGAGGATGCCATTTGGAGGGAGGATGTTTGCTGTAGCATCCACTTATTGCAGTTGCTTAAGGATAGACAACATTTTTCCGGGGAGGATTGTAATATTCCCAAATTTTCACCTAATATTTGGAATATTAGAGTTCTTAATTTTCTTAATGAATTAAGTAAATAAAAGGGTGGAGGGCCCTGTAATCCTCAAGATGAATAAATATCGACTTTTTATGTGTGAATGTGGATTAATTAAGCCTAGATCTACATAAATGAGGTTGTGGAGCCACTAATAATGTGAATGCAATTGGATATCATGTCTCATTAATGAGATAGATCATGGAGGTTGACACAGTCAACTAATATCCTATAAGACATCAAACAGGAGATCATGGAGCATTCATGATGAGATGATGGAAGAAGTTGTGCAATTAATGCACACATGATGGAGAGGGTGTACAATTCACCTAGGCATGATGGATGAATTGGATAGATAGCACAATCAAACATGAAGGATCTTGTCCACATGCACATCATAGTTTAGATGAGGGCCAAGGCATCAGAAGGCTCAAACATTATATAAAGAAGATGAAGGCAAGAATGAGGTTATGGTTGAGATTATTGATGTTGAGGATCTTTTTAGATATGGAATTTTCATGTGACATTCCATTGCTTTCTTGGTATGTTTAGAAAAGATTGCAAGTGTTGTTTAGCATAGGGTGTTCCTGGTCGGGAATCCCACCTCTTTCTTTGAGTAGCTCTGGAAAGAGTATTGTAATTCATTCCACATCAGGCATTGGTGCCACATATCTTTTCCTACTTTCTGTAGAACATATATATTCATAAATTGCAGATTTCTAAAGATCAAATTGAGAGGAGGAGGTTGTCCTTCAACATTTCAGTTGAGGAGCCAGTGTAGGATTATTCCTATCACCCTGGGCTTGAAGATCAACATTCCCAGAGCTTAATTTTAGATTTGGAATTAGGTAAAAATTTATTGACCTCCTAGCAACAGTAAGCCCTTCAGGAATTACGCTGTGAATTTTCCAGATCGAAAGGAGGAAGGAATTTGCTAGAATTTCAGCTAGTAATCTTGTGAGGTATCATCCCTTCACCTTGCCATCAGTATTTTCCATCAGCTTCGAGTCTATTGCAGCATATTTCAAGAGGCATAGAGCCTCTCTTTCCCTTACAATGCAATTTTAATGAGAATTTGTGTTTCAGCAACTGTAATCATCATTGGAGGATTGAGAAGCCAGATCTAGAGCTTCTAGCTTGTAGATTTGAAGGAGGGATCAGCCCTTCAAGCTTAGATCTAATCTTATGACATATTTCAAGCATCTATTTGTCAGATCTAGATTCAGGTCTATAATCCTAGTAGATCAAGGATCAAACACTAGGAGGGTGATTTTCCAAAGTTGTAGATCTGGAAAATCCTTTCTCGGTTATCTTGGGAACCCATCACATTGGCCAGATCTTGAATCTTGGCATCATAAGAGCTCATAATCTCACTAGATCTGTATTTTCCTTTCCAAAATTTACATGTATATCATCAGCAACAGGGACAACAAAGTATTTCTTCTGTAACTCACCAGTTATGCAGTGCTAGTTGCAACACCATTGTAGGGTGATTCTAGGCCTTCTCTTGGGCTAGATCTACTCATTTTCTGAACATTGTGTAACTGATTCATCTCCATATAATAAAATGGCTCAGATTCTCTATTAATTCTAATGTTGTCTTGAGATTTATTATTTACTTAGTTGCAATTATTATATTGTGTTTAAGTATTACTGCATTCTCCCTTTTGGGATATTACATACTCGATGATATTTCTAGATAAATTATCAGATAGGATATTTTCCCAATTCAAAATTAAAGAATTTGTGATTGCGTCAATTAATGGGACCCAATCTATATAAAACCTAGTTGTATCAGATTTTGAAAATAATCTACACAACATACCAGAAGCATAGTAGTAAGGGGATGGAATTTGTGCTATTGGGTACGTACCGAGTTAATCTTGTTTAAGCTTGCCTTGGTCAACCTTCCATTCCTTTATGACTTTCATCAGGTCTATATTTTTTTCTTTTAAGCTTTGAAGAAAAGCTTTGTCACAGTTCTGTTGCGGGACAGGTAAGTGGTACATTGTCCTCAAATATTCTACCTTGAATGAACTGATATTCTTGCCCTTTGAATCCTTGTATGTTCTATATTCTATGTTCAAGTTTTCAATTACCCACTTAACCATATATGTATAGGGGAGAATATTTGGCCTTGCTGCTACCTTATCGATGAATGAGCAAGCAACGTCGAGATAGGTCGGAGTATGTGTTAGTTTCGGCTAGCTTGCAGCCTTCCTCCAGTGATCAAACATGCTCTTACAAAGTGATTTTAAGGTGTCAAGGTCAAATTTTGTCATTTCAATGAGTCTTCAAGCAAAATTTGGTCACTAGGCATTAGGTCTAGGGTTTGCTTTCACTCCTTCGAAAGTTGTCCAAATGTCGGTCCATGTCACCATTCAGCTAAGTGTTTCATCATTCATAGGGTTTTCTTCATCATGTCAAGTTCCATTGCGTCATTTTACATCTTGTTCATGCTTCAGTTGTGCCTAGGTAAGGTCCATTTCCCTCTCCTAGGGTTTTTGAGGTAATTTCTCTTGGATGGTCAAAACATCGAAAAAACTTGTATCCTGATGTTCACACACCTTCCCCTATCCTTAATATACCTTATTAAACACTTCCCATCACTGAGATCCCCCAAATTCCTCATTTTCCCACAAACCCTAGTTTCTTGCCAAAACTTGGCAATTTTCTAGGCTAGGCCTGTGTTTCGCCCTTTTGGACCCCTTCCCCTCCCTCAATCTCTGTGATTCCACTTTCCCCTGCTTCCTAACATCCCTCCCTACTTCCCAAAATTTCCCCAAGAATTTAGAAGCCCCCTATCCCCTTCATTTCGCTTCATTTCGACAAAATCCCTTGTTCCACACATCGGGATCGGTTTCACTCAAAAGATTTTTCAGAGCAATAAAAGATGAAATTTGGGAAACTAAGAGAGGTTTTTGTCCAAAACATGCCAAGGAAGAAAAACCTCCTTCACTTTTTACACAGGTATCATGGTTTTAGAGAAATATCAAAAATACCGTTGCCTCAGGAGAATTGAATGCACCTCTGAAGTGACCTTGGGAAAATCAAGATTTCTCCTAGCATGGTTGGCTAAATGACTTGGTTGATGCATCAAAGGATAACTAGACAGAAATAAATTTCCAATGAGCTATCATGAGCTCAATTTGGAGTTGAGGAAGACCTTCAAAAGTTGACTGCAACAGCGCTCTGCCTTGAGGCAGCCTCATTCTGCTCATTTTGACTAGTGTTGGGAGATTTTATTTTTGACAGGGTAAATGAAATCCAAATTGCATAATTCTACTTGTGTTGGAAATTAGACTCCAATATCTTTCCAACGAGCTATCACACGCCCGATTTGGACACCGGGAAGGCCTCCAAAAGTTTCCTGCAAAATGCACTATGTGGCAAGAGGCATGCGACCCACTTGAGGGGGATGCGACCCACTTGGCAGATGCGACCCACTTGTGCGTTTTGGCCAGTGTAAATTTGAACACATGCGACCCACTTGTGGCATGCGACCCACTTGAGGGAGATGCGACCCACTTAAAAACAGAACTCAGAAAATTGCGTTGGGTGCCCAGATTCGATTCAAATTAGCTCCGGCGGCGTACAAACAGGTTTTTATCATTGCCCAATGGATTTTTAATGTAGTTGGGATGTCCTAGATGTTGAAGAAACTAATCATGCTTGGAGAAATTTGTATAAACCCTACCTTCACCATGCAAATGATTCCTCAAGGGTTTTCAATTGTATGAGCAGTTTATGAAAAAATTGGAAGCTTTTGAATGGTTCACACCCTAGCGCCATTGTATATGTCACCCTTATGCCTTCAGTCATCATTTTATCATTTCCATTATACCCTTTCATGTTTTGCACAGTTTTCATGTGGACTTGTATTTAACCTCCATCACTATATCACTACTGTCATCATCATTTGACTGCCATTGTCATGTTCATTTTGTCTTTCATATGGTCTTTGCAATGATGGTCCTATTCTACATTACATGAAACACAATCCTTTGACAGATTTTGGCCATTATTAAAACTTGACTACACATTTGCATTTGGTAGTCATTTTTCAAACCTACTTGAAATCTGAAAACAGAGATAGTGTTTATGCCATTAAAACAAAGCCATCTCTATGATGATTTTGGTTTTCCTTTGATACTTGGGTACATGTGTGACATTGATTGGGTTTTGAGCTTACATTGAAACTTTGACTTCACTACACCTATATGAGCATCCATATTGCAAATATCTTGTTCAAAGCCATGTCAGAGACGGATTCAGTTTATGAGCAAGGATATGAGCAGGACAGTGACTCAACCGTTGAGGTTGATGTACTGAGATGGAGCATAGCAGTGCGCCAGTAGTGGTAACATATCAGAGAGGCCACAGAGCTTTGTTTGCGGCATCACGGCGAGTACTATCTCCACATGGGGTGGAAGGGGTCTCGTTGACTTCATCAGCAGCGCGAGTACTATCTCCACATGGCGTGGAAGGGGTCTCGCCTTCTTCATAAGCATAGGTACATTCACAGGATAATGATAGAGACAAAGACATGCTTTGTCACATGAAAGGCCATTATTGGGCTCGCATGCATGTCTGCAAAGCAAGAATGAAGATTCTGAAGAGGAGGTTGAGCGAAGCACTAAAACGGCGGAAAAGGCCTGATCCACTCCGGATTTTGGCTGATGCTTCGTTGGCTGGGCAAGATACATGATGGAGGGTCTTCACTCCGAATTTGAGCAAATTCGGAGAAATTTTTGACATTTTGAAATTTTTGGTCTTAAAAACAGGTTTTTCAGTTAAGTGGGTCTCGCACTCATATGCTCACTTTTTTTCGGGACACTTGCTGAAGGAAATTTTTGCATTTTTGGATTTTTCATGGTTAGTTATGCATCCTCGGACATTACCTAAGCATTTCATCAGATTCTGGATGGTCAAAGAGCTCAAAAACACCATGAAAACCACCTTGCTGCCACCTTTTGCACCAGCAGGAAGTACTTCTGGGAGAAAGAAGTTTTGGAGGGTCAAATGAGCTCCAAATTGGGAAATTCCACTTGGGTTGGATATTCAACATCCAGGGCTTTCCAACGAGCTATCATGAGCTCAATTTGGATTCCGGGAAGTACTTCAAAATCAGGCTGAAAGTAATGCGACCCACTTGGCTCAAATGCGACCCACTTAAATTTTTGCTGAATTTTCAACTGCCAGCTCAGATTTTCGGCTAGTTTGGACCAGTTTTGCTTGTGGATGAAATTTTTTGGTTTTTATGATGTAAATTGATGGTTGGCATGTAACTTTGGTTCATTTTTACCTATTCTAGAATATTCACTCTGAAAAAGGTAAAAATCATGTAAATGAATCAGTTCCCACTCTTTTAGAGGCAAGTTGTTAGCTGCCTAGATTGTAGTTCCATGATTAGAATTTGTTGAAACTGATCCCTGAAGGAGGAATTCGACCCCTAGAGGTGGGGGAAGGGGTTAGGATGCTCTATATATTGTAATTTCTCAATCATTTTCAGAGGTTGGAGAGGTTGGACTCTTGGGAGACTTTTGGCACCATTGTACATATTTTTTCATATTTTGGCTAAGGAAAGATCAGAGGTTTTGCAGCACTTGTTGGGATCCTTGTGGTGTTTTGCTCTTGATGGTGTTTTCTCTCTGTTTACTGTAAGTTCTTCATGTTTAATGTATTCCATTCCTTTCATATGCTTCTGAACTAAATTGGATGAGTAGATGAGGTTGAATCCATCGTTTACCGTGCTCTGCCTTTGAATTCATTTAGTTCTATATGTTTTCGAATGTTTGAAGAGGATCCAAGTTCTTCTTTGCCCTCTTCAGCTCCTCGTCGGTCTGATCTATCCGTATATCAAATCCAAAGCATCAAGACAGTCACCTACCTCGCCCCAACTTGAAATCTGCAAAGGTCTGACCTTATCCCCGGACCCAAAATTTGTTTTCCCATTTCTCCAGCGAAAAACCAAAAATCAAAAATCAAACATACCTATCTCTTTACTAGCCTAAAATCAGTTCCCATTGTAAGTCATCTCGCACTCTATTGTTCATTATATCGAGATTGACGGAGAGAGCCCTCTCCTGCCCTCGTAGGGCTAGCTACGAGGCTAAGCGTGGTTTGATGTAGCCTTGAGTTTTACCTCATTTCAGCCTGAGGTAGATTTGAGCGCTAACGGTAATTGAACTGACGTGCCTGCTATAGCAATCTTGATTATTACCTTTGGATTTTAATTCTCAAAGAACTGATACATTTCCTCCCATGAAGAACTTCCGCAATCCTTGTTGCAGGTGGTATCTAAGAATAGGGGAGACATATCTGAGCCTTCGGTAGGTGATGCTTGGCCAATATATTTGTCTTTCTTTCTCATCTCTATTTTCCTTGCTCCGTTAAATGGTTTCCTAATTTCAAGTGAGTAGAGAAAACATTAAACATATAGAGAGTATATAGGCGGATAGAATTTAAAACAAATCCAACATTCAATCATTTTGATCATGCTCGAAGTATATATGAATCTATCAAAACTTACTCCTATTAAATGTTCGTAATCACCGATAATATTTTAATCAAATCTCTTACACACCTTCATGTGAAATGTCTATCGATCAATTTAACACGTTATATTTTATATTCTGTTTCATTTGACATGAATCATTTCGCATGCTTGAGAAATTAACTACCATTCATCGCATATCACAACTTATAAATATTTCCATTTTTTATGTTACCAAAAAATCTCATGAAATGCGATCTGCACAAATCGCACATCGCAATTTTTATGTGGTAAATAAACTTTCTTTTAGTTATGTCCTGCAAAATGCAAAATTCTTTTTTACAAATCATGTTTTTGTGCTTCATCGGACACTCGGAGCTTTATGTTTGTTGCTTTATTGGTTCTTTAGTTCCATTTAATCGCAAATTTTATCAAATTGTTAAAAATTAGATCGTTTTACAAGGTGAGATGCGATTTTCATTTGTAACGGTGTTTAAAGTGTTTGCAATAAGATTTTAATATGACTTCAGAAAGGGTTTAGTGCATATCGTAGCCCGCATGAATTAGTATGTTTTAAATTGTTTAAGCTTGTAAGTTATGAAAATTGCAATGTGCACTACGGAATGAAAGCGGAAAAGCAAAAGAAAATTTATCTCCTAAATTGTTTTGGCTTAGGCTAAAAATTAAACAAAATAAATTTCCTATTTATTTTTAAAGGGTCCCCATTTAGTAAAAATAAATGGGGGTTGTTGTATAGCACAACACCTTCATATTGAACCTCTGCAATATTGTCACAACATACTTCCTCTGGTTTAACTAGAGCTTCCCCTTTTCCCAATCTATCTTAATTTCCATGCCCAAAATATGGTTTGCAGGACCAAGATCCTTCATGTCGAATTTGGAGAAAAATTTGGTCCTCAAATCCTAGATAATTTCTTTGTCATTTCCAACCAGCAACATATCATCCACATATAATACCAAATAAATAACGTGGTCACCAACTAATTTAAAATACACACAGTGGTCCTCTTTTCTTCTGGTAAAGCCAAGTCCCTGTATACATGTATCAAATTTCCGATACCACATCCTTGGTGACTATTTTGACCCATACATATAATTTTTTAACATGCATACTAGTTATTTATTACCCTTCACTACAAATCCTTCAGGTTGCTTCATGTAGATCTCCTCCTCCAGATCCCCGTGAAGAAATTTTGTCTTCACATCCATCTTTTATTCCTAAAAATCAAATGTGGCACCAACAGATAAAATTAATCTAATAGAACCTTGGAAACATGAGAAAAAATATCACCAAAATCAATTCCTGGCACCTGGGAATAACGTTTTGCTACCAACTAAGCTTTGTATTTCTCCACCTTTCCTTCTACATTCGTCTTCTTCTTAAACACTCATTTTGTCCCGATGGGATTCCTTCCAGCTGGAAACTCCACCAGATCCCATGCCTCATTTTTGTGCAAGGATGCCATTTAATCAACCATGGCCTCCTTAGAGAGTTTTTTATCCTTTGAATATACTGCCTCCGTGAAAGTTATGGGATCATCATTAGTGATAGTTAAAGAAAAATTTGAACACAAAGCGGATGGACTATACCTTTCTGACTGCCTTCTTTCCCGAATTATTATTCTCACAACTAGAGTTTGTGGCTCTTCCTCTTCTGAATCTTGTTCTGTTGTAGAGTCTGATTCATCCTCCTTTAGCTCCAACTCTATCTTCTCAGGTTACTTTGCTAGGACTTGATCTTTAACAACATATTTCACCTCTCTAAACACCACATCTCAGCTTTACACAACCTTCCTTTTTTCTAGGTTCCAAAGCTTGTAATCTTTTAAACCATCTTTATACCTAACAAGGATGCACATTTCAGATTTATTATCCAACTTTCTCCTTTTCTTCTTTGGAACATGTACATATGCATCACATCCAAATACCCTCATATGTTAAAGAGAGGGTTTCTTACTATTCCATACCTCATGTGGAGTCCTATCCTCCAACTCTGATGAAGGTGATCCGTTAACCAAGTAACATGCACCCTCTAATGCCTTTGCCAAGAATTCCTATCCTAACACGATACCACTGAGCATGATTATTGACTTTTCCATCAGCTTTTTTGAGGTGTGTATGGATTAGTTTTCTATTGTGCTATATAACACTTCTTACAGAACTCTTCAAATTCCTTCTTGTAGAACTCTCCATCGTTATATGTCCTCAGCACCTTTATCTTCTTCTCTGTCTCGTTTTCCACCAGAGCCTTAAATTATTTAAATCTGTCAAAGACTTCGGATTTCTTCCTCAAGAAATATATCTGTGTATTCCTTGAGAATTCATCTATGAATGAAACATAGTACAAAAAATTTCCCAATGATGGAACTGGCACAGGTCCAAACACATCATTGTGCACAAGCTCTAATATCTTGTTCGCCCTCTTAGCACCAGAAGTAAAACTCACCCGATCTACTTCCCATATGCGCAATGTTCACAGAAATCAAAATCCAGAGAGAAATTAGATATGCCTTCTATCGTACCATTACCATGTAGTATCCGCATTCTCTTGAATATGTCCAAGCCTTTGATGCATAGCATGGTCTTTTCTCCAGATACTGCTAGGATTTCCGCTCCACTTTTATGAACCATAAAAATGTTTCACCCATCAATAACAGTGCTACCCTACAGCTTTTAGAGAGTTCCAAAATGAACTCCCTACTTTAATACCAGTTCTCCATGAACCATCTTGCATGTATATATCTTGAACACTATGTTTAGACCTACACCATCTGTCTTGCTTACAGAAATCAAATTTCTAGCCAATGCAGGAATATGCATAACACTGGGAAGTTTTCTAATCCTTCCACCTTGCAGCTTCAGGTTGAATTTTCTACGTCCGACGATTCTGGACTTCCTATCATCCCCTAAGAATACATTACCACCATCATAGTTAGCATACTCATAAAACCACTCCCTATTGGGAGTGAAGTCAAAGGATGCACCTGAGTCAATCAACCATGCCTCATGATCTACATGTGTATTTGAAGAAGAAGCCAAATACACATCCCCACCTTCATCCAAGGTGGTTTTTGCCTCTGCAAAAGGAGCATCATCATATCCCTTTCCTTTCTTAGGATATTTAGATTTGCAGTCCTTTTTGAAGTGCCCTTACTTTTTGCATTTCTAGCACACATTTACAGGTTTTCTTGGAGATTTAGGTCTCCCTCTAGATTTCGATCTCCCACTCGAAAAATAATAGATCTACCTTTAGAGGCTTATTTTTTTTTCTATTCTCAGAACTTTCTCATAAATATAAGGTATCTCCATTCTGGCCCTCCACATTTCTCTGTCTCGTTTCCTCCGACAACAAGTCTGAGACAATTTCATTAAAATTCAAGGTAGTTGTATTTCTACCTATTACAATAATCAGACTATCCCTTGGATATGGTAGAGAACACAAAAAAATGATGCACTTATCTTCATTTGACATTTTAATATCAACATATGACAATTGACTTACCATGATATTGAAGGCATTCATATGCTCCGTCACCGAGTCTCCATCCTTCATCTTTGGGTTATACAGATTTTTCTGCAGGAACAATTTATTCACCAGAGACTTAGATTGGTTCGAAATCCCTAACTTGACCCAAAAGGTCTTTGTCCTAGCTTCCCTAGATATATTCAACAATACCGAATCTGAGATACATAACCGTAGTGTGCTCTTTGCCTTCTGATCCAACTTTGCCCAGTATTCATCTGACGTTGTTATTGGTTTGATACCCAGATGTACCGCGATTCACTGATCTTTAAATTTGTATAAAATTATGAAATTAGTGACTAGGTGACTAAAAAAATTAGCCACCACAATTTTTCCAAGTGAAATGCTACCAAAAATGAGCAATATTAAGTGATCCAACTAAAAACGACTAACATAAATGACTAATTTAGTCTCAGGTTAAAATATATGACTTGATAATAAGTAATGCAACTAAAAATGACTAACGTGAATGACTAATTTAGTTTAGGAACAAAAATACGACCACCTAAAAAGCACTACATGTTTGTAAATGTGTGAATCCAAATTTTTGTTCCCATTCCAACTTTTCATGTTATGTATGGATTTGAGATATTTATAAGGTTGAATCATTTTGATCTCCCTCTAGACTTATCAATATTTTTTTTTCTACAAATCCCAGTGTCATTACACATATGGTATTTTTCTAATCACTGTAACCTTCTGTTTATTCTGGTTTGATTGTTACAACAATGTTTTTTGGATTGTGATTCCTTTCTCTTACATGTTTTGATAGCTTGTGGATCGATTTTATAAATATAGATGATATTGATGTAACCTTTGACTCAATTGGAAGGTTAGAATAGGTTAAATAGGAACTTTATGAGTTGGTTATTCTTCCATTACATAGACCTAATTTTTTTGGGCAGTGCAAGTTCCTCAGTCCTCCAAAAGGTGTTTTAGTGTATGGCCCTTCTTGAACAAGGAAAACATTACTTGAAAAGGAAATAGCAAGAGAATTAGGAGTTATTTTCATGAAGGTAATGCTAGCCAATATAATGAGCGAATTTTTTGGGAATTCCTAGAATCTTGGTATGTCAACATCCCTACCTTAGTTTTGTTTGAAGTCTGAAAAGCACTTTCATGCATTGGAAATATATTTTTCTATTACTTTTCTCTTTCATGATGATAATTTGATACCATATATTGTTAGGATAGTATACTATATGCCCTAATTTATGATATATATGGCTTTACTTGAATTCTCATGCATGATGGAAAATAGATGCCTTGGGGTGCTACAATTTAAGGATGTGAAATTATGTCATTATAGATTTATTAAAATGTTTGAGCTAAACACAATGGATGTTGATATGGAACTAATCATCTTAGAAAGAAATATTCTCATTTTGGATTACTTATTGAATCCTAGGGGTATCCCAAAGCAAAAAATTATAAGGTCTTTTATGTGACTATATCACTAGCACTGAAAACCATCTTTACATTGGATGGTTCAACATCTTGATGATCCATATCCTTTTGAATGCAACTTTTTTATTCATTATTTCTTTCATCGTAGCACCTCAAAAAGATATTGATGTTTTTCATGAGCCTATTTATGGTTCTCTTATTTATGGAAAAATATTACCTCTGACGTCATTATTCCTACCTTTGCAACTATCAATTTTCACCTCTATCCCATTGGGGAAGTAGATTTTAGCAATGAATGACTACATAAAAGGGACCCTATGAGCCAATCATGTCATTGATGTAGTTACCACATGACACAAAAATTTGATGGTATATCATAGCCAAACACTCTATGATGCTTTTCATGGATACCCAACCTATAACAATGAGTTGCATTATATTTCCAAAGCTTGTAAGCAATGAAAAGAAAATATTCAAGCCTACCATGACATGTTGCACTCACATTCTTATCTGAGTGTTTAGACTCATACTTTCTTCACACTTTGTTTGATCCTCTCCTTAAATTATAACCTCAAAGGAAGGCTTCAATTATGTTTGTGAGGCGTGAGAATGATTTCCTTCTACCAAATACCAAAGACATCTTTTATATCCTAGTTAGATTTATATTTCCCCTCATTTTTCTCATTTCCTTTTATTATATGTATGTGTGGAGATGTGAATGCTTTTGTTATATTTTATAGGAGGCTCATGACATTGTAGGTGAGTAAGGAGGCCTAACCTTTTGATTTTTTTTCATATTATTTGATCTATTTTGGAATATTCTAATAACATTGCTCATCAATGATGTCACATAATCATGCCTCTTGTGCTCCTATGAGGTTAATCATTCTTAATTGTATTACATTAACTTGAACACTAAACACATTTGACAATATCCTTCGAATGCATGAACATTAAACAATATTAGCAATATACTCCATCCAAGGGTCACTTTGATTTTCTTGATAAATATTAAAATTACTTTTGATTTGAAAACATAATCTAAAATTATTTTTAATTGATTATATATTTTTAATTTTTTAATATAAAAAACATATTAACTATTGAAAATCCAAATATTCTTAAAAAAAAAAAAATCCCCAAATTTTTTTTTAACTAAACCCAACCCAAAACAAATAAAAAAATACTATGTTTAACATAAAACAATAACAAGATGGTTTAGCTCTTTTGATATTTAGCTATGATTTTTTAGACAGTAATCTAAAATGATTTTTAATAGATTAAATATTTTTCAATTTTTAATATATAAAAAAATAAAAATAAAATAAAATAAAAAATATTATTGAAAATCGAAATACTAAAAAAAATGAAATTCCCCCAAAAAAATTTTAAACCTGAAACAAATAAATTGAAAATTAAATTCCCTAGTAAAATTTTAACTAAACCAAACCCAAAACAAATAAAAATACACTAGTGTTTGTGCACATATGGTTTAGCTCTTTGGATGTTTACCTTTGAATTTATCAGGCTAGGTTAGGGCATAAAATCTTATAGTTAGTAGAAAGATTATTAGTCCGACTAGGTTAGGGCTTAAAATATTAAAGTTAGTAGAAATATTACTAGTGGTAGGAGACTTCCCAGGAAGACATTTGTGTAACCAGCTCCAAAAAGAGAAGAAAAGATATATCAACACCTTAGAAATGAGCCACTTCGAGGGGGAAACCTCCAATACATTACATAAATGAACAATTCTTGGATGATACAAATGAACAAAACCTCCTTCTATATATAGGAGTCCATGGGGCCACAATATAATCCTAGTGAGGCCACAATGTAATCCTAGCCGACCTAACAATAATAATGTAAGGGCACAATAATAACAATATGGGGGTTACAGGGGTACAATAATAAAAATAAGGGGGGCTACACTAACATAATAAGGGGCTACACTATTAATATAGGGACTTAACATGCCCCTCTCCTTCAAACAAGTGTTTTCCTCAACGCTTGATTATTTCTTGATGCTTCTGTATAAAATTCTCATCCTCCCATGTGAAATATTCTACAGGAAAGTTCTTCCACTTGCTAAGATACTCTGAAATTGATCGTACTTGTCGAGTTCTTGTTTCTATGACTGCTTCATAACTTCTTTCAATGTGATGTTGATCTTCCTGTTGTTTCATTAGATTCTGCACCAAAGTTGGGTTATCCTTTGAGAGTTGGAGAACTTGTTGTTGATGCTCGCTGTGATCTTCCACTAATTTATCATCCATATTAGCTATTATTTTATCCTTCAAACCATCCAACTTAGCCTCCATTTCTTATTTTAAACCATCTATGTCAGCTTCGGTTGCTCTTCGTAAGATCGAAATTTGTTGCACTTGGTACCGTAATTTTGATATCTCATACTGCAATTCTTCCACTTCATGCATCATAGTATAGATTTTTGAGGGCTTAATGGGTGTTGAATTATTTTTAGGAGGCATTTCAGAACGCAATACTGAAATATATGCTCAATAGGCCCTTGGAATCACTTCAAACTGATTTTTCAAACAAGATTTATGCAATTCGGGAAAAACAATACACACCTTTTACTTGCTTTTGAGGAGCTCGATATTGGAATTGGATTATCTCTATGATTGCAATTCTTCAATATCTGAAATTCAGAAATGAAATAGCCCTCTGAATTCTCTTTTGAATGCCACAGGTCTGACCTGATTTGGATTCTCCAAGACAAAGTTGTTTCCAATCTCCCACAATGACCTAATTATGGGTAGTTTCGATTATAGCGAACTTGTCGGCTTGCCACATGTCACATTTTCGTCCTTTGCCTCTGAAATTGATAGCCAAGAAACTACGGACCATGTAATTGTGACCAAATTCTACGAATTTTCCAATTTGATGCTCAGAGATATTTATTGAAATTTTCCCCACGATCACCTCTTTGAGATGAAATTTGGGAGCTTTGAAAAAGCACTACCTTCCACAGGATCATATCTCCAAAAATATTGTGAACCAAGCTCTGAAATTTTTTGAAGATTTTCCTTAGGATTTCAGCTTTGCACCATAAAAATTTCAGATTACAGAACCTCGGTAGAAAAAATGTATAGCACGAAATTCCACAATGACACGTTTAGGGATGACACGTTTAGGAGCTTGAAGAACGACCTAACTTTCCACAGATCATATCTCCAAAAATATTGCGAACCAAGCTCTGAAATTTTTTGAAAAATTTCCTCAGGATTTCAGCTTCGCACCATATGAATTTTAGATTCTGAACCTTCGTAGAAAAAAATTTATAGCGAAAATGCCACGATGACCTGTTTAGGAGCTTGAAAAAAGACCTAACTTCCATAGATGATATCTCCGAAAATATTGCGAACCAAGCTCTGAAATTTTTAGACAATCTTCCTCAGGATTTCAGCTTCGCACCCTAAAAATTTCAGCTTCTGAAACTTCGTAGAAAAAAGTTATAGCGAAAATGCCACGATGACCTGTTTGGAGCAGCGAAACCCTAGAATCCAAAGCTCTGATACCAAATGTTGTGTAACCAGCTCCAAAAATAGAAGAAAAGAGATATCAACGCCTTAGAAATAAGCCACTTCGAGGGGGAAAGCTCCAATACATTACATAAATGAAAAATTCTTGGATGATACAATTTACAAAACCTCCTTTCTATATATAGGAGTCCATGGGGCCATAATGTAATCCTAGTGGGCCACAATGTAATCCTAGCCGACCTAACAATAATAATTTAAGGGCACAATAATAACAATATGGGGGGTTACAGGTGTATAATAATAACAATAAGGGTGCCTACACTAACATAATAAGGGGCTATACTATTAATATAGGGACTTAACAACTTTTCAGTTTGAAGAAGATGGAGTTCATAGCAAAATAAAGGTGATGCATGAAAATGAATAGAAAATTATTTCTGTGATAGTTTCATTTCAAATATAAAATTTTATGTTCTTTGTTTTACTTATCCTTCATAGGTTTGTTTATGAGCATGGGATTGTCAAACAATGTCCCTAGTGAGATTATGAGTTTGTCATAAGCTTAAAAAGCATAATTTCAAATGACAGAATAGAAGAAATATAAAACACATCAAACACACATAATAGAGCTTAACACACAGAATTTTGATAAAGGAGTTCACCCCTCTTGGGCTACATCTCCTTCATCCAACTTCATAATGTGGGCCTTTGTATTAGCTTCAATTGTACTCAAAATTCTATTACAATATTAAGAACCTCTTGGAATCTGTTCCAATGACTTTAAAACAACATAATATCCAAAAAAGGACTATTTGTTTGCTGAATTTGGACTCTAGATGCTCTAATAATGACCCCAACACCTGGTGGCCCTCGCCTTCAAAAATATTCAAATGCACTAAAACACTTGTAGATGACCCTTTTTTCCTCTGTAACCTACTCTATTGAGTTTCCAGCATGACAATTAGCCTAGAATGACTCTTTTTGAGCTCTATTTGGGCGAAAATTGAGTGAGTTATGACCAAAATTCTTTTTGCCCCAATTTTTCCTCTAAAACCGAAGGAACTGTCAGTTAAAATTCTAAAATTAGAAAAACTTCCAGAAATGGCGCGCCCTCTTAAAATCCTGCCAACATAATCTGAGGGTTCAATTATGGTTAATCACGCTTAACAATGGATAAGCATTTTTTAATGTGATAAGCACATTTAGCGCTAATAACGTCTTATCATGGTTAAACCACGTCTAAACATAATTAATAATCTCGCTGGTTCATTGGTTAAGCGCTTGGATTTTAGGCTATGGCCATATGGGGAGGGGGCTAGCCCGTGGGGCTGGCCCCCTCCAACCCCCAACTTTCTGGCGCATAAAATTTAACTTGATGTGGAAGCCTTAGTGGGTAAGAAACACCCAGTAGGAGAGGTGGCAAAGACATTTTGTTGGTGGGCAGAAGGGTAGAAATTTGCTGAATAATGAAGATTTATCCACTTTGATTTTATCCTGGTCACACACTAATTCGAATTCATGCATAACACATAACCTCTTCTACAATTGATCAGCAATTTGCGGAAATAGAAGCAGTCGCATGCGCACATTAAAACATAATCAAGCACACATAGAACACAGTATGTAATGGGGAAAGATGATAGCTAAAAACCCCAAAATATCTGTATATTATAATGATAGAGAACATGTAACAATCATAGTACAATACTCCTCACAAGTACTCAGTACTATCTCCAATAGTTACACACAAACTAGCTCAATTTTGAACAAGTCACGGGTTCAAAACTCATACATGTACACAGCACTCTCTGCGCAATCAGAAGTTGGTGTAATGAGAGATCCAAGTTCGAATCTCCCTTAGCTTGATAAATTGCAATAATCATTTGCTTAATCTCCTCCAATGCTTATTACCAAATCTCATGCACAACTAATTTATAATAATAGAAAACTCACCCTTTCATCTACCTCTTCCAGCAGGTCTTCAGGCTTGTTGCTTTGCTGATCGATGTGTTCTTTGGTTGAATAATGAGTTAATATTTAGTGAATTAATTAATATTTAATTCACCCCACTCATCTCTAGTGTATTAGCCAGTTAAACTAAATACAACTAGTTCAACTAAGTTAACCCGAACACAACTCCACCAACTGTCTCATCAACTCCACCAAACTCCGCCACTTGAGTTCTAACTGAAGTCAACCATGCATGAGCTCACCAAACTCCTAGGAATAGCGTAATTCCTTCTGTCAGATGCATGAGCCACATCCGTAGCTCCAACTGAAGTGCTGTAAGAGAATAAACTGAAGTTTAGAGTCCAAATATTATTAAGGGCTAATAATATTTGACTGACCTATTTTTAGACAAGCAGTCTAAAAATAGACTTCGACCTGTATGTCTAAAAATATAGGTCCATCTATTTTTACCAACTCGACCAATCATCCAAGAATAGCATACTGCAACTCCTAGACCATGCTCCATATGTCTAAAAATAGACATTGTCTAAAAATAGACTTTGCGCCAAAAATAGCCTGCGGGCCCACTTAGTGAAGGTGACTTCATTTCACTAAGATCCATCATCTTGTTGCATTTTTTTCAACGGGAAGGTGATGGAGTTCGACACCCCCACTCCGCCATATAAATTTTACACAAAGTCATAACAATACTTTCTCCACCAAAATTAGACCTTGTCTCCAAATTAACCTCTGCCAACTTTGGTTAGTGGCTCCTCCATATTTGATTAACTCCACCGAAAAGTGGGTTGTAAACTTTAATATCTATATATATATATATATATATATATATATAACACCATAAGGTCTAATGTCCAAACCAACCTTAATTTAACTTGATATTTTGACTCAAAGGTTAGGTGATGGTCCACCAGAGAGGACATGTGGCGCCCTCTGGTTGGATTGTACTCCAACTCCTAAGAAATTTCAAATTCCAACTTAGGAAGAATATTAGAGGTCATTGGACAATTTCTCTCTTCACAAACCCATTTGACAAATTTGAAGATGACACTTGTCATAGTGCCATTGGCTGCAATCTGGAGAATATTCCCTGTAATGCTGACTATACCTGCCACATCATCACTATACCTTTTCTTCTCATTTTTTGCCTATTTTGGAAAACAAACAACAGACAATAATTCAGTCATACGAACTTGAATTTTGATGAAACGAGTTGCACCGGAATCCAGGAGAAAATATCTATCCGTTCATTCAGGTTGGAATAAATTTTGAGCACTTTCAATTTTTAGCTAAAACTTGAGCCTTAGATCAGTCCTCCCCACTAGAAGCCTTTTGGACCCCAAAATATACTTTCAATTGTTCAGCAAGTGAGGGTACATCTCCCTCACTTTTCCAATCTCCAACCATTTTTCCTTTGAAGGATTCTGACTTTTGAGTCCAACTCTAAGGTATTCAACATTCCCTCTTCTTGAAGTTATGATTCTTTTGTCAAGTATGAGATATTGCTGAAGTTCATCAAGATATTATAACAAGAAATAATATATTTATGGTAGTTGAACATGCTCTCCTTGATCATCAATCAAAGGAGGCTCAAACAATCTCAAATTCTCAACATTATCGATGAAATACATTTGCTTATAAGGAGGAAAATATAACTTGAATGCATTTGTTCCAATCTTCTCCAGAATTTTAAATGGACCATAACAGATTGGTTTGATATTTTTACCTTCGTCTTCCAATCTTTCCTTGCTTATGTACAACCAAACTTGATCACCAACTTCGAATTGGTGATCAACCCAATGTTTTTCATGCCTTTCCTTGTAGGTTCTTTGACACTTTTCAAGTTTCTCTTGGACTGTGTGATGTAGCAACTGAATTTGGTCAATTAAATTTCTTGCTTTATATATGTCACTATGTCCATCTATAGCAACATATTTCTCAAAGATAAATTCCAATGGCGATCTTGGCAAGTAACCAAAACATGCCTCAAATGGCAATGTATTTATGGAATAATGTTTTGCCCAATTGTATGCATGTTGTATGTAGTGTAACTGTTCATCCCACAACTTGGGATGCTTGATGCAATAGCCTCTTAGAAGATGACTAATAGTTCTATTTACCACCTCTTTTTGACGATATGTTTGCGGATAAAATTTTCTACTTTTCTTCAACATTGTATCCATCATGTCCCATAATTTTGACCAAAAATTCCCAACAAATTGAAAATATCTATCACTTACAATAGAAGTGGGAAGACCAAAATGGATCCATACATTTTGAAAGAAAATATTAGCATTTTCTTCAGCTGTAATAGTTTTCCTACATTCCATCAAAATACACATTTTTCTGAACCTATCTACCACAACATACAAATAATCATGACCTTTCCTTGACATAGGATGGCCTCCTACAAATCCATTGAGATTCTCTCCCAAGGATGGGAAGGAACTGGAAGTGGTGTGTATAAACCAAGCTTCCTATTTCTAGGATTACTTGTTGCACATAAAGAACATCCTCTAATAAAACAAGAAACACTTTAATTTATGTGTGGCCAATAACAATACCTTTGAAGATGTGCTATTGTCTTGCCTACACCGAAATGTCCTGCAATCAATGATGTGTGCTCCTCCCTTATGATACTGTTTCTTTCTCTTTGTGGTATACAAAACTTGCCCAAGTGATACAACAAAATGTTATGCATATGATAATCTAACTCTTCACTTTGGTTTCCCTTACTCAAGTTCTCATACACATCTTTAAAATCACTATCAATCACATACTTTTCAATGTAACTTTCATGCATAATAGAATTGTTCTTGAGCATAATATTTGAATTTATAATAGACCTAGAGAGCATATTAGCTACCTTATTGTATATTCATTTTTGTACCTGATAACCAAGTGAAATTGTTGTAGAAAACCCATCCACCTGAAATGTATTGATTACTGTAAATTTGATTGTGATTGTTAGAACTACAATGGATGATGTTCGGTATGGATAATGGTCTCTTTCCCCATCAAGTAATGCTTCCATTTATTTACACTTTATACCAATGCATATCACTATTTATAATAGGTAGGATATTTAGTCACAAATCCATTAAAATTTTCAGAATGAAATGAGATAAGAAACCATGTTGCATGAGCACTACTCCCATAGAATAATCACTTGCATTTGTTGAATCTAAAATGGTTGTCTAAGATCTGGAAGTGCTAGAACTGGTATTGAACTTATATGTTTCTTTAAATCATCAAATTCTTTCTGCTATAAATCTCCCCAATGGAAGACTTTCTTTATGCTTGTTGATTCATGGAACGGAGTTTCAATGGAAGAAAAATTAGCAATGAATTTCCTCTAATACTTTGTTTCCCCTAAAAATATTCGTACCTCGGTAACTGTATTGGGCTTGGGCCAATTCAAAATGAACTAAAATTTGGAAGGATCAATCTTCAACTAACCTCCTCCAACAATGTGTCCCAAATATACCAATGAATTCTTACCAAAATTGCACTTTCACATCTTAAGAAACAATTGCTCTTTTCTCAAAACATCAAGTACCTCGTTCACATGCATGACATGTTCTTCTCTTGATTTGCTGAATATGATTATGTCATCTAATTAAACAAAGACAATGTCATCTAGCAATGGTCTGAGTACATCATTCATTAATCTCATGAAAGTAGTTGGTGCATTTGTTAAGCCAAATGGTATAACTAACCACTCATACAATCGTTGTCTATTTTTGAAAGCAGTTTTCCAAATGTCTTATTTAGCTATCCTAACTTGATGATAACAATTTCTCAAATATAACTTAGTGAAATACTTTGCATTCTTTAACTGATCAAGAAAATCATCAATGTGTGGGAGTGGGTAGCAATTATTTACTGTGATTTTTTTCAGTGCATGGAAATCGATACACATGTGCCAAGTCCCATCCTTCTTTGGAACCAAAACTATTGGAGAACCACATGGCGAAGTAGATGGGCATATGATACCTTTATTCAGCAACTCTTGGATTTGCTTCTTGATTTAGAAACTCTCCATAATCAACATGTGATACATACCAATATTTGGAAGTGGAACATCCTACTGCAACTGAATCTCATGTTGAATTCCCTTATTGGGTGGTAACCCCTTTGGTTCTTGAAAAATCTCGCCATGCTTACTTACCACATCAAAAAAATCAGATTTTAATTTGTCATCACATCCATCAAAAGATTCATAGTTAATATCTTCCTTTTTCTTGATCATGAGAAGCACAAAATTTTTACTTGCATTTACTAGCCTCTTCATTTCCCCTACATTAACTAAAGAGATATTTAGTTTCTTGCGATGAGATATCAAAATATACTCCACTCCATCTTTAATCAAACCATATTTTTTCTCATGGTGGTAAAATATTGCTTTCCTATGATGCAAATATGGACTACCCAAGATAATCCCTGAAATGTCAAGTGGAACCACATCCAACTCTACTTCATTGACAAAGGTTGTAGTAATAGCAAGTCTGAAAATAAATTTCCTTGTCACCTGTAAATTTTCATTATTAACTATCCAACCCAAAGGGTGTGGCTTATGTTGAGGTACAATTTAAAGGTTTAAGTCTTATGAAATCAAGTTTTCTTGTGACCCTGTATCAAACAATGCATCAATATTTGTATGATTAGAAATTACTCTAACATGGAACAATTTTATCCTTGTATCTTCATTTGAAGTGTTATTGTGCTTGTTTGATGTACTAGAACTTGTTATAGCTTCCTTTCCTTTGTTAACCATGGAAACTATCTTAGTTTCATCTCCTGAATTGGATCCAAGATCTCTTTGTGTGGTGGCAGTCGTCTTTTGTTTCCCTTTGTTATTTGGTTTCTTTGGCCTTATTTTGGGATGTAGTTTCCAATAGTGGGCTCCATCATGCCCCTCTTTGGAACAATGTTTGCATGTATTTTTCTCCCCTTCTTTCTTAACAATTTCATTATTCTTTCATTTCCATCTTCCTCCTTTCTCTTTTCCCTTACCCTTGAATGACTTCTTCTTACTACTCTCTTCAGAAATGTTTTTACCCCTTGCTTCAAGATGTGTAGCTTGCACACATACTTCATCTACGTAATTTGGGTTAAACATGAGAATAGTGTGTTTTATGTAGGAATTTAGACCTCCTATATACTTCAAGAGTGTATCTTGTGAGTTTAAGTCTACTCCAAGTAATAAATACCTTTTCCTAAACTCTTGTATATACTCTTGGACACCTTGACCTTTGAGCTATCTAAAGTTTTTCCAACTCATTATTTCTTTCTGCATATAGGCTAATGGATAAAATTTTCTTTTAATGGAAGAAATGAATACGACCCAAGAAATGGAAATCTTACCATGGATTCACATTTCCTCTTATGTCTTTGCCTCACCCAAACTAGTGCTACTCCTTCTAGCCTAAATGAAGCCAACTGGATTTTGATATCGTCTTCTTGTATATTCTGAATTCTACAGTAAACTTCCAATTGAAGAATCCAATTAGTATTTCAACATTAACTTCTCCATTGTATGTAGGAAGTTCAAATTTTATGTCCAACTTGAGTATCAGAGTCTTTCTTTTTGGGGTCTTGGAATGAGTATGGGTATGAGTTTTTGTAGTGGATGTGGAAGATGAAGATGCGGATGAGGATGTTGATGATGATGATGGTGGAGGGGGAGGTGGTTTTCCTCCACTACCTTTTGAGCTCCTCTCTTCCTCCTTTTTACTATTTGAAGATTCTTCTCTATGAGGGTGTTTTGAACCTTCTCCAATTTCCTTTGCCATAAAACCTTCATACATAACTTTCACCATCCTTTGCATTTCTTTGAACTCCATATTGACCTCATCTTCTTCATAAAGTTCATGAGTTCCTTCTTGACCTAACATTTTGGCTGTAGATTCAAGTTCAATCTCTATAGCTTGTATCTCTTCAATCACCTCAACCTCTTGTGAAATTAATTCCTCTTCTATCTCAACTACTGGAGATGTAATTTGAGGTGCTTCAAGTGTTTCCTTGAGTGCTCCTTTGGGTGAGGATGATTTCTTCTCATTCTTCTTCCTTCTTGTCTTAAGTTCAGGACTAGATATCAGTATCTTCCCTTCTCCTCTCTGTAATCTCAATCTTGTAAGCATCAGTAAATTTGCGCTCTTAAAAACCCTTCAAGTAAATCAAGCAAGAAACCTTGTGCTCCAATACCAACTTGATATGAAAATGAATGCTACTTATTGATGTGCTAGTTTCATCTTAGATATAAAATTTTCTTTGCTTTGTTTTACTTATCCTTCGTAGGTTTGTTTATGAGCATGTGATTGTCAAACAATGTACTTAGTGAAATTACAAGTTTGTCATAATATTAAAAATCATAATTTTAAATGACAGGAAAAAAGAAATATAAAACACATCAAACACACATAATCAAGCTTAACACACATAATTTTGATAAATGAGTTCACTCCTCCTGGGCTACATCTCCTTGGTCCAGCTTCATGGTGTGGGCCTTTTTATTAGATTCAAGTGTGCTAAAATTGTTGTTACAAGCTTCAGAACCTCTTGGAACCTGTTCGAATAAGTGTAAAACATCATAATCTCCCAAAAATGACTATTTTTTTACTGAATTTGGACTCTGGATGCTCTGGAAATGACCCCAACACTTGGTGGCCCTAGACTTCAAAAATATTCAAATGCACTAAAACACCTATAGATGACCTTTTCTGCCTCTGCAACCTGCTCCATTGAGTTTCCAGCATGCCAATTACACTATAATGACTCTTTTTGAGCTATGTTTCGGTGAAGATTGAGTGAGTTATGACCAAAATTGTTTTTGCCCCAGTTTCTCCTCTAAAACTGGAGGAACTACTAGTTAAAATTCTAAAATTAGAAAAAATGCCAGAAATGGAGCGCCCTCCTAAAATCCCGCCAACATAATCTGCAAATTTAATTAGAGATAAACATTTTTAACGCAAGATAAGCATTGTTTAATGTGATAAGCACATTTAGCGCTAATCAATTCTTATCGTGGTTAAACCACATTTAAACGTTAATTAAACATAATTAATAAATCTGTCGGTTTGTTGGTTAAGCATTTGGATTTTAGGCTATGGCCATATGGGGAGGGGGTTGGCCCGCGGGGTTGGCCCCCTCCAACCACCAACTATCGGGTGCATAAACTTTAACATGATGTGGAAGCCTTAGTGGGTAAGAAACACCTAGTAGGAGAGTTGGAAAAGACGTTTTGTTGGCACGCGGAAGGTCGTGGGTTCGACCCCCACTACGCCATATAAATTTTACACAAAGTCATAACAATACTTTCTCCGCCAGACTTAGACCTTGTCCCCAAATTAACCTCTGCCAAATTTGGTTAGTGGCTCTGCCATATTTGATTAACTCCGCCGAAAAGTGGGTTGTAAACTTTATATATATATAATACCACCATAAGGTCTAATGTCCAAACCAACCTTAATATAACTTGATATTTTGACCCAAATCTTAGGAGGTGGCCCACCAGAGAGGACACATGGTGCCCTCTTATTAGGTTGTACTCCAACTCCTAAAAAAAATTCAAATTCCAACTTAGGAAGAATATTGGAGGTCATTGGACAAATTATCTCTTCACAAACCCATCTAATAAATTTGAAGATGACACTTGTCACAATTCCACCGGCTGCAATTAGGAGAATATTCCCTGCAATGCTAACTATACCTGCCACACCATCACTGTACCTGTTCTGCTCCTTTTTTGCATGTTTTGGAAAAGGAACAGTAGACGATAACTCAGTCATACGAACTCGTATTTTGATGAAACGAGTTGCGTCGGAATCCTAGTGATGAAATGTATCCGATGGTTCAATTTCGAAGCAATTTTGAGAACTTTAAATTTTTAGCTAAAACTTGAGTCTTACATCTAGAGGCTGGGTGTAGGGTGAGGAGGAGGCACCCAGGGTGAGGAGGAGATGAAAGGATTATTCTTGAGGTGAGGATTGTCAATCACATCAAGAGAACCGACAGAAGTAGGATCAGGATCAAGGATCTCGTGGCTCAAGGGATGAGAACAGGGCTCCAGGCCTATGATGAATTTGAAGTACAGTTTAGATGGAACAAGCTCCACTTAGTGGCCTGGAAAAAATTCCCTATGAATTGAATCTGAGGATTCAACTTCACAGTTGGGAGATCGAAAAGGTTAAACCACTTATGTAATAGCACTTTAATCCAGAGTGGGAGCGTTATGAATTAACCAAAAAACTACTGAACTCGAGCAGATGGAGCTAATTTTATGGAAGGAGCCTCTGCAAGTGAATTCAGAAAAGGACTTAATCAGGGAGACAGATTTGGAAGAAATTTTTATGGCAGTCACTCCTCCAAAAAACTTTTGGGCCTCTTTCAGTGGAGGATGATGTAAGTATTTATATCCTACTAATGATAGATCTGTGAAAATGTTAGTGATAGATATTTAGGAATAGAGTTTGTATTATACTTTGTGTGGATCCAGCTAACATTTACGTCAAGTAATTTTTAGCACAACACTGCACCAAAACATGCTTAGTAATGAAAAAATACATTGAAAATAGGTGAGGGGTTGATGTGACTAAATGCGTCGAGAAGAAATCAGTTGTTGGAACAGATGTTTGTTGAACTCATTCAATCCTATTTAATTGATTTCAGATTATTCATAAAACCCACAATTAGATATTTAAGTTGCACTCATCCACTCATTTTTCAACTTGCATATCAATATCATATTCATTGTGTAAATTTTTGCGCATAAAAATGCAAAGCCACGAAGGAAGGGAGGGCATTAAGGTTTGCATTACAGGATCAGGAGGGTATGTCAGATCATGGCTCATCAAAAATCTTCTGCAGATAGGATACATTGTTAACGCCACCCTTAGAAACATTACTATGTGATACGTAGATTATGCTCTCTCTGGAATGTATGCCATGCCCACTGTAAATAATTTGTTGATGCACACATAGAAATGCCTTCATTCACTTATGAGGAAAATAGGAGACAAACTAAATCGACTTTCTTGTTGCGAGGTGACTTTTGCATGTCATCTCTACTAGAAAAGAAGATGCAACCCCCACCTACATTTGCTATGAAGTGAGCAATCATCAGAATACAAGTCATTGCTATCCCCAGTATTAAGGCAAAGGGATTGGGTTCCCTACACTCAAATATAAGATATCTATAGCCTCTCGCCTACATACATAAATCAAAAAAATTCCTTAAAAAACAATTGCATAATGAAACCATGCCCTGCTCCTTAAAATGAACAAATGTAGTAATTATTAATTGCTTTTATTTAGTTGAAGTGTATAACAAGTTGTTATATATATATATGATATTTATGTTGAATTTTAGGTAAAATCGATGGAAAAATCATGTTAGGAAAAGAATCAAATTTCTATTGCAAATTAGATTATAGATTCAATGGCATCAAATAGATAAGAATTTTCTTCATGTTCATGGGATGCCAAAATCTGTAATAAACATAATTTAATTTATAGCAAAAGAATCCAACTTGAATCCAGCTTGTTAGATGATGAACTATATTAACTTGTTTGAAACATGGGCAAAGATAAATTAATATGATGACTCAAAAAGATACAAATAAAAATAAAAATTATTGTTAAATACATTCATTATCCAACATTTTTATCATTTATAAATTTTGGAAACTATCTCAAATACCATCCATGAAGTTGGAAAAGAATCCTAAATTTTCGCCACAAAACTTTTTTTAAAAATGAATAAATTGATGTCACCTCATTATGTGTTATTTCACCCTATATGCCCAAAGTTCCAGCCACAACATCTAAAACCACCACTAAAATGAAAACTAGAGCTCTGGCTGACTTCATCTTTCTTTGATCTCCCAAGCTCTATTTTCTTTATGACATATGGACACCAATACTAGTGAATGACTAGTTGCACCATATATTTATCAAAACAGTCATATATACTCAGAGATGGAGTTTCAGTAATATAAATCTGAAGACAAAATTTCTTACAACTTCCCATCATCAGCTTACTTATAAACCCTGGAGCCTGATATGATTGATCTAGAGTTCGATTCCACTTTCAAATTTGTTCAGAGTTTCACTTCAGTATTTCACAACTTTTTATGTTGCCTTATCCTGTGATTATTATAAACACTTGCTTGCCTGGAATCAACATCTATGTCATCTCATATTACATATTTACTGCTTTACCTCCACATCCACATCAACATATGGTGGTAGGAATTCTTTGTTGCCATTTTAGAGACTCGATCATTGTACTGATTTTGATATTTCAAACAAATATATGTTTTCAGCGTGAAAGTCTATGTATTTTTTTAATAATTTGTTGGCATTATATTATGGCTTTGTATATATCACGGTATACTATGGCTCTGTATATATGGATTTGTATAATCACATTAAAGGAACTTAGGAAATTTGTGTAATCCTTGTAGGTACAGACCTGAAATAAATATTTTAAGCTCTAGAATTAAAATTCACAAACTTTAAGCTACAAACTAAGTAGAGATTAGGATGTCTACCTGCAATTTCAATTAGTAGACATTAATAGAATATAGAAATAAAAAATATGGTGGGCATAAAACATCATGTATACCATGCCCACTATCAATAATATTTTGATGCACACAGAGAAAGGCCTTCAGTCACTTACCAAGAATGGTCAGTTCTCTATAGATCATCATAGGACTGGTGGCTAGATGTCGAGAGATTTTTTTTTCGTATGGGTTAACTAATTTTGGTGGGTAGCAATTTATTATTTTTTAAATTTTACTTATAGTGTTTTCTAGCAACAACTGGACATAACTAGCCATTTCTGGTTTGGAACCCTGAATAGACTATATGGACCCGGAACCAGTCGGATCAGATTTCCTTCTATATTATAACTATATTATCTCAATAGTTATTATCTCATAACTCCATAGTGTATCTATGGCTCATTGCTTCAATTAAATATAGATTTAACTATATCAATGGAATTTTATTTTAAACCATATCGAATGTGATATTATTCGGACTTACCTATGCAGAGTTTACATCAAATTTGATGGCATCGATTCTAGAGTGTTCCACACTAAAGAGAAAATATGGTTTTCTCTACCACATACTCCACTTTGACCTAAATAAAGGGAAATAGGAGAAAACTACATCAACTTTCTTGTTGAGAGATGACTGTTGCATGTCATCTCTACTGGAAAAGGAGAATCAACCCCACCTACATTTTATTTGAAGTGTGCAATTAGTAGAAGACAAGCCATAGTTATCCCCAGTCTAAAGGTAGAAGGACTGGGTTCCCTGCACTCAATTACCAGATATCTATAACCTCTCACCTTCATACATAAATCAAACAAATTTCTTAAAAAATAATTACATAATGAAGCCATGCCCTCCTCGTTGAAATGTACAAATGTAGTTATTATTAATTAATTTTATTTAGTTGAAGTGTATAACAGGTTGTTATATATCTCTAATTTTATGATATTTCTGTCAAATTTTAGGTAAAATCAATGGAAACATCATGTTAGGAAAATAAAAAAAATGTTTATTGCAAATTAGATTACAAATTTTATGGAATCAAATAGATAGGAGTTTTCCTCATACTTGGATGCCAAAATTTGTAATAGACATAATTTTAATTTATAATAAGAAAGACTCCAATTTGTTAGACGATTAACTATATTAGGTGGTTCAAAAGATGGGAAAAGATAAATTAATATGATGAATCAAGAAGATAAAAATAAAAATAAAAATTAGTGCTAAATAAATTCATTACCCAACATTTTTATCATTCATAAATTTGTGAAACTATCTCAAATACCATCCATGAAGTTGGAAAAGAATCCTAAATTTTCTGCACAAAACTTTAAAAAAAAAATGAATAAATTGATATCAGCTCATTGTGCTATTTCACCCTGTATGCCCAAAATTCCAGCCACAAAATCCAAAACCACCACCGAAACGAAAAATAGGCCTCCAACTAACTTCATATTTCTCTGATCTCTCAAGCTCGATTTGGTTTATGATATATGGACACCAACACTAGTGAATGACTAGCTACACCATATATTTATCGAACTAGTCATATATATACTCAAAGATAGAGTTTCAATAACATAAAATTTGAACACAAAATTTCTTACAACTTCCCATCAACCACTTACTTACAAACCCTGGAACCTGATATGCTTGTTGTGGAGTTTGATTCCACTGTCAATTTTGTTCAGAGTTTCACTTCAGCATTTCAAAGCTTCTTTTGTTGTCTTATCTTGTGATTATTACAAACTCTTTCTTTCCTGGAATCAACATCTATGTCATCTCATATTACAACTTTACCACTTTACCTCCACATCCACATCAACTGGTGGTGGCGGGAATTTTTTGCCGCTACTATAGAGACCCAATCAATTTACTAATTTTGATATTTCAAACAAATATACGTTTTCAGTGTGAAAGTAGATGTATTTTTTGTATAATTTTATGGCAATATATTATGGCTCTCTATATATGGCAGTATACTATGGCTTTGTATATATGGCTCTGTATAATCACATTAAAGTAAATTATGAAATTAATGTAATCCTTGTAGGTAAAGACCTGAAATAAATATTTTGAGCTCTAGAAGTAAAATTCACAACCTATAAGCTACAAAATAAGTATAGATTAGCAAGTCTACATGTAATTGCAATTAGTAGACAGTAATAGGATATAGAAATAGAAAACATGGTGGGCTTAAAACATCATGTATGCCATGCCCACTATTAATAATTTGTTGATGCACACAGAGAAAGTGCTTCAGTCACTTACCAGGAATGGTTACTTCTCTATGGATCATCATAGGTCTGGTGGCTGACTCTCAAGATATTTTTTTTCGTATGGGTTAACTACTTTTGGTGGGTAGACATTTATTATTTTTAAATTTGACTTTTAGTGGTTCTATCCAAAACTCTACAGAATTGCCCATTTCTGGTTTGGAATCCTGAATCAAACTATATGGACCCGAAACCAGTGGGATCAACTTTCCTTCTATATTATACTTATATTATCTCAATAGTTTTTATCTCATAACTCCACAGTGTATTTATGGCTCGTTGCTTCGATTAAATATAGATTTAACTATATCAATGGAATTTCATTTTAAACCATATCGAATGTGATATTATTTGGAATTACCCATGCATATTTTACATCAAATTTAATGGCATCGATACTAGAGTGTTCCACACTAAAGCGAATATCTTTTTTTCTCTGCCACATACACCACTTTGACCTAAATAAAGAGAAATAGGAGCAAACTACAACGACTTGCTTGTTGAGAGGTGACTATTTCTTGTCATCTCTACTGCAAAAGAAGATGCAACCTCGACCTAAATTTGCTTTCAAGTGTGTAATCAGCATAATACAAGACATTGTTATCCCCAGTTTGAAGGCAAAAGGACTGGGTTCCCTGCACTCAATTACCAAATATCTATAGCCTCTCACTTGCATACATACATAAAACAAATACCTTCAAAGAAAATTGCATAATGAAGCCATGCCCTCCTCCTTAAGATGTACAAATGTAGTTATTATTAATTAATTTTATTTAGTTGAAGTGTATAGCTAGTTGTCATATATCTCTAATTTTATGATATTTCTGTCGATTTTTAGGTAAATCAATGGAAAAATCGTGTTAGGAAAAGAAAAAAAATTCTATTTCAAATTAGATTATAAATTCGATGGCATCAAATAGATATGAATTTTCTTCATACTTGGATTCCCAAATCTGTAATAGACATGATTTTAATTTATAACAAGAAAGACTCCAACTTGCTAGACGATTAACTATATTAGGTATTTTAAAACATGGGAAAAGATAAATTAATAAAATGAATCAAGAAGATAAAAATAAAAATAAAAGTATTGTTAAATAAATTCATTACCCAACATTTTTATCATTCATAAATTTGGGAAACCATCTCAAATACCATCCATGAAGTTGGAAAATAATCCTAAATTTTCCCCACAAAACTTTTTAAAAAATGAATAAATTGATGTCATCTCATTCTGTGTTATTTCACCATCTATGCCCAAAATTCCAGCCACAACATCCAAAACCACCACTAAAATGCAAACTAGGGCTCCAACTGACTTCATCTTTCTCTAATCTCTCAAGCTCGATTTGGTTTATGATATATGAACACCAACACTAATGAATGACCAACTCCGCCATATATTTATCAAAATAGTAATATATATACTCAGAGACAGAGTTTCAGTAATATATATATGAACACCAAATTTCTTACAACTTCCCATCATTCGCTTACTTACAAACCCTCGAGCCTGATATGCTTGATCTAGAGTTTGATTCCATTGTCAAAAAATTTCAGAGTCACTTCATCATTTCACATATTTTTCTGTTGTCTTATCCTGTGATTATTACAAATTTTGTTTGTCTGGAATCAACATCTATGTCATCTCATCTTACATATTTACTACTTTACCTGCACATCCACATCAATTGATGATGGTAGGCATTGTTTGTCACCATTTTAGAGACCCAATCATCATATTTATTTTGAGATTTCAAAAAAAGATATGTTTTTAGTGTGGAAGTCTATGTATTGTTTGTATCATTTGCTGGCTGTATACTATGGCTTTGTATATATGGCAATATACTATGGATCTGTATAATCACATTAAAGGAACTTAGGAAATTTATGTAATCCTAGTAGGTATAGACCTGAAAGAAATATTTTGAGCTCTAGAAGTAAAATTCACAACCTATAAGCCACAAACTAAGTAGATATTAGCATGTCTACCTACAATTGCAATTAATAGACAGTAACAGGAAAGGCCACATCTATAGAAATAATAAAAAATATGGGCCTAAAACAACACGTATTCCATACCCACTGTCAATAATTCGCTGATGACACAAAGAAAGGCCTTCAGTCACTTACTAGAAAAATAGGAGACAAACTACAACAACTTCCTTGTTGAGAGGTGATTACTGCATGCCATCTCTACTGGTAAAATAAGATGCAACCCCCACATACATTTGCTATGAACTGAGAAATCAGTAGAAGACAAGCCACTGCTATCCCCAGTCTGAAGTGAGAAGGAATGGGTTCCATGCAGTCAAACACCAGGTATCTATAGCCTATCACCTACATACATACATCAAACAAATTCCTTCAAAACCAATTGCATAATGAAGCCATGCCCTCCTTAAAATGTACAAATGTAATTATTATTAATTAATTTTATATATTTGAAGGGTATAAAAGGTTGTTATATATCTCTAATTTTATGATATTTCTGTCAAATGTTAGGTAAAATCGATGAAAATATCATGTTAGGAAAAAAAAAATGTCTATTGAAAATTAGATTACAAATTAGATGGCATCAAATATATAGGAATTCTCTTCATATTCCTTGAATGCCCCAATCTGTAATAGACATAATAGATAGATTTGATGCTAAGATTTCTTTCCAGAAATAAGAGAGGATTTCATTCCGCTGGTATCAAGCATTGGGTAGAAATATTGGCATTGACGAGATGATACAATTCCACAAAATCAATATGTGCTCTACACCGGAGGCTGTGTTTTCTTGATGAAGTTAGTAGAGGCTGAGCAATATTACCATGAACATGTTGATATGTGAACTGAGGAACACCATGGGCTTCATCCAAAATTCATTAACAGGTGCATATGGCTTTTTTTTAATTGTTTTGGACATAGGTGCAAAAGGAGGTGGGATAGACAGTTGGTATGGACTCTGGAACAGAGATAACTTTTAACTTTTAAATATTGCCATCTTTGCAAAACAGGAGTGCTAAGGAGGATTCGATCTACATAATGGGTGTCTAGAGGGTTGCATGAGCGATTTAGTAGCACTCTGTACCAGCTTTTCTGTGTGCAGGTTTAGGAACTATCTCTTATTATACGGGTTGTTTCTAGGCAAGCTTCTTTTATGTGAATTGGGGGAGAGTTTATGGTGATAGTTAGTTAAGAGGAGATGATATAGAATTGGAGAGGAAGAAATTATTGGTAATACACTATCAAGATTGATTAGGGAGGCGATCACGATTTGAAGGGGGAGGCAGTATTCATCCATTACAGGTCGAGGTGTTGTTAACTGGATAGTTTCGATCCTATGCCCTACTGAGACAGGGGTTTAATATTTTAAAAAAATTTCACAGTTCATAGCAAGTGTTAATTTTTCGTCCATTTTCTCCTATTGGAGGTTGGAAATTGGTAGGAGGTACGTGGGTGGGGGGCTTGATCTAGTACCATATTAATGGGAGCCTTTATTACTTGCCTACCTAGAGGTGACTTGGCATATATGTTGGAAGGTTTTGGGGTACAAACGAAGGGGTGACAGATGGAGGACATGCCTGAAAAATCCTCGATTTGTACTAAGGCACCGGTTAAATTGGAAGAGCGCATTGAGAGAGAGGAATTATTGAATGCTTCTCAGTTACCATGGAATTCCTTTCTTTTGCCATAGTCATATTACTCACAATTTCCTGTGAATTCTAGCCTTTCTCATCCATTGACTGGAATGGGTTCCCTCATACATAGCCAGGTCCAAAATAAGTCTGGACATAAGATATATAGGGAAATTAAATCCCGTTCTGGACAAACCCCGCTCCTGTTAGGGGAATATTCATATTGAGAGAGCTTGGAGAGGCTCCCGTTGAAGGCATTTGTGGGTAAGTGGCAACATTTACAGATGTCAGGTGAGAATTTAAAAACATGGGTGGAACACTGGTGGTTCCCCAAGCTTAAATACCATCTGAATATTAATCTCTTATCCAAGGGATGCATTTATTTTCACTTTATTTTTGCAAAGGATAAGGAGTCATGGGTTAAAGGGAACATGTTTTTGGTGCTACAGAGATGGGATGCAGATTTTGATACTTGCATCACAATATTGTGTGGGAAAAGTTGCCAGGGTTGCCATTGGAGCTCTGGAGCAAGGTGAAAATAAGGAATATTGCGAATCTATTGGGCTCTTTCTATTACTGGGATGGTGGTAGCATGGGACAATTGGACAAGCACATGGCCTAAGTCCTTATAGATATGGATTTTGGGAAAGCTTTTATGGAGGAATTAGAAATTATATGGGGACCTTCCTCGATACACATTTCTATTTATTATTGGGTTTTCCCATTCCGGTGCCTGATATCAAATGCAACGAGTCACCTGTGGTGATCGTGTTAACGATGTTTTTTGGTGGGTGTTGACCATGGGTCGTTGTCTCTGGCCGATGCATAGGGAGGGTTAGCTTCCTCGTCCGTCTGTCGTGCCTTCCTATCTCTCAACTGCATACAGGTAACCATCATATCTCTGTTCCCATGGAATTTGAATTTACCTTTGTTTCATCAGAGGAGGGGTTTGGGGTTGATAAGATTTGGTAATGCAGTTTGAGGAGGGTTCATGTCCTAATGTTTTGTTGCACCCTGAACAAGTACCGTATCCTGTTGATTTTTTTCCATTGTTCTCGACGGGATCCTCAAACCATCCTCGTCTGTTTGGGGGTCATCCTGGACCCAGGAAGTCAAGGTCTGTACTCCCTCCCCCACTGGTGGTTTTTCCCTCCTCTCCTCCCCCTAATAAAACCCTCTCCTTCCTATTATGGTCGACCCATGTTTGTTTTGATATGGAATTAGGAAGACTTATTTCTAACTCTTCTGTCAATTTGGAGCCACTAGAAATTAGGAAAACTTTATTTTAGCCCCGTTAAGGTGGAAGGGGGTCATAAGAGAAGGGTACTACATCTACCACGAAGAAACATTAACCTAAATTTAAAAATATTTCCACCTACATTAAATTGGGTTATTATTTACTGGGTGGGGTGGATAACTCTCGAACTATATCAGTGAGCACTGAGGTGGTTACAAGAGTTGTTGTTCATCAATCTAGGTGAGTCCTTAGAGGGGATAATTCTGCATCCATGGTTCCTCCATGAACCTTTTTTCCCTTAATATAAGGGGCACGAGTGTTGCCCACAAATCAATAGCACTCAAATATATGGTTCGATCTCTTCAACCTTCGATTATATTTCTTCAAAAAACTATGAAGGATGTTGAAATGGCTTGGTCTTTTATGCATTCGATATGCCTGAACTGGCTGGTATGCATGAAGGGGGCATTTGGGCACTCAGGTGGTGTGGGGGTTATGTAGGATCCTTCCATCTTTAATGCTTTGGCATTCTGGACTGATGCAGGTATATTACCTACAGGTTACTACAAGGACATGAATCCTCGGCTTCATCTTCTCAATGTGTATGCACTGTGTAATGGAAGAAGGTTTTTTTTGGATAATTGTGCAAGGTATGGGATTCTACCTCTCCCTAATACTATAATTTTTGGTCATATCAACCTGACCTTGGATGGCTGGGATATTTGGGGGCTTGAGGCATAGTTTGATCCTTTATCGGTTTTTTTCACTGATATTTTTGCAACATTAGACCTCTCGGATGTAATTCCTAAGGATCTCGTTCCTACTTAGGGGAATTGGAGAACTGGGCCCGATGGCATTTCTAAAAAACTGGATAGGTTTGTGATCAGCTATTTTCTGATTTTTTTACACAATGGTGTTAAAACTGTCATCCACCCTCTTTTTATTTTGGATCACTTTTTGATCCAACTTAAGTGGGATGGTAAGGACCTGAGGGGTGGCATGTCCTTTAAATTCGATCCCAACTAGATCAAAAATCATGTTAAGTATCACCATTTTGTATAGTTCTTTGTTATTATCCATCTCTTCGCTTGTCTTTGGTGTTTAATATTTGCAAGATATTTCCTTGAGCCATTGAATCTTCCTAGAAACCCACTAGATTGGTTTTCCTTTGCAAAGTAATTGGCAATATATTTATTTGGAGGCATATGTCAAATCGATCCACAATTTTTTACCTTTTGTGCTTCTTGAAGTCTTCCTTTATCATTAGGGTGAAGGCTGGGAATTTGTATTTTTAAGAGAATTGTAACCCAAGTCCTTTTCTCTTGAACTATAGTTGGCTTTGAGAGATGTATTATTCTTTCCAAAGATAAGAGATTCCCGTTCGCTTTGTGTTCATACCATCCCAACGCATTTTTCATATCTTATATTGTTTTCTATGGGGAATTTAAGGACTAGTAAGAGATTTTACACTGGAAGTGCTTACATGATTGTCTTGATTAGGAGTGTCTTTCCCTTAGCAAGCCATCTATGGTACTTGAATGGAGCTTGTTTTTTAGTTTACTAATGACTTTTGACTAGTTCCTAGTTGTATGACCTCAATTAATGAGGGGGTGGCCTAGGTAAGTAATTTTGATTTGAACTATTTTGAAGTGAAATTATGTGACATATTTTTTATTATAGAAGTGGGAATATATGGAAGAAAATTAAAAAGAGCATTGGTGACTTGGATTGAGGAATTTTGGTACTCATTTTCAATTCTGCTAAAAGTGTTTTCTTTTTTTAGTGTGGCTAAACCTATAAGGAAAGTGCCATCTGTGAGAGATGGTGTGAGACTCGGTCAATAGAGGCAATGACTTTCATATTTGTGAAACATTTGGATGTTATGGACTTCAAGATAGATATATTTGAGGCTCATGCAACAATAATGAAGGGATAAGGCCTTAGGATTCCTCCATATTTGATTCTGTTGTTACTTCAGAAGAAAGTTGAAGAAGATGTAATCATAGCCAAACTATTGTAGGAATATTTTAACACACACCCAACTAAATTAGGTCTAAAGTTTTGGCCATATTTAATTTTATTAGCATGTTGCATCATGTGCTAAGGTGGAGAGAATGACTAGTTCAAGAGCTATAACTATTTAGTCCATTATTTTCTTTTATTTGATAGACCATGATTGCTTGTGGGAGACATCTTGGGAAATATCTATTTGAGTATGTTAGCTGTAATTCCAAGTTTTGCAGGAAAAGCCTAGTTTAGCCATGTCCTAGTACCCAAATGCCTCAAAATGTCAAAATGCATGTGGAACATCTTATAAACCCCACCATTCATATTGTATGGCATTTCCAATGTATTTTCCTCATTTTTAGTGACATTTTTAGAACCTTTTTGGATGTTTCTGGGCCCACAAGGATAAGGGATAAGAGATCGAGATTTTAGGGGTTTCTCACCTTCATAATTTATGGTTATATTAAAAGTTGACATTCTCTTTTTTTCCTGCCCTTTTCTATCCCTTTAAAATTGACATTCACATTTATTTACTTTTTTTTATCCTTTTACGGAAATTTTTAACATTACCATTATTTCTTTCAGGGCATTACAGATTTTTGTTTTGGCTTGAGGTATTATTTTGGTTTTTTCCGATAAAATCTATTCCTATTTATTTAGTTTAACTGTATTGCATTCATTTCTTTTAATTAGTGCGTATTGGCTACACGATCCACAGATAGAACAGTGAAATTTTTTTATCTGTGCAAGATAACCAATTCTTTGCATACCTTTTCTTGTCACAAGTATGTGATTTGTATAGGTCTAATTCATTTTCTTGTTTTTGGAAGTATCATCCTGAATTTCTATGATGTATGTGGAAACTTGAAATTTGATATCTCTTTATGTGGAGGTACTTCAACATTGGAATGAAAATGGATTTCTTAAAATAGAATATAAGGAACTGAATATCCATTTATTCTTATTAAAATGCATTGTAAATAAGAGAGTTTTCCTCTAGTATTTTTAATGTTTTATTTGGTATAACACATGGTAGAGAATGATGCACTATTCATTTTCTCGTTATGTTTCAAATTTATACTAATTCGTTAAGTGTTTTTCATAGCTTCATTGTTGTTTGTTTTATACCAATAAATTCATTTATATTTTGTGTAACTACCAATAGAAATTAAGCTTCATTATACCAATATAAATTAAGCTTCATTGTGTAGCTTCATTGTTTGTTTAATACCAATAGCTTCATTTTTTTTTTAAACGAATAGTTAGTTTTGTGTAGCTTCATTGTTGTACAATGTTGATCATAAGAGAGAATTAATTCTTATGTTTTATGGAAAATATGGATGAGAGTTAGGATATGGAGATATTGAGGCTATCTTTGTTTTTGAAACTAATATTTTTTAGGATGTAAATGAATATGAAAGAAGAAAATCAAGTGGGTACATTTGGTTAGATACATTGGAAGGGGGCATAATTGACATAGTTTTAGAAACAATTCCAAAATCCCATTTGTTTTGAATATATGAAATTTTTGGTAGGTACATGGAGATAACATGTGAAATTGATAATATGGGTTGTACAACTAGTTAATTATGGACTTATTTTTATTTTTTTGATTCACAAAGGAGGGGCAAGGCCAAGATGCAACCAATCAATCATTATCTCTGAGTAGGATGTTTAATTCCTATGTATCCTAGGGATCATGGCATATTGGGGCATGCTACCTACCCACATGTATGGATAACCATAGGATAAATTGTTTCTTCTATGATGTAATTTTCTAGCTAGTTGTCATACATTAATTATTATATGTTGTAATTTTCTTTCCATTTGTTTTCACAAGATATCTACAACTTGTTCTTTTTAGATTGTAACTTTGTTGACATGATTTTTATTAATTTCCAAATATGTTCTTTTTCTATGGTGGTGTTTAATTTGTTTTGTTTATACAAATCATCTAGCCACATAGTGGCTACTGTCGCCCAACTGAAAAAACGTGTTTACATTAGGGGAATTTTGAGGTCTAAAATGATCCTCCTAAGAAAAATGTACAACCAAAATAAACTTTATAAGAACCAATAGGATTCAAGATGGTTATGTCAACCATGGGGGATGATTCACCATTTTTTAAGTAAAAGGGTAAAATTATTAAAAAATAATAAAATAATAAAACTACTTTTTCAACTTGTATTTTCAATGTATATCCAAAAAAATTTACTCAAATTTCGAGTGGCAGTACTTTTTGGATGAAAAATTTAATTCCTCATCCAAGGAGTACCCATGTTGCATACTTTTGATGGACCCTACTACACAAAAAATGAGAAATACATGCAAAACGTGATTGCAATCACATTTTTATGTATTTCTCATTTTTCATGTAGCAGGCTCTATCGAAAGTATGCAACATGGATACTGCTTGGACGAGGAATTAATTTTTTCATCCAACAAGTACTCTCACTCTAAATTTGAATAAAAACTTTGGGAGATAAGTTGAAAATATGAGTTGAAAAAGTAGTTTTTTCTTTTTTCCCTCTATAATTTAATTATGTAATCAAGCATTAATTTATTACTTCCACTATTACTTTATAATTTCCTTAGGAGGCCCATTTTAGACCTCAAAATTCTCCTAATGGAGTTTCTTGGCTTTCTAGGGGAAAATGGCATTGACATAACTGGTGTTGAGGGATATGTCGTATATCTCCTTTATAGTTTATTTTATATTCAAGTGTTCATCATATTTCATGTCTTTTACTTTGCATTATATATTATTTCATTTCAGAAGAGGAAATCCATTTTTTATGATCAAAAGTAGGAATTGAAGAAAGAGGAGAACAATAACACTGGAGTGACAAATACAAAGAGAGAGAGAGAGAAGAGAACTAGTCTAATGATACCCTTAAAGACAATATCTCGCATGAGACACACATATAGAGACTAATGATCAAGTCTTCAGAGTTGGTGAATTCACCTAAAATGCATTGGCAACACAACGATAATTTTTTGAAGTGAAACAATATTTCATGTGTAAATTATAGTCCATCCAATATTAAGTTGGAAACTCATATTGTAATACTTGAAATTTCATATAATATAATTTATGTGGTTGAAATTATTTATTGTTGCACTTGATATTATTTATTATTGAAATTAACATATGTAATTTTGTGTTTTCATATTAGATGAGCATGCACATTGTATGACATTTTTTTAATTTAGTTGAAAAAACATACTAACTAATTTATGTTGATTAATAATGAACAAATAAAATCAATATAAAACTACTAAATTAGTAGTTTATATTGATTAATGATGAATAGAAATGAAATGAATATACAACTAAATTAGCCAATTATAATGATCATTAATGAAAGTAAATGAAATGAATATAAACTACTAAATTAGTCATTTATATAATGAATATGAAACTACCAAAAAACACAAATGACTACTACAAATGATAAATTTGTAACTAAAAATTACGACTAAATTTTTCATATATATGAGTATTAGTAGCTATTTTACAATATCTTATAACACAATTAAAATTTAGTCATATTTTGTTGGTCATTAATTGGTTTTAAAGGATGACTATATTTTTCATATATATGACTATGAGTAGCTAATTTACAGTATCTTATAACACGACCAAAATTTTGGTCATTTTATATTCATTAATTGGTTTTATCGAGTGATCATATAGTAACATATTTTGTTGTATATTTGGCCATTAATTGTGACAATTAATGACTAAATCAACGACTAAATTAATGACCAAATTCATCACTAAATATACTACTAGACAATAAATTTAAGAAAACCAATTAATGTCTAAGCTAAAAATGACTAAAAGTTGTTCGCGTTATAAGATGTTGTAAATTAGCTACTATTTGTCATAGACTGAAAAATGGTCGTTTATATGCAAAATTTAGTCATTTTTTTAGTAACTAATTATCCATTCTGTACTAGTGTTATCCACAAGGAGATACTCCATCTTGAGCTTCCACAACTCAAAACTCTGACCGTTAAATTTTTCGATCTCTATCTTTCTACTGCTTGCTATCTTTTTTCATCACAAGAATCGATCCCGCAGTTCTCCCACTGAACTGGGTCAACCACAGGCTCAAGAAAAAAACCCCTCAGCAAAAAATATTTCCCTTTGAAGCCAAAAATACTCTTATACAAAATGTAGGTTTTAACCCTATACATAAATTATCTCCAAATGAATTCTTAAAAATAGAAAATAAACAATAGCAAGAGCATAAAACAAAAAACATATATACGCAGATATTTTTCCCCTGGTTCCCAACCAACTTGGTTTTTCATTATATTCATTTTAGTGTTACAACATATATATATACATGTCAAAGCATTTATAAACCCCAATGCATTAGCCCTGGATTAGAACATAACCATAGTTCCCTTGACCCTATCTACAAAATACCAGGGGCCAGAAACCATGTGCAAACCCATTCAGAAAACCATAGGTGGGTCCACCCACCTAAAATAGGGTCCAAAAAAATTTCTTATATTTTCATTTTAGCAAGAAATATTGGGAGAATTTTTATTCCATTAATACTTTATTTCTAATTCAACGTATAACGGATATTTGTAAAATTTACAATGTTTAATATGGATTTGATATGTAATTTTTTAGAAAATAATAATAATAAAAAATATTAAATGTATACATACAGGAAAAAAATATGAGGGGGCATATTTTAATATTTAATAGAGATAACGTGAATTATAAAAAAAATATTTCAATTTCAACTACATATATATTAATATACCAGCTTCCTAGATCCACCAAGCTCCTATAGTGATCAAATCTTTCATTCAAAAATATGCTCACATCGAGAGTTAAGCAGATCTAGGTTGCAGGTTGTAAAAGCAATTTGACTTAAGTTTTTTAAATTTAACAATAGATTAAATTTTATAATTGAATTAGCTAAATTGTATTTTTGAGTAATTTATTATTATTAATATTTTATATTAAAATTGAACAAGTTGCACTTTTTCTTCTTTTTAAGAACTAACTAAATTATTTTACCTTTAATTATTTTATCATAGTTTGTATCAGAATATTTTACTAATTAAGTTAGATTGAATATCAATGAACTATATAAGTAATAGAAAAACAATTATCATAAATTTACAATCATAGTTTCAACCATACTGAATGTTGTAATTTTTAAAAATATCTTTGCATTTTTTTTAAAAGTAAGTTGTTTTACATGCAATTTCATATATAAAAAATTGATATAAATTCAGCAATACATAATCTAAAATAAACATTACGTCATAAAAATAAACATCATTATGATAATCATCTAAAAAACATAACCATAATCTAAGATACATGTTCAAATTCACTACCATCATCTAATTACATACACTTTTAGTATCACATATAAATTTCATTAGCTACCACACAAATATAATAATATAAGAGTGCATCATTATCTTTATCACATCTAACAAAACACAAATATTGCAATGTAGCATCATCACCACACACATCCTCAAATTAATATAAATCTCATGTCAAATAACTGGTATCACGTACACATCTATCTATAAGCAGACTAAATGAACATATCTAACATGACCTAACAATATGCGCATCAACACCAACATATAAATTAAGTACATAAACATGAACAAAAAAAATGCACCATATATGTATACACACACACACACCCACACACACCCACACACACACACACACAAATATTTCAAATAACTACATAATGAAGTCAAATAATTGCAATCAAATATCCCACACAAGAGACATAGTAGAGCTTGTAGCTTGGTCTGCAGTAAAAGACGATCGATGGTAAACAACTGCCTGATCAAGTACGTTTGTTGAACTCAACTGTGGTGGAGTAATAAGAGGTGGCTTCTCTGCAGTAGAAGGTGGCTAGTATACAGGAGAAGGTCATTGATTTGATCTGTCATGAGAAACATATGACACATCCTCTAGCTATAGTATCTTGACATCATCAAGCAACTTTCTAACAAGTGTACTACTAGAAGCATCATTGAAACCCTAGAAACCATGATTTGATGGTGTGGCACCACCAGAAGCATCATCATCACCATCCTCATCATCATGATCATGATCATCAACCTCATCATCATCATGAGCACCCAAATCTGATGGATGTGTTATTACATGATGCCTTGCAGCCCTCATCACTTCTAGTAAGTACTAGCTCTGATGACATGTTGCATAAGAGACATCAAGTCCCATGAACAGGCCTTGTAGATATCCACAAACATTGAATCCACGCTAATATCTTGAGGCATCGCAGGAGGTCTCCTTTTTGAACCAAAACTTTGGCCAATATATCATAGTACTCCATCTGAAATTGCATAGCAGACCTCCACCCCCAGATGTCTATGCCCCCTCGAGGATGTGCCTTGCCCTCTTGGACCTCGCCCATCTCCTCCTTTCGGCAGTGGGGGAGGTGGTATGTCCTGATCATATGAGCCTATGTCTACAAAATATATAGTACACAATAATAATTAGGCAATTTTATTAAAAAATGTAATAAAACAAGTTAAACAACATATTAGAATAATTTTATTCTAATTCATTAAAACAAGAAAATTAAGCTATATTAATTTAAAGAAAGAGCTAATATTACCTCTATCATATGGAAGCTCAGACGTTGTGAAGAATATGTTGGGAAACCCTCTGCAATTGGTCCTAGCATATGGATATGGCAACACAACAAACGGATGGTCATGCACACTAGCTAGTGGCTCCAATTCCTCATCTCAAATAGTGGCAGGAGACTTTGACATGCTCGTCTTGGGCATGATCTTCACCCACATGCGCATCGAGCCTAAGTGATCGGCCTAGGAGGGAGACGATCAAATGTAGGCCTCATCTTTGGAAACCTCTAAGAAAAAATTAGAAAAAAACTTGGAAGAAAAAGGGAATGTCTCCCTCCCCTATGTTGAAAATTCACAACGTCTAACTAAATCCATGAAAATTTACCTCAATGAAATGGTAGACCATTTCGTACAACGTGGCACCTGAATCAAAGAATGAACATAATAAAAAAGATGGTAAATAATGTGTTTCTAGTCAGCACAATAATGTGCAATGGTGCTAATTAGTAATGAGATGAACCTAGCCTCCTCTGTAGAAAAAAGAAGAAATTTGTAGCTTTCCACCATGGACCTAAAAACCTGATGGACAGAACGCATGAGGCCCGACATATCTCTAAGTGTATGCAAGATGAATCTCAGTAGCAACACCATGGGAGACATTAGGGAACTGGGGAAAATCCTCCCTATCTTGGATAGGCTAGTGATAAATTATATATACTCCTCAGTGGGCCTATACCACAACTCACGACTGACATGGAAAGCTTACTCCTAGGCATTCCATCAGTAAATCAGATGCACCAATAAGACATAGTGCACCTTCACAGATGTACCATCCTCATAGTACTTGAGAAGGATTATATTTCTCAAAAGTTCTTGGGCCACTGCATTAATAGGGAAAGGGTATAAATCCCTCTCCCTCTCTCTGGCCTACCATGGTCAGACCATATTGTATGAGTTGGCCTGCTACTCCTACTCCTACTATTGATCCCTTTGATGACGTCTCTCCTACATGATTGACATATATAATACATTAGCCTCATACATAAAATACAATTTTTAAAATTAAATGAAACATGAATTTATAACTAGGGAAACATATATAAAAAAAATTACCGGTATGGTCAAAACACAGTCATGCACTAGATCTAGTACGCTTTCAACTATAACCACACTGTTAATGGTGCAGACATAAGTATGACACACCACAGGTGTTTCAGAAATTTAACTTTTCATAGTGGTGCCACATACTTGTGCACTAATGTGCATGTATTATAACGGGTTTTTACCGGTACGGTAGGTTCAGGTCATTGAAGGCACGGAGGTATAATAATACTTCTAAATATTTATTTGTGGTGCGTTTGGTAAATATAAATGCACTAGGAGTGACGCAACAACGTAAAATATTTCACATATTTCCCTGTGCATTTATATTTACAAAATGCACCGCCACAATGGAGGTGTGTTATGTTCATGCACCGAAACGTAGTGCACCCTGTAACTTTACAGGGTGTACCACTCTCGGTGCGATCCAAACATATCAAGCGCACCGTGTACATTTTTTTTTTTTTTTTAAATGAGAAATTAAACCTAATTTGAAATTTTAATCTTCTAGAAACTTAAATTTGAAAGAAACGTAGACATTACCTGTGCATTTGGTCGTTGGGGAGGCATTGTGGACATGAAATGGAGAAAAATAAATTTCCACATTGTTTGAAAAAATTGGAAACTCAAACAGTATGCACGATACTTAAAGGTGGTGAGAAAGAGCAGCACCGACTTCAAGGCACTTACACGCGTCAAGAGTGGCACTGGTGCTTCATAACTCTCCCACACTGTAGATGTAAAAATGAAAATTACGCATGAGAGGGTTTTTTTATTTAACCCTCGTCAGGTGTGTTTTGTGAAGCACACTTAGGGAGGGTATATCTAGAAGCACCATATTTTTTTATTTATTTAAAATTATTGAGGTGCTTTATCGATACAACCCTATGCTTTACATTACTGGTAAGACATCAGTGTTGTGGTTTTATGATAGCGCTAGACTCTTTTTAGAAATTAAAAACTGCCTATCGGTACGCTTTATAAAATTCCTATGGGTGTTGTTATACATTTACCACAATGGGATTTCATTTTATAATAACACCAGAAATATTTTCTATATGGAGTCTGGTGCTAGTGAATATTCAAGCACCAACACTTTTTGTTATTTAGCGCATCATGTTTTTTTTTTCAAAAAAAAATCCACTATGTGTTAATCATCAGTATTTTTGCCTCTTTTGATGACTAGATCCCTTGTCTAAGTTTTCTATAAGCTAATATCAATCTGTCAATTTGTCATCTAGAAAATACCTCAAACAAATTTTTTTCTTCCTACCCCTCCCTTTCAACCTGTGATGGGAATGGTCTTCAATTTTCAAGTCCTATCACAATTTAGCAAAGCCTTCCCTGTCTATAGCTAACATAACCTTTGTTTTTAAGCTATCAAAATCCCCCTGTTTCCACATAGCTTACTGTCAAACATTGGACAAGTTGTCTCCCCCTCTCTCACTGATTATTTTTTCATATGATGACCTGATTATGCCTGAGGAACTCTTCAGAATCTATGACAAAATCTATAAGTCTAGGTGGTGGTTTTTAGGGCAAATACCTTGACAAAACTATCTCTAAGCCAAAAATCCTATTTTCAACATCAGTCAACCTTCATTTCTCATTTTCTAACAAAACAAATCCTTTGTCTATCCATAGGTCATACACCACTAAAATGGTCATTGTATTTTGTTTCAGCAGAGCTTATAATGTTAAATTCAGAAAAAGAGCAGATTTTTTTAGGTTTTATGTCCAAAGAAAGAAGATCAACTGAAATTTCAGGTATTATCATCATGACACTACAAGAAGAAACTCTAATGATGAACGCTATCTTAACAATGCATCTCTGCAGGGGTGCTAATATGAATGGCTCTAATCAATATGTGCAAGAGAAACACTTCAGGATAAAACTTCAAGCTGTAACATTTCATTGTTGAAATCAGGGAGAATACAAAGTTTAAATAAAAAAGGCCTTGAGGATTCCTTCCCTGCAAAGTCAAAACACCAAAAAGGTAAAAATTCCCCCATCATGGCAAAAGATACAAAGCTTGGGAAATTTTTGCATTCAGCAACTCAAAATGGCATTTTTTGCATTTATTCCAAACATGTGGGCCACCTCTGAAAAACAGTCTCATGAAGCTAAGAGTGGTAGTCTTTCACAAAAGAGAGCCTCTAGCAGACTAGGCATCAGCATGAAAGGTGTAAAGGGAAAAGCTTCCTTTTATCTTTCTTTAGCCTAGCCTCTAAGAGAATCAAAAGCACTACAGCACCAAAGGAGCTACAACTACTACAAAGAAAGATTAGTCCAAAGATAGGTAGCAGACATTTATCATTTGAAAAGACATTACCTACCGATAGATTTCACAGTAAAATTCTACAAAAACATGTTTTATAGGAAAATGGTGCAAAGATAATAAATATTGCGTTTTGAAGGCCTCCTTCATGATAAGTAGAGGGCCTCAGAATTTTTTTTTGCAAAGTGCCTCTTCCCAAGGATAAAAGAGGGCCTCATAGTGGTCTAAAGGGTCACAAAGATTATGTTTTGGAAGCCTCCTTCAAAAAGATAAGCAGAGGGAAAATGGCACAGTCTTAGAGGGCCCAAATAGAGGTTATATGTTGTTGTAATAAATTATTTCAAGGGGTAAAACTAAAACAACTAAAGCACTCATATCAGTTTGTCTGAAATAGACTCTTTCAAGTATGCATACCGAGGTTTCCAATTGTTCAAATGCAATCCTACAGAGGTAATACAGATTGTGTTTTAAACAACCTCCTTCGATCATAAACAGAGGGTAAAAGCACAGTCTCAGATGGCCCAGATTTGGAACAGGGAGCCTCCTTCAAGGGTTAACACTATCAGATTAAAGGCCTCCTTCCAGAGAATAAAGGGCACCCCTCACAGTTCTAAAGAAGCCTCCTTTGAATGAAAAGAACGGGGTCTCTTTTGAATGATAAACACAATTTGTCTAAAGATCCCACAAACAGTTTGTTCATAGACATTCTTCAGTTGGTTAACAGAGGTCAAATAAGCGCCCATGTAGTTTGTCAAAATTGCCTCCTTCATGATAAGTAGAGGGCCCACAGAAAACTTGTTCAAAAATAGTCTTCAAGTGACATAGCAAAGATGAAAGATAAGACTCCTTCATGGCAAGCATAGGTCATTAACTGTTCAAAAGTATTCCTGCAAAAAGAGTAGAGATATACTCTTTTGAAAAGTGCTTCTTTAAATAATGAACAACTTCAAAAATTGTTGTGCAAAGGGTCTCCCTTTTTTTATTTTAAAAAACTGGAAGGAAAAACTGAGAATTCTTTTAAAGAGAGAAAGGTTATCTTCAAAAAATCATTACAAAAGTATAAACCCTTCTCATCAAGCGTTTTTCACTTCACAAAAAAAGGTTTTCATGTTTGAAGTTTTGGGCCATCACCGTGAAATTTTTTTAAGACACGAGGCGCCTACTGCGGACGCGTCTGTAGTCACTCTCCAAAGCAGAATTGAAGGGGCGCGACGCGCTTGTGGGATAGCACGATGCACATGGAAGAGTGCCCCGGCACCCACAACAGTGTACCCAAAGGTGACACAAACTGGTTTTTGCTCAGAATTTGGGTTTTTCAACACAGAAAGGAGGTTTCAAAGGTATTTTTCATTCCCTTACATCTCAGTTTTGGTCTTGAAGGTATTTTGAAATCCAAACTTAAAAATAATAAAAGCAGTATTTTAAAGTGGAAAGAGCCGTATTTCAGTTTGGAAAAACTTTTGTGTTGAATGGATAAAGAAGGCACAGTATTAGATGAAGAAAGATTTTTTGTGTTTTAGGATGACCTTCTTCATTACAAGCAGAGGGTCAAATCCCCAAGTGTTAACACTATGTTTGAGAAAATTTGTCATTGATAGACAGATTTGAGAGATAGTGTGTTTAAAAGAGTTTCATTCAATGATTAACCAAGGCTAAACACAGTTTGGTGACATGTTCCCCTAAATGTCTGGGAAAAAGAAATAGCACATGCAGACAACTTGTTCAAAATAAAATCTCTAAATAATGTGTTAGAGATGATAGAAAACTTTGTTTTACGGTGCCTCCTCCAATAAAAAAGAAGGAAAAAAAGCACTAGTTAGCAAGAAGCCTCCTTCAAATCATTACACAGGGGGAAAACATTACAGTTTATCAAAATCGCCTCCTCCAAAAGATGAGTACAGGGCAAGCACCAAGAGTTATGTTTTACATGAAATAAACTCTTTTGAAAGTAATAAACCAAGATAACAAGCAGATGTATTTGGGAAACCTCCATCAAATAATATGCGCAGGGTTCTCTTTAGAGGAAGTTTTGAAAATTGATACAAAGGGGAAATAACACAGTTTTTTAATAGCCTCCTCCATCATGAGAGGAGAGGCCTAAGAAAACAGGTTTACATTAACCAAATCAAAGAAATGAAAGGGCCCATGGCAATCCTGTTTCCAAATACATCTTTTCAAATCAAAGAAACAAGATTAGATACCTTTGATGAAGGACCATGCTCAAATGATGCAGCAAGATAAAGAAGACACTCAGGAAGAAAGCATTCATGATGAAGACACCCATAGTGATGGAAAGCAAACACAAAATAGGGAACATTCCAAGGGTGACAACATGAAACAAAAAGAGAAAAATAGTCCTAAGGGCAGCCAGGACGAAATCAAGGACAATGAAACAAGTAATGATGGATCAAAAGAAGACAGTAAAAACAATAAGCATGATGAAAGCTCCCAAACAACTAGTGAAGATAATCTTCAAAAAGAAAAAAAGCAAGATCAGAAAGATATCCATCACTCAATTGAAGAAAATGACAGTGGTAACATGTAGCAAACTAAAAAGGACACTCAGGAAGAAAACACTCATGATAAGGGTAGTCACAGTGATGACAAACAAGCACAAAATAGTGAGCCAAACTCAAAACTGCCCAAAGGAGGCGCCCAGTGGAAAAAAGAGGAAAAGACATATCTCGACTTGAAATCTTGGATTCAGCTTCCTTGCATGCTTCTAGAAACTCATAAGGGGTTTTCTCACCAAAATTGAGAAATTTTTGACATGATTTTTTTTTTTTGTGGTTTTCAGGCCTAATTGCACATTTTTCTAGGTGCTACCATGTTGGCTAGGAGCATCCTTAGCTCATGAAAGTTAATTTTTTGGATATATTAAATTTGGGGGCATATACTCACAAATTTTCATATCAAAAGAAGGTGTTTTGGTCCCCCAAAGAGGCAAAAAACAATCCAATTTTACCTTTCTACCTCAAATATTGGTAGGTGAGACCCTCCTCGGGTTTTTCACTCAGTCCACTTTTTCGCAGACTTCTAGGGATTATTTTGAGAAAACTTAAGTAGTTCCAGAAACTAGACATCCAAGGCTTTCCAACAAGCCATCACAGACCTCGTTTTGACATCGAGAAGTCCTTCAAAATTTCTCTGCAAAACAGGTTTTCTTCTGGCACTACGCTCCTGTAGGATTTTGCTGAAAAGGCATTTTTTCTAAAGGTGGCCATCCAAATGTGTGTTAAGCGATTTTTTGACTCTATTTCAGAGATTAAAAGTCAATTTTCTTACTATTTTTAGCTTAAATAGATATTTTTTGAAGATATTTTGTGCCTTGGGCCTTGTGAGGCCTCAAGGACAAAATCAGATATTTGTATTAGACCAATGATCTTCTAGATGCTCTTGTGAGCTTATCTGCTCATTTCCTATATAAATTATGAAGACTCATTGTAAATTTTTGGATGTTTTAGAAGCAGAACTTGAAATTTTGGAGAGAAATAGATGGATATGAGCTTTGAAGAAGAAACTTGTTTATGAAGTGGATGATTTGCTTACTTGTCTAGATTATGGAGAGGCTTTGTGTGCAGGATTCCATGGCTTGGTGAATGGTATTGTGTTTCTTATTTTTTATGGTTTCTTAGTTTCTCATATGTGTTTTCATGCTTCTTTCTTGTTGTAGTTCAGTAAAGAATAGATTTGAAATATGCCCATGGAGGCACCTCAAGTTTCCTGATTCATTGCAGCTTCTATGTTTTCATATTTCTTGGTTATGTCAAAGAATTCTTAATTTCTCTTTGGTACCCTAAGAACTTGTTTTCATTTTCATTAATGGTTATTATGTATGATGTCTAGTATGATTCACATTATGCCCTCCTTACTCATAGCTAATCAAAACTCCATTTTTGAAATCTCTCTCTGAATTATTGGTTGCTTAGTTAAGTCAAAAAGGTCTTGTTTTGATCTTGTCGTTTGTCCATGCTTTGTAGTCTTATCTCAAAGTTCTCGATAGCTCAAGATATGATGTTTAGGAGTTACCTCTTCATAGTTTAAGTTGTTAGTTTATCTTATATGTTTTTTCTCAACCACTGAAGGTGATTTACCAAAGTTAAAGGGTCTTATACTTCTATGCATCACCTAGTTATTTATTCTCTGCATTTATTAGTTTGAGTTTCATTCATAGTGATTAATGGTTATCCCTAAGACATGAATGTTTCTCCTTTAAACTATTTATGCCTAAAATCTCTTTGTCTTGCACAACTTGATGTTCATTTCACTTCACAAACCACCCAAAAGATCCATTGACTATACTAAATCGGCCCTGCCACACACCTTGTCTGTTGTCTAGGCATCCTTGGCTTTCATTTGACCCCATAGCCCTGTTGATTTGATAATTTATCTTGCATTGATGCCTACTTAATCGGTTTTCACCTCCAAACACAAAAACAAACAAACATACTTAACAACTAGCCTAAAATCAAATATACTAAGTGAACAAGCTCACATCCTTCACTTCATAGAGAGAGCCCGCTTTGAGTCCAGGAAGGCTAGATCCTAGGACTCCAAAGCTTGGTCTGATGTTACCCTGTCATTTGTTTTACCAATCCGCCATATCACAGGACTCCAACATAAAGGAGGTCACGGTGGTACTTTTCTGAGTTCATATTAATCTGAATATATTTCAAGACTCACGGAAAACCCTTGTCGAACTGAACATGTTATCTTATTGATCCATCCCACCACTCTCTAACATAATGGCAATCATGGTGGGACTACGAGTCAAAACATCCTAGGTATCCATTAGGACCTCTCAAAATCTCAGTCAAACTTAGAAAACTTAAGTGTTGTCTAAAAAGTAGAAACTAGCTCTTTCACCATCTTAGAAAAATGATGATTCAGCTATAGAAGACTCTTACAAAGCTTAGGGATGCATAGAGAAACTCAGAAAAAACCCCAAAAACATCCCTAGATTGGTTTTTTGTCAGTATTGGTGGTGGACCATACACATATACCCTCAAAACAACTAAGAACATCCACCTGGTGACTCCACTAGCCTCCAGTAGGCCTATTACTCCACTAGTCCTTATAAAATCTCTTGGGAATGCATTGAGCAATCCAAATCATGCTGATGGTGGACAGCAAAGTTCAAATCTTCCACCTGGCGACTCCACAGCCCTAAATAGACCAAAAGACTCCACTAGTAGAGAACTCTAGATTGGTTGAAATGACACAGTAACCCTTTTAATTAACAAAGATGGATCCAAGGATACAAAGGAGATATTCTCCAATGAACATAGATCATATCCCTGGATTCCCACACAAAATGCCTCAAATATATTGGATGAAAAACCTTCCTATTTTTCAAGATCAAAACTTTGATGACCGCTTGTTACATCTCATCAAGTTTCATATACATATATGGAGGTTAAAAGTTGAATGGCATGAGGACTGTCTTATGAAAATGTTCATGGCAACATTAAAAGGTAAGGCAAGAAATTGGTATGAATGGTTAGAACTTGGCATCTTGTTTTCTTTAAAGGATTTCCACAAGGTATTTTACAAAAACTATATAAGGTATTGTCCATCTCTATCCTTAGCTGAAAATTGTTATGATCAATCTGAAGATCTCATACAACACCTTATAGATAGGGATGATTTAGATAATTTTTATCCTGAAGATCTCTTAGCAGCAATTCCTGAATTTTATTCTCAAGATAACTATCATGACAGCCTAGATTAGTTAGTTGAGGAAGGAATCAATCAAGGTATAGAATAAAACCCACAAGATCTCTATGAAGGTACAAGTGATGTCTCATCACCCCTACTAGATGAGGCTCATGAAGATATCTAACCTCAGAATAAGTCTTCTCTAGAGAAGGAAAACAATTGTTGCTCAATCCAAAGAAAACAAAAAATGCCTCCTCCTTTAACTGAAGAAGAGATAGATCAGATGTTGAGAGTACAAACAATGTTACCGATGAAATAGGTAACCGCAATGTTACCTACTTTTTCTTGGTAGCATAAAAAGCACCCGATTTTGAAAAGTGGTGATGCAGAATCACTAATTTTTTTTTTTTGTGCACATTTTTTACACTCTAATATTTTTATTTATGAAGTATGAATATTTGTTTTAAAATGTTAGTGAATTTCATGTTAATTTTGAAATGTATTGATGCAGCATCAACTTTTTTTTTTTAGAGTAGTGATTTTCATGCTAATTTTGAAACGTATTGATGCTGCATCAACTTTTTTTTTTTCGAGTGGTGATTTTCATGCTAATTTTGAAACGTATTGATGCTGCATCAACCTTTTTTTTTTAGAGTGGTGATTTTCATGTTGGTAATAAAACACAAAACTTAGATAAAAAATATATATAAAAACAATAAAAAAAAACCCAATAAAATTGTAAAAAAAACAAAATTAGTTCGTAAAAATAAAAATTTTTAACAAAAATAAATAAATAAAAACAAAAATATTTGAAAATTATATCAATGGAAATGACAAAATTTGAAAAAAACACACATAATTTAAAAAGAAAAAAACAAAAATTGACCAAAAAAATTATAAAAAAAAGCATCAAAAACATTTTTTTCTAACTTATTAAAAAGAACCATATTAAAAATTTAAAAATAATTAAAATTACAAAATTAAAATTTAGATTAAAAAAAAAATTTAAAAATTTAAAAAGAAAATTAAATTTAAAAATTTAAATTAAAAAAAAAATAATAATAATAAGAAAAAAATACAAATTTTAAAATTAACAAAAAAAACAAATTAAAAAAAAAAAAGATTGAAAAAGAAAAAAAAAAAAAAAACTGTCATTAAAAAACAAAAAAAAAATGAAAAAAACCACATGCAAATAATTAAAAAACAAATACACATAAATTTAGTGCTTTTTTTTTAATGAAACAATTTATAGATTTTAAAAATGAAAAACTAAATAAACTAAAAAATTAAAAAAAACAATTTAATTAAATTAAAATTTAATAAATAAATTTTAAATTTTAAAAAATACGTAATCTATAATATTAAATATAAAAATAAAAGAAAATTAAAAAAAATTAAACAAATTGAATTTAAGATCAAAAAAATTGAATAAAAAAAAAATTTAAAATTTTTTGAAATTAAAAAAAAAAATTTTAAAAATCAAATAAAGATAAAAATATTAAAAAAAAATTAAAAATTAAAAAATAAAATAAAATCAAATAAAAAATATACATATATATTAAAAATTAAAAACAACAAAAAATAAAATAATAAAATTTCAAAAAAAATAAAAACAAAATTAAAAAAAAAAAAAACAAAACAAATTATATTTTAAATAAAAAAATTATATTAAAAAAAAAATTAAATTTTTTGAAATAAAAAAAATTTAAAAAAATCAATTTAAAAAAAAAAAAGTTAAAAAAAAAAAATTGCGGCGGCAGTGGTGGTGGTGGGGGCGACGCCACCCGGCACTGCCCGCCTGGGCGCAGCCCTCCGGCCACCCACAGGACGGCCTCCGCCGCCGCTTTTTTTTTTTTTAATTTTTTTTTTTATTTTTATTTTTTTTAAATTGATTTTTTTTTTTTTTTTAATTTTTTTTTTTAAATTGATTTTTTTTTAAATTTTTTTAAATTTTTTTATTTTTTTTTTTCAAAAAATTTAATTCTTTTTTTAATTTAATTTTTTTATATAAAATATAATTTGTTTTGTTTTTTTTTTTTTGTTTTTTTTTTTTTTTTGTAAATTTTATTATTTTTTTTGTTTTAAATTTTTTTTAAATTTATTTTGTTAGTAATTTTTATTAAATTTTGCTTCTTTTTTTTTTTATTTAATTGATTTTTTTTTTTTAATTTCATAAATTTCCTTTATTATTTTATAGAATTTAATAAATTTTGTATTTTTTTTTAAATTTATTTGAATTTAATATTGTTTTTTAAATGTTTTACTTTTTTATTAATTTTTCTTTTGTTAATAACATAATTTTTTTATATTTTTATATTTCAATTAAAATTGTGTATTTAAAATTAGATTTTTTTTTTTAATTAAACTTAATTTTTTTAAATTAATTTGTTTTTTAATTTTTTTTTTAATTTTATATTATTTTATATTTTTTTTATTTTTTTCAATTTTCCATTTTTAATTGATTTTTAAAGTTTTTATTTTAACAATGGTTTTTTTCTTTTTTCTTTTATATTTAAAATTTATTTTTTCTTTCAAAATTTATTTGTTTATTTGTTTATTTATTAAAATTTAATATTTTTGTTTTTAAATTTAATTTGTTATTTTAATTTTTTTTTTTTAATTTAATAAAATCTGATATATATACATATTTTAATTTAAGTTCATATATATATTTTATTTTTTATAATTTAAATTTAAATTATTTTTTATAGTTTATTTGTTTTTCTAATATATCTTGATTTAAATTTAATATTTTCATTGTATTTTATTTTTATTTTTATTTTTAATTAATTTTTCATTTTTTTACTTTTAATTTAAATAATGTTTTATTTTTTTAATATTTTTATTTTAAATTTGTAAATTTATTAAAATTTAATATATTTCCTTAAATTTAATTTTTTGTTTTAAATTATTTTATTTTTTTTAAATTTAATAAGCATTTTCTTTTTCTTTTTTAAATTTAATTTCTATATTTCATTTTTTATAATTTCCTTCTTTTTTTAACTTGTTTTTTTTTTTTTTAATTTAATATTTTTTTTTTCTTTTATTTTTGTTTTTTAATTTCTATATTTTTTTAAATTTCAATCTTAATTTTTTTTGTTTATTGTTTTATTTTTTTTTCCTCAAATTTTAGGTTTTTTTTAATGTTTGAATTAAAAGTATTTATTTATTTATTTATTTATTTTTTAATCTTCATATAGTTTTAAATTTTAAGCTTTTAAATGTTTTTATTTTTTAAATTTATTTTTTTTCTTAAATTTTAGGTTTTTTTTAATGTTTGAATTTTAAAAATTAAAAAATGTTATTTCTATTTTTAAAAATGCCAAAAGTATGACACAAATTTTTTTTTGTTATTCCAGCATCAACTTGTTTTGTTTTGAGGGTGTTTTTTCAATCCTTTTTTCAAGAAACAATTTTGCTTTTATCATAATTTTATAAAATGTTGAAATTTGACCTTCAAAAAAAACGAAGTGCGTTCTGGAATACACACTTTTTGTTTTTGGGGTGTTTTTTCAAACCTTTTTTCAAGAAACAATTTTGTTTTTACCATAATTTTATAAAATGTTGAAATTTGACCTTCAAAAAAAAAACAAGTGCGTTCTGGAAGACACATTTTTTTTTGGGGTGTTTTTTCATGTTTTTTGAGAGTTTTTGGGCTAGAGTTCCCGTTTTGAGGTCAGGTTACCTTTTTCATCGGTAATAGTGTTTACAACCACCCTCTAAGCGTTAATGTAAACAAAACATTCTTTTTCTTTCTCCTACTAAATCCATCTACCATAAATCAGAAAGTGAACTTGTATATCAATTCAAAGAAGAAAAAATTGATAATCCAATATGTTTGATTGGTGACACTACTTATTTTGATGAGTTTCCAAATTTTGATCAATCTAATGATGATATCCTTCAAACGGAAACTAACTTTGCAGAGAAATCAGTAATTGGTTTGTGGGAGGAAGATCATTTTCATCAAATTCAAAAAAGTAATAAACAAATTCATGCCACCTATGCCACTGATGAGGGAAGCCTTGAAAGTCCAAAAGTAAGTGAAGGATCATTGAACCTTTGTTCCACTTCATATCAGCCCATCAGCAATAACTTTCATGTGATTGGGAATCAGCGGTTTTTTAGTTTTGATGTTTAAATTGGAGAAGAAAAAGAACTTCTTGAGCAAGTTGTAAGTGAAAAACCTTTTCCTGAAATGGTTGATGAAATCATTTGGGACACGGAGTCTTCTTCAGCTTCAGATTTGCAGCCACCAAGTCCCATTGAAATTGAAATTGTAGATGAAGGAATAGAAATTGATAATCACATAATAGTTGTTGCACCGCCTTCTCAAGAGGATTTACTGCCAAAGAGTATCCCTGCTCATCAACATGATGACCTTCACACAAATTCCAACCCACTCAATAAGAGCACATTAGCTTGGAAAGAGGACTACACTACAATATATGATGAGTCTAATAGTTCAAGTGATCATGAGCAAGGGGGAGAGTTTCTTTCCCAAGAGAGTCCCAAACATATCCAAGTGGAAGAAAGAGTAGTCATGAATGATATATCAAATCCTCTAGATCAGGTATTATTCCAAGATCCATTTGTTTTTTTCCTTGACAAATCTGAAGGAGTAGTGTGTTCCACCCAAAAGAGTCTATTGCAAAGTGTGAGAAAAATTTTAGGCACTACTGTTCTAAAACAAGTAAGGTGGAAGTGGCCTTTTCATTTCTTCAGCACTCTCAAAAAGCTAAAACAAAATCCCTCATGGAATCATCTGCTTGATTGGCTTTATTGGAAGAGAGATTTCACTAAATGAATGTATATTGTGTATAGGTTAGATTAGGATAGATAGATAAGTATGAAAAAGAAGCTCAGCCTTGTGAGAATCTTTTTAGTCCTAGATTATTTGAAGAAAAAGTAGAGACATAAAATACAAAAACAACAAGAAAAGTATAAAAAAGGGGCAATTTATAAAGCAATGGTATAGCCCCATACCCAAAAAATAGTCATGCTGAAAGTGCGCAAGTCTAAATGCCACTACTAGTGCTCAAAAGATATCTTGTTTAGTTATCTAGCCTAATCATAACTTGACATGTTTTAAATTGATTGCTGATAAGTTAGTGGAATAAGTGATAGTCAAACTGTGTAAGCTTGACTTATCAATGAAAGTAGATTAGGAAAAGATATTGGTTCCACACGTTCAAAACAGAACCAAAGAGGAAAGCAGGGATGAAAAACAAACAATGTATCCTAGCCCTGATTTTTCTAAATCTCATTTTGTACGAAAATAACATTTGTGTGCATCTTGTCTTTATGCCACAAACACATGACAAATCAAACTGTCTAATCTTGGTTTGATCATTTTTAAATTTCATGTTTTAGTCTAGCGAATGAAATCTTGTCAAACAGCTTAATCTTGACAGTTGATCTAGTATAGGTAGAGAAATAAAGGAGTTCATCAGTTTAATCTGAACTCTTAGAAGATATAAGTGTAAAATTAGATAGTTTTTCTTTTTTTCAAAAATATCATGTCAAGGGTTTGCCAGTCCGAGTGCACCCAAAGAAGAAAAAATGCTAGGAAATATAGTTGTGTAGGTAGAGATGAGGTTGGTGCTAATCATGTTGTAAATTTGTCAAACAACATCATTTTCAGGAATAACATCAAGGAAAGAGAAATTTGCATGAACGGATGACGCAGTGGTCTTCACAAGCGCGAGATCTGCAGTTATAGACACCTCCTAAAAAGTGTTGGAAATATTGTCATTGATGGCAAAGGAGGCAGCACTCAGGCAAAAGAGGCAGCGTTGTAGCAAAGGAAGGCAAAAGAGGCACAGCGAAAGCAATAGAGGCAGCAAGAAGAAATTCAAAATGTAACAGTCATAGAAGCACAGTGAAGAACCATTATCGGAAGATAGAGACAGAGGCAAAGTGACAGAAGCAGAGACAGAGGCAGAGAGCAGTTACAAAATTCTGGGAATCGCACTCTCCAACCGGCGGAGCAGAGGCAGAGACAGAGGCAGAGAGCAGTTACAAAATTCCGAGAATCGCTTCACTCCAGCGGCATATAATACAGAACCATATTCTGGGAATCGCACACTCCAACCGGCGTTATACAACACGAATCTTATTCCAGGAATCGCAGACTCCAGCCGGGCGTTACACATATAATACAGAACCATATTCCGGGAATCGCACTCTCCAACCGGTGGAGCACATATAACAAATACAAACTTATTCCGGGAATCGCACACTCCAACTGGTGTTATACATATAATATAACACAAACTTATTCCGGGAATCGCTTCACTCCAGCGGCAAAAATATATATAAACATATATGTGCAGTGCATCACATAAACAAAGGTCCAAGGCATTTATATTATGGAGCGCATAAAACAAAGTTTGATAAGGTGGGGCCCCTCCCCAATCGCAATCGGAGATCGCAAGGGCAGCGGAACATCGCAACAGAAAGTTGCGATTGCGATTGAAATGGCGGACCCGATCGTGTTATAAGCAGGAGTTGATAGATGCTAATCGCATCCGAGTTCCCAATCGCATGTCTTTTGTAAAACGTTGCGATTGAAATGGCGGACCCGATCGTGTTATACTGTGGGTTTCTACATATTATTGAGCACACAAATCGCATCGGCATCGGGTCAATCAAAACATATGTTAAAGACTTATTTAAAGACCGGACCCGATGGGTCTATAAACCATGTTTAACAAAGTGTTTGAAGTCCGGGGCCTCCAACGACGGAAGAAACTAAACCATCGCGAACACATATAAAAGAACTTGTGATTGGGCGACAGAGTTCGGACCTTGACTGGAGTAAATTATGATTAACAAAGATTTCAGCCTAAAAGTCTCTAATCGCGATCAGCAATGGTCAATCGTGATCGAGAATATAAGAGCTGCGACACGATTGGAACCGACCGATTGGTATATAAACTACAACTCATATACAACTTGGACATTTATAAGTGGCCGTCAGTATTTTATGGACGTCGTGTTATTTGCAAATAAATTGTATATATTATATATGTTGAATAACGTTTGAATATGATCCGGGGGCATAACACATATGATATATAATGGTTATTGAGTTATACATATAACACGGTTGCGATAAGGCGCGTGGTCTCTAGACCCACGGACCTTAGCTTTACGGGAGGGCGATTATTAACGCTTGTGATATATGTATGTTCCGGCCTGCGGAACCTACCACATCAACAAGACACTAATGGCATAAAAGGGATTGGAATTCCTCCATATTTACAGTTAGCGGATATAAAAGGCACATTTACACATATGCAGCAGTTACACCACAGCAGAGGACAGAAGAGCAAACAGATCCGAAAGAAGATAAAACACAGTCACAGAAAAGACAAAGACAGCCAAAGAAAAGACAAATGCGTACCAATTCAAAAGACTAAATGAGTGAGCTGGAGTTCACATTTTAATTCGAATGTAAATGTTTTAATTGTTTTTATTGTTTGTGATGCATTGGCAAGTCTCCGAGAGAAAACAAACTCCCACTGTAATGTTAAAATTGACACCTACAGTTATAATTTTTGAGTAAGCTGATAAAAGAGGAGTGAGAAGGCAGAAGGCAAAGAGACATGACTTTCCATTTCGAATTCCAAGCAGAATACAAACAGTCATGTGAGAAAATCTATAAATAATATCATCTTGATATTCAAAAAGATGAGAGAGTAAATCGAGAGAAGGCAGAATATAGAAGAGTAAGACAGAGAAGATTAAAAAAAGGCAGAACAAAAGGAGAAGCTACAGAACAGGGCTGATATCTGAGGTAAATCAGCAAACTTTCAGTTTGATAAATTGAGGAAGTTGGAGCTTCCCTATCAAGTTGTAGCTTGATAGATGTCGCTTGTATTTGATCGAGGTTGGAGCCTCCTCGTAGGTTGGTGCTGCGTAAAATCAAGGAGTTGGTGCTCTATTGCAAGTCAGAGCTTTATGCATCTGAGGTAGGAGCCTCCTGTAGGTTGGTGCCTACAGAAAATCAGTGGTGAGAGGGAGTTGGAGCTTGCCTTTGCATCACAACAATAATAAGATGTGGTTTTCTCCATTTATGGGTTTCCACTTATATCTGGTGTCTCTGTGCATGATATTTATGTATTGATCTGATATGTATCATTTGCTTAATACCTGCTGCTCTCAAATTAAGTCTACTGCTCTATTAAACTAATCCTTTCAGATTACATTCTAAGATTACTCTCACATTAAATAGAGTTTGAAATGAAGGTGTAAATAAGTTTATTGAAAAGTTTAAAAGATCAGGAATGTATTAAACTGATTCACCCCCCCCTCTTAGTTTAATTAGAGATTCAACAATTGGCATCAGAGCCAGATCCTTTGTACAAGTCTAACAACTGAAAGGAGATCCTAGGTTCCCAAGATGGCTAGTAAAGAAGGATGCTCAACCAATAAAGCCCCTTTCTTCACTGGTGAAAATTATGCTTTCTGGAAAATCAGAATGAAGATATACATAATGTCTCTAGGAATAGAAGTCTGGGCTGCTGTGGAATTAGGATATGCCCCGAAGGCAACTGACTCAGAAAAGGACGCAAAACAAGATTTTGTGGTTAATGCAAAAGCCATGAATGCCATCCTGAATGGATTATGTGAAGCAGAGTTTATTAAAGTAATGCACAAAGACACTGCCAAGAAAATATGGGATACTCTTGAAGACACACATGAGGGAGACCAGAAAGTAAAAACTGCCAAACTTCAAGTATATAGAGCCCAGTTTGAAAACTTAAAAATGAATGATGATGAAGATGTTGGTAGCTTCTTCTTAAAAGTTGCAGAAATTGTTAACAATATGAAATCTCTTGGAGAAACCATACCAGAAAGTATAGTTGTGCAAAAGATTCTAAGATCACTCCCATCCAGATTTAATCCCAAGGTATCTGCAATAGAATAGACAGCGGATTGGGGGACTCTGACCATGAACCGGATACTTGGAAATCTAACAGCCTATGAAATGAGGCTCCCACAGAAGAAGCCAAGTACAAGGGAAGCAACATTCAAAACAAAAAAGAAGAAAGAAGAAAAGGAAGAAATATGCTCTTGCTCTGATGAAGAAGAGGCTAAATTTGTCAAGAAATTGGATAGAGGCTCAGGTAGATACAAAGGTAAACTTCCTTTAAAATGCTTTAACTGTGGAAGAGTTGGACATTATGCTGCTAAATGTCCTCACAAGAAAGTAAGAAATCAAGCTCAAGAATCAGAGAAAGACACATCAAAGTTCTGGCAGAAAGGAAAGAAATTCAGCAAAAAATCCTTCTATGCTCAGCAAGACAGCAGTGCATCTGAAGACTCAGAAGAACCCTCAAGTGAAGAAGGAACCTCAAAATTTTTATTGATGGCCATAGAAGATCTTGAGGGACTCCTACTAGAAGATGAAGAAGAATAAGGGGAAGTAGACCTTGAGGGGGAGCTAAGAAGTGCTCTGGAGGAGATTGACAGACTCAAACTAAAATGCAGAAAACAAAAAGAGATTATCCTAAAATGTGTGAAAGAAGAACAAAATTCAGAAGTCCTCATGCAGCTGAAGGTAAAGCTTGAAGAAGCCAAGAAGATAGAAGATATGTTACTTCAACAAATCAAAGATAAATCTCGAGAACAAGAGAAGCTGGAAGAAGAAATTCTGTGTCTGAGAAAGAAATTAGAAAATGCTCAACAGAAAGTTTCTATATACCCTTCTCAAACAACAAGATCTATTAAGTTGAATGAAATTTTGGTTGCTCAAAGATCCCCTATGATAAATACTGGAATAGGCTATGAAGGAGAATCGAGTAAAGGCAAAGAAAAGGAAGACAAAAATATAATTTTTTTAAAAGCAATGAAGACTGATGAAGAAGCCCAGACCATTCCTATAAAAGAAGAAACATGTAATAAGAATGACAGAGATCAGAAGAAATCTCTAGTAACAAGGAATATAATGAATACTAAGATGGCAGAAAAAGAATCATATGCCCCTAAGTATATCAAATTTGGAAGTCATCAGAGGAAATTCTTCCCTCCTATGAAGAATGTCACCTGCTATGTCTGCCACAAGCTAGGACACATTGCTGCATATTGTTATGCAAGGAAGAGTAATTCAGACCTGCAAAAGATGCAAACAGTGAAGAGGCTATCTCAAACAAACAAATGGAGAAAACAATCTTACATCAGGTATGCAAATAATTTCTATGGTTATTGTTTTTATTGTAAGGAATTTGGCCATAAAATTATTAAATGTAGAAAGTATGGACAAAGACTGATGTTCAATACCTCAAGGAGGTTTATGAGTCAAAGAAATTTTGTTCATGCTCACAATTCTACAAAAACTATAATCAAATGTTGTATATGCAATCAAATTGGGCATATATCTTCCAAGTGTTCTCTAAAGGGATATAATTCATCACCTCACAAAAGATACCAAACAAAAGGGGGCCTCCAGTGGATAAAGAAGGTGAATAAATGTGACCTGGCTCTAACTGCTCAAGATCTGAAAAGCCAGAGGTACTTGGACAGTGGCTGCTCCAAACACATGACTGGAGACAGAAGCAAGTTTATAACTCTTGATGAAAAGAAATCTGGCAATGTTGTTTTTGGTAATGATAAATCAGGAAAGATCAAGGGAATAGGCTCAGTCAGCATAGACAATGGCAGAGGAAAAGCCCAAGAGGTACTATTTGTGGATGGACTGAAAGCAAATTTACTGAGTGTCAGTCACATGTGTGACAAAGGCTATGAAGTTCTTTTTAGAGCACAAGATTGTGTAGTCAGGTCAAGCACAACAGGAAAGACTCCGCTCAAAGGTGTTCGAACAGAGAACAATGTATACATAGTGAAAGAGGAAGATCAAGCCTGCCATCTTAGCAAACTTGAGGAGTCATGGTTGTGGCATAGGAGATTGGGACATCTCAGCTTTGACCATATCATCAGACTAAGCAAGAAGAAAGCTGTCAGGGATATGCCAGAAATAAAAAGGCCTTCAAGTATTATATGCAAATCTTGTCAATTAGGGAAACAGACTCGCACATCCTTTAAATCTAAAGAGGAGTTGTAAACAAGAAGACCACTCCAGCTTGTGCACATGGACCTGTGTGGACTTGCTAGAACTAGAACGCCAAGTGGAGAATCCTATTTCATGCTGATAATAGATGACTTCTCCAGAATGACATGGGTTTCCTTTCTCAAAAATAAATCAGAAGCATTGGAAAAATTTAAGATATTCAGAGAATTAGCAGAAAATAAAACTGGATGCAAGCTGAAATGTATCAGATCAGACAGAGGAGGAGAATTCACAGATTATGACTTTGCACACCTATGTAATGAACATGGAATAAAGAAAAAATTTACTATTGCAGGGACACCTCAGCAGAATGGAGTAGCAGAGAGACAAAACAGGTCTGTTCAACAAATTTCCAGAGCCATGATGCAAGAGAGTAATATCAAGCCAAACCTTTCCTCAAAGTGTGCATGATTTCCTCAAAGTGTACAATACAATGTTCGACAAGAAGACATATCCTTAATAAAACTCACTTAAGGCCAAGCAGTGACAAAACTCCATATGAACTATGGCATGGAAAGCCAGCTTCAATAAAACATTTCAGAGTCTTTGGTAGCAAGTGTTATATAAAGAATAATGATGAAAACCTTGGGAAATTTGATGCAAGAGCAGATGAAGGGATTTTTCTAGGATATGCTTCCAAAAGAAAAGGGTACAGGTTCTACAACAAGATCCTTCGGAAGATAGTTGAAAGTATTGATGTGAGATTTGATGAAGAACTTCCAAACAATACAAGAAATACAGACTGCTGCAGTCCATCAGACAACCATGAAGAGGAAGACAAGGATGATGATGAAACAAGCAAGACAACAGATGATGCAGAGCTGAGCTCGAAAAACCCCTCAAGATACACTCAGAAGAATCATCCTGAAGATCAGATCATAGGAGACAAGAAAGCAGGAGTCCAGACAAGAAGGCAGCTAACAGAACAAACAAAAGAAGTATACATAGCCATGTTATCACAAATAGAGCCAAAGAAATTTGAAGAAGCCAGCAAGGACAAGTATTGGGTAAAAGCAATGAATGAAGAATTGGACCAAATTGAGAAGAACAATACCTGGGAACTAGTTCCTAGACTAATTGAGAAGAATATCATTGGTTCAAAATGGGTATTCAAAAACAAAATGAATGAGCAAGGACAAGTAATCAGGAATAAAGCCAGGCTGGTCTGCAAAGGATACTCACAAATTGAAGGACTTGAATATGATGAAACATTTGCACCTATAGCCAGAATGGAGGCTATCAGAATGTTCCTGGCATTTGCATGCTACCAATACTTCAAGGTATATCCAATGGATGTAGAGTCTGCTTTTCTTAATGGAGATCTAGAATAAGAAGTGTACATGGAACAACCAGAAGGCTTCTCATTGACTGACAAAGAAGACTATGTGTGCAGACTGAAGAAGGCCCTATATGGACTGAAACAGGCTCCTCGTGCTTGGTACTCAAGACTGGACAAATATTTGCAAAAACAAGGTTTTAAGAGAGGTGGAGTAGACAGCAATCTATACATAAAAGCACATGAAAATGAACTCCTAATTGTTGTTGTATATGTTGATGACATTATGTTTGGAAGCAAAAAAGATGAACTAGCAAAAGGGTTTGCTGATGAGATGAAAACAGAGTTTGAAATGTCTATGATTGGAGAACTCAGTTTCTACTTGGGACTGCAAATTCAGCAAAAGAACACAGGCACATTCATTTCTCAAGAAAAATACGTAAAAGAAATGCTGAAAAAATTCAAAATGGAGGACTGCAAACCAATGACAACCCCCATGATCACGGGATGCAAGCTGTGTGCTGATGATAGATCTGTAGATGTAGATAAAAAACTCTACAGATCCATGATAGGAAGCCTGTTGTACTTGACAGCTTCAAGACCAGACATCATGCTAGCAGTAGGACTAGTGGCAAGATATCAAGCAGCACCTAAACAAAACCATCTTCTGGCAGTAAAAAGAATACTCAAATATCTACAAGGAACTGCACAATATGGGCTTTGGTATCCAAAAGGCAAAAGCTTTACCTTGACAGCATACACAGATGCAGATTGGGCCAGCTGTGTGGATGATAGGAAGAGTACAAGTGGAGGTGCATTCTATCTAGGAGAAATTCTGGTGGCATGGCTAAGCAAGAAACAAACATCCATCTCTCTGTCTACAGCTGAAGCAGAATATATAGAAGCAACAGCATGTTGCACACAATTCATGTGGATGAAGCAGACACTTCAAGACATCAAGATAAGCATTAATGAACCTATCTCAATCAAATGTGATAATACAAGTGCTATAAGTATATCTAAAAATCCTGTGCTTCATTCAAAAACTAAACATATACCAATCAAGTATCATTTTCTCCGAGAACAAGTGGCTCAGAAGATAGTTAAACTGGACTATGTATCAACGAAAGAACAGATAGCAGATATATTTACCAAACCACTTGCCATAGAACCATTCGAATACTTGAGAGACAAACTAGGGGTAGTATCTGTAGATACTATTCTCTAATATGAAGAGAAAGTACAGTCTCAGGGGGAGATCAAAACGAAGATATCATTCCAGGGGGAGAACAGCCAGCAAGATAAGGATAAAACAACTCCACAGGATCAACATTATCAATATTATCAGCATTCAGAAGCAACAAGAACCTTTCAATCGTAAAATGCATCATCTCTGTCTGCAATCTAGCACATATTACAGGAACTACAAATGAAACACAGCATAGTCCAATTTCGGCAGAAGAGGACCTAAATGTAACTCAGAGAAAGGAAATACAACGACAGAACCCATACGGAGGGATGAGGAGTCATCCTTTGCCATTAATGTCAAAGGGGGAGGAAGAACAAATAGCAAACAGGAAGAGCAAGCAACAAGAGAAAGAGAAAGCAAACAGAGAAAGTGGATTGCCATCAATGCCAAAGGGGGAGACTATTGGAAATATTGTCATTGATGGCAAAGGACGCAGCACTCAGGCAAAAGAGGCAGCGCTGTAGCAAAGGAAGGCAAAAGAGGCACAGCGAAAGTAATAGAGGCAGCAAGAAGAAAGTCAAAATGTAACAGTCATAGAAGCACAGTGAAGAACCGTTATCGGAAGATAGAGATAGAGGCAGAGTGACAGAAGCAGAGACAAAGGCAGAGAGCAGTTACAAAATTTCGGGAATCGCACTCTCCAACCAGCGGAGCAGAGGCAGAGAGCAGTTGCAAAATTCCGAGAATCGCTTCACTCCAGCGGCATATAATACAGAACCATATTCCAGGAATCGTACACTCCAACCGGCGTTATACAACACGAATCTTATTCCGGGAATCGCAGACTCCAGCCAGGCGTTACACATATAATACAGAACCATATTCCGGGAATCGCACTCTCCAAACGACGGAGCACATATAACAAATACAAACTTATTCCAGGAATCGCTTAACTCCAACGGCAATACAATGCATATAATACAGAACCATATTCCGGGAATCGCACACTCCAACCGACGTTATACATATAATATAACACAAACTTATTCCGGGAATCGCTTCACTCCAGCGGCAAAAATATATATAAACATATATGTGCAGTGCATCACATAGACAAAGGTCCAAGGCATTTATATTATGGAGCGCATAAAACAAAGTTTGATAAGGTGGGACCCCTCCCCAATCGCAATCGAAGATCGCAAGGGCAGTGGAACATCGCAACAGAAAGTTGCGATTGCGATTGAAATGGTGGACCCGATCATGTTATAAGCAGGAGTTGATAGATGCTAATCGCATCCGAGTTCCCAATCGCATGTCTTTTGTAAAACGCTGCGATTGAAATGGCGGACCCGATCCTGTTATAAGTAGGGGTTAATACATATTTGAGTTACGGTCAAATCGCATCGGCACTGGTCAATCGGAACATATGTTAAAGACTTGCGATTGCGATTGGAAGACTGGACCTGATGGGTCTATAAACCATGTTTAACAAAATGTTTGAAGTCCAGTTCCAATCGCATCGGAAAGAAACAAACCATCACAACACATATTAAAGAACTTGCGATTGCGATTAAGAGTTCGGACCCGATGGACTTATAAATTATGATTAACAAAGATTTCAGCTCCAGGTTCTAATCGCATTGGCAATGGTCAATCGCATCGGAGAATATAAGAGTTGCGATTGCGATTGGAAATCCGGACCCGATTGGTATATAAACTAAGACTCATATACAACTTGAGTTCCAGGTCTAATCGTATTGGCAGCCAATCCTTATGGACGTTGGGTTATTTGCAAATAAATTGTATATATTATATATGTTGAATAACGTTTGAATATGATCCAGGGGCATAACACATATGATATATAATGGTTATTGAGTTATATATATAACACAGTTGCGATAAGCCGCGTGGTCTCTAGACCCACGGACCTTAGCTTTACGGGAGGGCGATTATTAACGCTTGTGATATATGTATGTTCCGGCCTGCGGAACCTGCCACATAAACAAGACACTAATGGCATAAAAGGGACTGGAATTCCTCCATATTTATAGTCAGTGGATATAAAAGGCACATTTACACATATGCAGCAGTTACACCACAGCAGAGGACAGAAGAGAAAACAGATCCGAAAGAAGATAAAACACAGTCACAGAAAAGACAAAGACAGCCAAAGAAAAGACAAATGCGTACCAATTCAAAAGACTAAATGAGTGAGCTGGAGTTCACATTGTAATTCGAATGTAAATGTTTTAATTTTTTTTATTGTTTGTGATGCATTGGCAAGTCTCCGAGAGAAAACAAACTCCCACTGTAATGTTAAAATTGACACCTACAGTTATAATTTATGAGTAAGCTGATAAAAGGAGTAAGAAGGCAGAAGGCAAAGAGACATGACTTTCCATTTCGAATTCCAAGAAGAATACAAACAGTCATGTGAGAAAATCTATAAATAATATCATCTTGATATTCAAAAAGATGAGAGAGTAAATCGAGAGAAGGCAGAATATAGAAGAATAAGACAGAGAAGATTAATAAAAGTAGAACAGAAGGAGAAGCTACAGAACAGGGCTGATATCTGAGGTAAATCAGCAAACTTTCAGTTTGATAAATTGAGGAAGTTGGAGCTTCCCTATCAAGTTGTAGCTTGATAGTCGTCAGTTGTAGCTGACTGAGGTTGGAGCCTCCTGTAGGTTGGTGCCTGCAGAAAACTGAAGAGAGTTGGTGCTTCCTTGCAAGTTGTAGCTTGCAGAATTGAGGTAGGAGCCTCCTGTAGGTTGGTGCCTGCAGAAAAACAGTGGTGAGAGGGAGTTGGAGCTTGCCTTTGCATCACAGCAATAATAAGATGTGGTTTTCTCCCTTTATGGGTTTCCACTTATATCTGGTGTCTCTGTGCATGATATTTATGTATTGATCTGATATGTATCATTTGCTTAATACCTGCTGCTCTCAAATTAAGTCTACTGCTCTATCAAACTAATACTTTCAGATTACATTCTAAGATTACTCTCACATCAAATAGAGTTTGAAATGAAGGTGTAAATAAGTTTATTGAAAAGTTTGAAAGATCGGGAATGTATTAAACTGATTCACCCCCCCCCCCTCTCAGTTTAATTATATATTCAACAAAAAAGAGCTGCCCTCCCCAAATGGAGCCACTGTTAGTCATCAGTATTTTTTCCTGTTTTGATGACTAGATCCCCTGTCTAGGTTTTCTAGAAGCTAATCTCAATCTGTCAATTTTTCATGTAGAAAACACTTCAAACAATTTTTTGTCTTCCTACCCCTCCCTTTCAACCTGTGATGGGAATCGTCTTCAATTTTAAAGTCCTATCACAATTCAACAAAGCCTTCCCTGTCTATAGTTGTCATAAGCTTTTTTTTTATGCTATCAAAATCCCCTTGTTTCCACATAGCTCATTGTCAAACATTGGACAAGTTGTCTCCCCCTCTCACACTGATTCTTTTGTCATATGAATACCTGATTATGCCTAAGAAACTCTTCAGAATCTATGACAAAATCTCTAAGTCTAGGTGGTGTTTTTTAGGGAAAATACCTTAACAAAACTGTCTCTAAGCCAAAACCCTTGTTTTCAACATCAGTCAACCTTCATTTCTCATTTTCTAGCAAAACAAACCCTTTGTCTATCCATAGGTCATACACCACTAAAATGGTCGTTGTTGTTAGTATGATTCTTTCGTCGTGAAAGATCACTTTAGATACGCATAACAAATAGCCCTAACATCGATTATGGCTGCAAAATATCTTTAAGTTTACTGCACAAATTCAGATCTAAGCACAAAAAGACATTAAGCAGATAAAATATAATATGGCTCCATGCATCCAATGAACAAGACAAGAACAAAGTGTTTAAAAGAATCTTTTGTATTACATTAAAGAATGGGGCACTTGAGAGGAAAACAAGAAAGGTGTTTTCTGGTTCTCCTAAGTGGGATGGGTTCTTGGAAGTCCTCAGTGTTTCAGATCTAACATTTCTCTCTCTTATGGATATAGAAAAGCAAACATGGAACTCAGTGGGAGTTCACAAAACAAAATGGAAAATGGTGACCAAGAGTAGATCCAGAGTGATCTAATGCAATGAAGGTGGTTAATGAATGGGGAAAACCCCCCTATTTATAACAAAATATTGGGGAGGTCTAGAACTCGGTGCATGAATAAAATATTATTAATCGAATTCTAGAAGCACCTTTTAGGAATATTTTATTATATTTGTTGGAGGGAAAAGGATTCTTGACTTGGGTCAATTCTTTTATTTATAAATAATAAATAAATAAATGATTTATTTATCATTTTAGGGAAATGATGGGAATATAATTAAATAAATAATGGTTTATTTAATTATTTATGGATGATTTAGTCAAATTTAACTAAGAATGTTATTTAAATAATGATTTAAATAACTTGTTCTTAGGAAATAATTAAATAAATAAGGATTTATTTAATCAATTTCTTTGTTTTGGGTTAAATATGACCAAATAAGTTATTTTATATGGTGAAAGCAATTTTACTTAGGGTAAAATTGGTCTTACATGGTGTACTTGGGTTCATCTAATAATAATAGATTAGATGACCAAAAAAATGGTGTAACGGCTGTATTTTGTTTCAGCAGAGCTTATAATGTTAAATTCAGAAAAAATTAGAGTTTTTTAGGTTTTATGTCCAAAGAAAGAAGATCAACTGAAATTTAAAGTATTATCATCATGACACTACAAGAAGAAACTCCAATGATCAAAGCTATCTTAACAATGCATCTCTGCAGGGGTGCTAATATGAATGGTTCTAATCAGTATAAGTAAGAGAAACACTTCAGGATAAAACTTCAAGATGTAACATTTCACTGTTGAAATCATGGAGAATACAGAGTTTAAAGAAAAAATGCCTTCAAGATTCCTTCCCTGCAAAGTCAAAACACAAAAAAGGTAAAAATTCCCCCATCATGGAAAAAGATACAAAGCTTGGGAAATGTCTGCATCTAGCAACTCAAAATGGAATTTTTTGCATTTACTCCAAACATGTGGGCCACCTCTGAAAAACAGTCTCATGAAGCTAAGAGTGGCAGTCTTTGGCAAAAGAGAGCCTCTAGCAAACTAGGCATTAGCATGAAAGGTGTAAAAGGAAAAATTGCCTTTTATCTTTCTTTAGCCTAGCCTCTAAAAGCATCAAAAGCGCTCAGCACCAAAGGAGCTACAACTACTACAAAGAAAGATTATTGCAAAGACAGGTAGCAGACATTTATCATTTCCAAAGACATTACCTACCTATAGATTACATAGTAAAATTATACAAAAACATGTTTTATAGGAAAATGGTGCAAAGATAATACATATTGTGTTTTGAAGGCCTCCTTCATGATAAGTAGAGGGCCTCAGAATTTTTTTTTGCAAAGTGCCTCTTCCCAAGGATAAAAGAGGGCCTCATAGTGGTCTAAAGGGTCACAAAGATTGTGTTTTGGAAGCCTCCTTCAAAAAGATAAGCAGAGGGAAAATGGCACAGTCTCAGAGGGCCCGAAAAAAGGTTATATGTTGTTGTAATAACTTATTTCAAGGGGTAAAATTGAAACAACTAAAGCACTCATAACAATTTTTCTGAAATAGACTCTTTCAAGTATGCATACCGGGGTTTCCAATTGTACAAAGGCAATCCTACAGAGGTAATACAGATTGTGTTTTAAAGAACCTCTTCGATCATAAGCAGAGGATAAAAGCACAGTCTTAGAGGACCCAGATTTGGAACAAGTAACCTCCTTCAAGGGTTAACACTGTCAGATTAAAGGCCTCCTTCCAGAGAAGAAAGGTCACCCCTCACAGTTCTAAAGAAGCCTCCTTTGAATGACAAGCACAGGGTCTCTTTTGAATGATAAACACATTTTGTCTAAAGAGCTCACAAACAGTTTGTTCATAGACATTATTTAGTTGGTTAACAGAGGCCAAATAAGCGCCCATGCAATTTGTCAAAATTGCCTCCTTCATGATAAGTAGAGGGCCCACAGATAGCGTGTTCAAAAATAGTCTTCAAGTGACATAGCAAAGATGAAATATAAGACTCCTTCATGGCAAGTAGAGGTCATTAACTGTTCAAAATTATTCTTGCAAAAAGAGCAGAGATATACTCTTTTAAAAAGGGCTTCTTCAAATAATGAACAGTTTCAAAAACTGTTGTGCAAAGGGTCTCCCTTTTTTTATTTTAAAAAACTGAAAGGGAAAAGTGAGAAGTATTTTAAAGAGAGAAAGGCCATCTTCAAAAAATCATTACAAAAGTATAACGCTTCTCATCAAGCATTTTTCACTTCACAAAAAAAGGTTTTCATGTTTGAAGTTTTGGGCCATCACCGTGCAAATTTTTTTAAGACACGACGCACCTATTGCGGGACGTGACGCGCCTGTAGTCACTCTCCAAATGAGAATTGAAGGGGCGCAACGCGCCTGTGGGATAGCGCGATGCACCTAGAAGAGCGCCCAGACACCCACAACAGTGTGCCCAAAGGTAACAAAAACAGATTTTTGCTCAGAATTTGGGTTTTGCAACATAGCGAGGAGGTTTCAAAGGTATTTCTCATTCCCTTGCATCTAAGTTTTGGTCTTGAAATTATTTTGAAATCCAAACTTAAAAAGAAGAAAAGAAGTATTTTAAAGCGGAAAGAGGCCTATTTCAGTTTGGAAATTTTTTTGTGTTGAATGGATAAAGACGGCACAGTTTTAGATGAAAGAAGATTTTTTTTGTTTTAGGATGACCTCCTTCATAACAAGCAAAGGGTCAAATCCCAAAGTGTTAACACTATGTTTGAGAAAATTTGTCATTGATAGACAGGTAGCAGACATTTATCATTTGCAAAGACATTACCTACCTATATATTTTACAGTAAAATTATACAAAATGATGTTATATAGGAAAATGGTGCAAAGATAATACATATTGTGTTTTGAAGGCCTCCTTCATGATAAGTAGAGGGCCTCAGAATTATTTTTTGCAAAGTGCATCTTCCCAAGGATAAAAGAGGGCCTCATAGTGGTCTAAAGGGTCACAAAGATTATGTTTTGGAAGCCTCCTTCAAAAATATAAGCAGAGGGAAAATGGCACAGTCTCAGAGGGCCCAAATAGAGGTTATATGTTGTTGTAATAACTTATTTCAAGGGGTAAAACTGAAACAACTAAAGCACTCATAATAGTTTGTCTGAAATAGACTCTTTCAAGTATGCATACCGGGGTTTCCAATTGTTCAAAGGAAATCCTATAGAGGTAATAAAAATTGTGTTTTAAAGAACCTCCTTCGATCATAAGCAGAGGATAAAAGCACAGTCTTAGAGGGCCCAGATTTGGAATAGGTAGCCTCCTTCAAGGGTTAACACTGTTATATTAAAGGCCTCCTTCCAGAGAAGAAAGGGTACCCCTCACAGTTCTAAAGAAGCCTGCAAAAAGAGTAGAGATATACTCTTTTAAAAAGGGCTTCTTCAAATAATGAACAGTTTCAAAAACTGTTATGCAAAGGGTCTCCCTTTTTTTATTTTAAAAAACTAAAAGGAAAAAGTGAGAAGTCTTTTAAAGAGAGAAAGGCCATCTTCAAAAAATCATTACAAAAGTATAAACCCTTCTCATCAAGCATTTTTCACTTCACAAAAAAAGGTTTTCATGTTTGAAGTTTTGGGCCATCACCGTGAAAAAATTTTAAGACGCGATGCGCCTATTGCGGGACGTGACGCGCCTGTAGTCGTTCTCTAAAGGAGAATTGAAGGGGCGCGACGCGCCTGTGGGATAGCGCGATGCGTCTGGAAGAGTACCTGGGCACCCATAGCAGTGTGCCCAAAGGTAACAAAAACTAGTTTTTGCTCATAATTTGGGTTGTGCAACACAGCAAGGAGGTTTCAAAGGTATTTTTCATTCCCTTGCATCTCAGTTTTGGTCTTGAAGGTATTTTTAAATCCAAACTTAAAAAGAAGAAAAACAATATTTTAAAGTAGAAAGAGGCCTATTTCAGTTTGGAAAAACTTTTGTGTTGAATGGATAAAGAAGGGACAGTTTTAGATGAAAGAAGATTTTTTTTGTTTTAGGATGACCTCCTTCATAACAAGTAGAGGGTCAAACCCCCAAGTGTTAACACTATGTTTGAGAAAAGTTGTCTTTGATAGACATATTTGAGAGATAGTGTGTTTAAAGGAATTTCATTCAATGATAAACCAAGGCTAAAAACAGTTTGGTGACATGTTCCCCTAAATGTCTGAGTAAAAGACATAGCAGATGCAGACAACTTGTTCAAAATAAAATATTTAAATGATGTGTAAGAGATGATAGAAAACTTTGGTTTACAATGCCTCCTCCAATCAAAAAGAAGAAGGCAAAAAAGCACTAGTTATCAAGAATCCTCCTTCAAATCATTACACAGCAGGCAAACATTATAGTTTATCAAAATCGCCTCCTCCAAAATATGAGAAGAGGGCAAGAACCAAGAGTTATGTTTTACATGAAATAAACTCTTTTGAAAGTAATAAACCAAGATAACAAGCAGATGTATTTTGGAAACCTCCATCAAATAATATGAGCAGGGTTTTGTTTAGAGGAAGTTTTGCAAATTGATACAAAGAGGCAATAACACAGTGTTTTAATAGTCTCCTCCATCATGAGAGGAGAGGCCTAAGAAAACAAGTTTACATTAACCAAATCAAAGAAATGAAAGGGCCCATGGAAATCCTGTTTCCAAAGACATCTTTTCAAATCAAAGAAACAATATTAGAGACCTTTAATGAAGGACAATGCTCAAATGATGCAGCAAGATAAAGAAGACACTCAAGAAGAAAGCATTCATGATGAAGACACCCACAGTGATGGCAAGAAAACACAAAAAGGGAGCATTCCAAGGGTGACAACATGAAACAAAAAGAGAAAAACAATCCTAAGGGTAGCCAGGACCAAATCAAGGACAATGAAACAAGTAATGATGGATCAAAAGAAGATAGTAAAAACAGTAAGCATGATGAAAGCTCCCAAATAGCTAGTGAAGATAATCTTCAAAAAGACAACAAGCAGGATCAGAAAGATAGCCATCGCCCAACTGAATAAAGTGATAGTGGTAACATGCAACAAACTTAAAAGTACACTCAGGAAGAAAACACTCATGATAAGGGCAGTCACAGTGACGACAAACAAGCACAAAACAGTGAGCGAAACTCAAAACTGCCCAAAGGAGACGTCCGGTGGAAAAAAAAAAGAAAAGACATATCTCGGCTTAGAATCTTGGCTTTAGCTTCTTTTCATGCTTCTAGAAACCCATAAGGGGTTTGCTCACCAAAATTGAGCAATTTTTGACATGATTTTGTTTTTTGTGATTTTTAGGCCTAATTGCACATTTTTCTAGGCACTACCATGTTTGCTAGGAGCATCCTCAGCTCATGAAAGTTATTTTTTTTCGATACATTAAATTTGGGGGCATCTACTCACAAATTTTCAGATCAAAAGAAGGTGTTTTGGTCCCCAAAAGAGGCAAAAAATAGTCAAATTTTACCTTTCTACCTCAAATATGAGCAGGTGAGACCCTCCTAGGTTTTTTCACTCAGTACACTTTTTGACAGACTTCTAGGGATTAGTTTGAGAAATCTCTAGTATTTAAATAAAATAGACATCCAGGGCTTTCCAACGAGCCATCACGAGCCTCGTTTTGACATCGGGAAGTCCTTCAAACGTTCTCTGCAAAACAGGCTTTCTTCTTGCACTACACTCCTGTAGGATTTTGCGGAAAAGGTAGTTTTTTCTGAAGGTGGCCATTGTTGGGAAAAATACTGAGAGGGGGGGGTGAATCAGTATTTAGTGCAGACAATCAAACTTTTTCTTTTTCCTTTCTAAAAACCCATACGCTACTTTACTGAAGGAAACTAGCGTATATACGCAGATATCCTTTACAGAACTCGCGTATGTCCAGAGATCTAATTATGTGTTTGAATCTTAACTCAGATCATTGCATTATTCATTCATCAGAAATTTCAGAAATAGTAACCAGGTGCAGACAAAACAGAATAATCCTCACACATATGCAACACACATGAACACCAGGATTTTTAGGTGGAAACCTAATTCAGGAGAAAACCACCGCTGCCGTCGTTTCAGCCTTCAAAATTTATTATTAAGAAAACTTATTACAATCATGTACGGGTGCAGACTCAAACCAGCACGCAGGCACCTACCTGCAGAAGGCTACAACCTTCTCTCATTTACCAGCCTCTCCTAGAAGGGAGCTACAACCCCCTGCACTCGTTTACCAGCCTCTCCTGGAAGGGAGCTACTACCCCTTGATATGAGTACCAGCTTCTACTGGCAGAAAGCTTCCACTTTCATATTGAAGGCTTCAACCCTCAGATCCACTGTAGACCACGTTTCATCAATTTTCAAACTGGATCAAACAGCTCCAACACAACCCTTTACTTGTCAATAAACAACCTGTGCCCAAAGCATCAAACAAAACTATGAAACCATTGTAACCAAAATATCAGATATAACCCAGACTTCAGAATAGATATGCAGAAACACATTCAACCTTCAGCTACCATTAGATCAGAAATCATACGTGCTTTTAATTAATCAGACCCGCGTATATATGTGCTTTCCAGAAGACGAACCCGCGTATACTTCAGTATATTTTCCAAAGAGAATCCTAACTGCGCATACGCGCTTTTCTTTCCACAGACCCGCGTATACACTCGCTTTTCATGAAACGAACCTGCGTATAGATCTATAAAAGATAAATTTTGCAGTACATACCAGATCTATAAACTTACCCAGATTTCTTCAATCTCTTCAACAGGATTGTGCCAGGTCTTTTTCACTTCTTTTCAGATCATCCTTGACATTCACCATTTCTAGATCTAGAGATCTTGAGCCTTCATCATGTTCATAGGAGCATCATAGATTCAGATCTATCAATTAGGAACAAGGTTCACCCATACAGATATACTTCAGAGTGAAGTATTCATCAAAGCCCAGACTCATGCACACACCTTTCACAATGATTTTCTTCTCCTTATATAGGTTTACCCTTTTTCAATACCATGAGCCAAAACCACACCACATCCGATGGTATTCCTGGACGGGATCAAATAGACAACCCAGCGCTCAATACAATGGGTCAATACCATGGTAGTAACCCCTGGTTTTACAAATTTAGAGCGCAATTGAGCATACGCTACTTGGCACGTACTTTTCCGCTTGCATAGGCTACTTCTCCTAGACAAACCCGCGTATGCCTTAAGACACACATTTTTCATCATTATTCTTGCACATGATGATATTTATTTTTCTGGTACTTCTTCCCTTCTTGTAGAACATCAGATTTACATCATTAATGCATCAAGAACAACTTCATTAAGTAGGTTGCCATTATCTTCATCAAGTGGGTTGCCATCAAGGACAAAACTCTGCATCATATTGCCAACAATCTCCCCCTTTGGACTTGATGGCAACCACGAAGGTGTTTGATCACCACAACAGATAGATACATTGATTATAATAATTACACAATAACCATGTTAATGTCACTCTCCCCCTTTGACATCAAGGGCAAAGGGCGGATCAAAACCAACACAAGGTTTTTCTCCTCATGTAGAAGGAAGCGCTCTGCAGATCTGATGTGCACTGAAGTTACCATGCTCCCCCTGACTTCATGCTGAAAGTTCAACCATATTTTTCAATGAAGTAAATGACTCTATGACCTTCCTATCACCAAGGACTCATACATACATCAAAGATCCAACCAAGTGGATTTACATAAGAGACTCAAATACCCAACCAAAAAGGGTTTACACATTTTGACTCAACTACCCAACCAAGTGGGTTTACAAATTTGAACAAGTCCTTACATGACTGAATATTACAATTTTACATCATAGGTCTTAACATGATATTTTGCATCAAATTACAAATATGACCTTTTATGACCAATATCAGAAAGACCTCAAAAGAGATCATATTTCATAATCATAAGCCAACAATGCATAATACCCAGCAAGGCTATTGCTCCCCCTAAACCTGTACATCAGTTTACTCCTTCATCTCCCCCTTAGCTTGTGCATCCTGAACACTTTTCAACAGAAGATCATCAAGGCATCTTTACCCAATATCAACAAATGAGACAGAAATATAAGAGATAAAACTTCACCAGAGATACCATACAGCATCAGAGATATCAAACAGTGCTACAGATGTGCTGTAAAATGCTGACCCTAACCCAAAATTGTCAGCAACTGACCATACGCGGCTTTCTGTGGATAAACTCGCGTATATACACGACTGTCTTTCAGGAAACCCGCGTATCCAATTTGACCTTCTAAATTTAAGCAGTTCTGATTTTCTTCACAGCAGAGACTACTCCCAGCTTCTGTCTGAGATATTCGAACGCTTCCCTGGGCATAGGTTTGGTAAATATATCAGCAACTTGTTCTTTGGAAGGAACATACTCCAACTTCACCTTTTGTTCAAGCACTTGTTCACGTAAGAAGTGATACTTGATGGGAATGTGCTTGGTCTTTGAATGCATAACAGGATTCTTTGAGATATTAATGGCACTTGTATTATCACACATAATGGAGATAGGAGGTGTACATTTGATTTGAAAGTCTTGCAAGGTTTGCATCATCCAAAGGAGTTTAGTGCAACAAGACGCGGCAGCCACATATTCTGCTTCTGTTGTAGATAAGGCAATAGAATTTTGCTTCTTGCTGAACCAAGATGCCAACCGGGGCCCCATATAGAATGCACCACCACTAGTGCTTTTTCGATCATCAACATTTCCAGCCCAATCTGCATCCATGTAAGCATGAAGAGTAAGATCAACATTCTTTGGATACCATAGTCCAAAGTCTTGAGTTCCTTGTAGATATTTGAATATTCTTTTGACCGCCTGAAGGTGAGACTCTTTTGGATTAGCTTGGAATCGTCCAACAATCCCAACTGTATGCATAATGTCTGGTCTAGTCCCAGTGAGATAAAGTAGGCTTCCTATCATTGTTCTGTATTCTGGTTGATTCACCGCGGGAGAATCATCATGAGAACTGAGGTTACATCCGGTTATCATTGGTGTACTCACAGGTTTGCATTCTTCCATGCCATACTTCTTCAAAATTTGCTTAAGATATTTTGCTTGTGATAAGAATATTCCATCTGCAGTTTGATGCACTTGTAAGCCAAGAAAGAATGTTAGTTCTCTAAGTAAGGACATTTCAAATTCTTTTTGCATGACAGAAGCAAATTTCTTACTCATAGATTCTTCATTACTCCCAAAAATGATGTCATCAACATATACAACCACAATCAATAGTTTATCATTTTCAACCTTTATGTATAAGTTGCTATCAGCATACCCCTTTGAAAATCCTTGTTGATGAAGATATTTGTCAAGACGATAATACCATGCCCTTGGAGCTTGTTTGAGACCATATAGAGCCTTTTTAAGTCTACAAACAAGATTTTCATCATTTCCCAAAATGAATCCTTCCGGTTTTTCTATATAAACTTCTTCTTCTAGATCACCATTGAGAAAGGCAGATTTAACATCCATTTGATAAACTTTGATTTGTTGAAAACTTGAAAAAGCAAGAAACATTCTTATGGCTTCAAGTCTAGCTACAGGAGAAAAAGTTTCTTCAAAGTCTATACCTTCTTGTTGATCATACCCCTTGCAAACTAGTCTAGCTTTGTTTCTTATAACATCCCTATTCTCATTTAACTTGTTCTTGAATATCCATTTAGTTCCAATGACATTTTTATCATGTGGTCTTGGCACCAACTCCCAAGTGTGATTCTTTTCAATTTGATCAAGCTCTTCATTCATAGCTTGAATCCAACATTCATCTTTGCAAGCTTGATTGACATTGTGTGGTTCGATTGTGGATATAAATGCCAGATAGCTAGAAGATCCCACAAGAGTCCTCCTTGTTTGTACACCTGATTCCTTGTCTCCCAAAATTTGAGATTCAGGATGATTCTTTTGAACATATCTAGATGTATCTTTTTCAGATAAATCATCTTCAGGTTCTTCATTGGATCCACTGTCTATATCATTTCCATTTGATGTAGAAGGACAAAAATCACCATCATCTTCTTCTGTTGCTTGTTTTTCTTCTTTAGGAGCTGCAGGAGACTCATCAATAACAACATCAATACTTTCAATAATCTTTCGAAGCCTTTTATTGTAACATTTGTATGCTCTGCTTGTAGATGAGTAACCAAGAAGTATCCCTTCATTTGATCTAGGTTCAAACTTTCCAAGCTTTTCATCATTATTTTTGATAAAGCATTTACTTCCAAAAATTCTAAAATGCTTCACAGAGGGAGAATTACCATACCAGAGTTCATATGGAGTTTTGTCACTATTTACCCGAACATGTGCCTTGTTGAGAATGTTTGTTGCTGTATGTGCTACTTCTCCCCAGAACATGTCAGGAGTTCCAGAATCATCAAGCATAGCTCTAGCCATTTGTTGAATTGTTCTATTCATTCTTTCTGCTACGCCATTTTGTTGTGGAGTGCCTGCTACAGAGAACTGTCATTTGATGCCATGTTGTTCACAAAATTCAAAGAATTAATTTGATGTATATTCTCCTCCTCGATCAGATCTAAGACACTTGATTTTTAGATCTAATTCATTTTCTACCAATGCTTTGAAGATCTAAAATTTTTCAAATGCTTCATCTTTGTGTTTAATCAACCCGATCCAACACATTCTAGAGTAATCATCAATAAATAAGATATAGTATTCTTCCCCACGTGGTGACTTTTTCCTCATAGGTCCACATATGTCGGTATGAATGAGTTCAAGAGGCTTACTTGATGATCCTTCTTTGGCATTAAATTGTACTCTGGTCTGCTTACCGAATTGGCAAGATTTGCATATGATACTCTCTGGTAGAGTAATATTGGGAAGACCACGAACAACTTGAAGTCTGCTTGCTTTGTTGATTTGAGAGAAGCTCAGATGCCCCAGCCTTCTATGCCATAACCAATTTTCTGAAGATTTGCTCAAGTAACATTGATCTTTGCAGTTCTTCAATACATACAGGTTGCTTGGAGTTCTTTTCCCTTTTATAATAGTTTTACCTGTATCAAGATCACGTACCACACATTCTTTTGAACTAAAGACAACTTCTGTTCCTTGATCACACATTTGAATTACACTTAACAGGTTATGCCTTAATCCATCCACATACATGACATCATTAGCCTTCACCTTTTCTTTTAGAAACACAGACCCTTTTCCTTTAACTACAGCAAGAGTATCATTTCCAAATGTAACTTTATTTTCCTTTTCTAGAGCATTATATGCAAGAAGTTTTCTTTTGTCACCTGTCATGTGTCTTGAGCACCCACTATCAATGTACCATCGATTTTCTTCACCTTCTGCAAATAATGCTATCCCACAATTTTCAACCTGTAATTCCTTCTTTTTCCATACTTTGGACCTTGAAGGAGAATGTTGTTTTGGCTGGACTTTGCTCCTGCATTCAGATTCTTCATGCGCAAAGTTATTGCAGTAAGCACATTCAACTTCATTTTGAAGAGGAGAAAATTTGTTATAGGTGTTATTTTTTGGTTTAATATCCATCCTTTTCTTTCTTGCTTCTCTTGTCATGATGGTTTTATATGCAACACATTGAACAGCTTTATGACCAAAATTGTGACATGAGAAACATTGTCCATTGAAGTAGAAATTTCTGCGATCATGAAATCTTCTATTTGAATTTACCTGTTGATTTTTGCTTCTTTGAGAGATATCCCTTGTATTGTGATGATCATGCTTTACCCGTAAATATTCTTTATTCCCTCGCTGAGTGGCTGAATGAAGTAAACCAGTTGTAGCTGCTTTTAGATAATTTGGTGTAGAAGCCTGAGAAGATTCTCCGGTATATCCAAGACCTGTCTTAATAAGAGGAGAACGTTGAACCTTGATAATCTCATCTAAGGTTTTAGATACTTTAGCAAATCTAAGATTCAGAGTCTTTTCTTTCTCAAGTTCTTTTCTTAGACTTACTACTTCACATTCTAATTTTTCATTATGATTCTTTGCTTCTTCATTCTGCCTTTTCAGAGTCTCTATGATTATTTTACTTTCTTCCAAGCATATTTTGAGTTGATTATTTTGATCAAGAAAATCATTGTCATATAGAGCATCCACAAAAGCATCCTTATCGTCTCTAGAATTATTTTCAAATGCCATGAGAAGTCTAAGATATTGTTCACATTCTTCTTCACTATCAGATAACCCATCACTGTCTTCATTTGTATAGTAGCTTTTCTTAGAGCTAGATCGGTTCTTATTCCTTCTTGCTACTTCTTTCTCTTTAGCAGATGTTTCTTTATAAGGACATTTTGCAGCATAATGACCAACTCTTCCACAATTGAAACATTTGAAAGGAAGCTTACCTTTGAATCTTTCGATTCCTAGTTGGAGTCTTCTCACAAAGTTTGCCTCATCTTCTTCTGAGATATATCCTGATCCTTCTGGTTTTTGAACTTCTTTCCCTTTTGTAAAAGCTTTAAAAATAGCTTCTTTGACTTCAGATGGTCCTCCTCTCCTCATTTCATATGCAGTCAATATGCCATGAAGTTGCACCACGGAAAGATTTTGAATATCCTGTTTTTCTTCAAGGGGAGAAACTTTTGATTCAAATTTTGCTGTTAGCGATCGTAAAAAAATTTCAACCAAAGTAGTGTCGGATATTGTTTCACCCAGATTTCTCATATGATTTACAACATCATCAATACATAAAAAGAAACTGGCAATACTCTCATCACCATGCATCTTTAAATTTTCATATTCAATTCTGAGAGTTTGGAGTTTTGCACTTTTTACCTTTGCGTCGCCTTCATAACTTAGAATGATTTTGTCCCATATTTCCTTTGCTGTATTCAGCTGCATGAATTTGACAAATTCTGATTCAGTTAGACTTCCTGTTATAGCATTGACCGCTTTTGCGTTTGATTCATAATTTTTCCTTTCAGTTGGATCTGTTGGTGTAGCAGCTGGATATTGATATCCTTGTTCAACAATGGCCCATACATCAGCTCCCATAGACTGAAGATAGGATCTCATCCTCACTTTCTAGAAGATTAAATTTCTTCCGTTGAAGAGCGGGGGCTTGATAGATGTTGTTCCCTCATGATTTCTCATCTTGCTTGATCTTCCTTCTAGCGGCTAAGCTTTTTCAGAAGGACCTGCTCCGATACCAATTGTTGGGAAAAATACTGAGAGGGGGGGGGGGTGAATCAGTATTTAGTGCAGACAATCAAACTTTTTCTTTTTCCTTTCTAAAAACCCATACGCTACTTTACTGAAGGAAACTAGCGTATATACGCAGATATCCTTTACAGAACTCGCGTATGTCCAGAGATCTAATTATGTGTTTGAATCTTAACTCAGATCATTGCTTTATTCATTCATCAGATATTTCAGAAACAGTAAACAGGTGCAGACAGAACAGAATAATCATCACACATATGCAACACACATGAACACCAGGATTTTTAGGTGGAAACCCAATTCGGGAGAAAACCACCGCTGCCGTCGTTTCAGCCTTCAAAATTTATTATTAAGAAAACTTCTTACAATCATGTACTGGTGCAGACTCAAACTAGCACGCAGGCACCCACCTGCAGAAGGCTACAACCTTCTCTCGTTTACCAGCCTCTCCTGGAAGGGAGCTACAACCCCCTGCCCTCGTTTACCAGCCTCTCCTGGAAGGGAGCTACTATCCCCTGATATGAGTACCAACTTCTACTGGTAGAAAGCTTCCACTTTCATACTGAAGGCTTCAACCCTCAGATCCACTGCAGACCACGTTTCATCAATTTTCAAACTAGATCAAACAGCTCCAACACAACCCTTTACTTGTCAATAAACAACCTTTGCCCAAAGCATCAAACAGAACAGTGAAACCACTGTAACCAGAATATCAGATATAACCCAGACTTCAGAATAGATATGCAGAAACACATTCAACCTTCAGCAACCATTAGATCAGAAATCATACGTGCTTTTATTTAATCAGACCCGCGTATACACGCACTTTTCAGAAGGCGAACCTGCGTATACTTCAGTACATTTTCCAAAGAAAACCCTAACTGCGCATACGCGCTTTTCTTTCCACATACCCGCGTATGCACGCGCTTTTCATGAAACGAACCTACGTATAGATCTATAAAAGATAAAATTTGCAGTACAAACCAGATCTATAAACTTACCCAGATTTCTTCAATCTCTTCAACAAGATTGCGCCAGGTCTTCTTCACTTCTTTTCAGATCATCCTTGACATTCACCATTTCTAGATCTAGAGATCTTGAGCCTTCATCATGTTCATAGGAGCATCATAGATTCAGATCTATCAATTAGGAACAGGGTTCACCCATACAGATATACTTCAGAGTGAAGTATTCATCAAAGCCCAGACTCATGCACACACCTTGCACAATGATTTTCTTCTCCTTATATAGGTTTACCCTTTTTCAATACCATGAGCCAAAACCACATCTCATCCGATGGTATTCCTGGACGGGATCAAATAGACAACCCAGCGCTCAATACAATGGGTCAATACCATGGTAGTAACCCTTGGTTTTACAAATTTAGAGCGCAATTGAGCATACGCTACTTGGCATGTACTTTTCCATGTGCATACGCTACTTCTCCTAGACAAACCCGCGTATGCCTTAAGACACACATTTTTCATCATTATTCTTGCACATGTTGATATTTATTTTTCTGGTAATTCTTCCCTTCTTGTAGAACATCAGATTTACATCATTAATGCATCAAGAACAACTTCATTAAGTAGGTTGCCATCATCTTCATCAAGTGGGTTGCCATCAAGGACAACACTCTACATCATATTGCCAACAATCCAAATGTGCGTTAAGATATTTTTTCACTCTATGTCAGAGATTAAAAGTCAATTTTCTTACTATTTTTAGCTTAAATAGATATTTTTTGAAGATATTTTGTGCCTTGGGCCTTGTGAGGCCTCAAGGACAAAATTAGATATTTGTATTAGACCAATGATCTTCTAGATGCTCTTGTGAGCTTATCTACTCATTTACTATATAACCTATGAAGACTCATTGTAAATTATTAGAGGTTTTAGAAGCAGAACTTGACATTTTAAAGAGCAATACATGGATATGAGATTTGAAGAAGAAACATGTTTATGAAGTGAATGATTTGCTTACTTATCTAGATGATGGAGAGGCTTTGTGTGCAGGATTCCATGGCTTGGTGAATGGTATTGTGTTTCTTATTTGCTATGTTTTCTTAGTTTCTCATATATGTTTTCATGCTTCTTTCTTGTTGTAGTTTAGTAAATAATAGATTTGAGATATGCCCATGGAGGCACCTCAAGTTTCCTGATTCATTGCAGCTTCTATGTTTTCATCTTTCCTCGTTATGTGAAAGAATTCTTAATTGCTCTTTGGTACCCTAAGAGCTTGTTTTCAGTTTCATTAATGGTTATTATGTATGATGTCTAGTATGATTCACGGTATGCTCTGCTTACTCATGGCTATTCAAAGCTCCATTTCTGAAATCTCTCTCTGATTATTGGTTGTTTAGTTAAGTCAAAGAGGTCTTTTTTTGATCTTGCCCTTTGTCCATGCTTTGCAGTCATATTTCAAAGTTCTCGATAGCTCAAGATATGATGTTTAGGAGTTCCCTCTTCATAGTTTTAGTTATTAGTTTATCTTATATGTTTTTTCTCAACCACTGAAGGTGATTTTACCAAAGTTAGAGGGTCTTATACTTATATGCATCACTTGATTGTTTATTTTCTGCATTTATTAGTTTGAGTTTCATTCATAGTGATTAATGGTTAGCCCTACCACATGAATGCTTTGCCTTTAAACTATTTATGCCTAAAATCTCTTTATCTTGCACAACTTGATGTTCATTTCACTTCACAAACCACCCAAAAGATCCATTGACTATACTAAATCGGCCCTGCCACACACCTTGTCTATTGTTTAGGCATCCTTGTCTTTCATTTGACCTCATAGCCCTCTTGATTTGATAAATTATCTTTCATTGATGCCTACTTAATCGGTTTTCACCTCCAAACACAAAAAAAAAACAAACATACTTAACAACTAGCCTAAAATCAAATATACTAAGCGAACAAGCTCACATCCTTCGCTTCATAGAGAGATCCCTCTCTTATTCTAGGAAGGCTAGATCCTAGGACTGCAAAGTTTGGTTTGATGTTACCCTGTCGTTTGGTTTACCAATCTGCCAAATCACGGGACTCCAACACAATGCAACATGTTATATGCAGCTCTGGTGCATGTATGGATCGTAAAGCAGTGGCACACTTGAATAATTTAGATGCATCGTCAAAGGAACATGTGTTGAAACATCAACCCACCTACATCTACTAGTGACCTCCGCTACAAACATATTTTTTGGTTATTTTTAAAGGGGCCTCCACAAAAACCTCTGCTAGAAGGTATTTTCCTTATAGTGATTGTTAGAGTTATAACCAAGAACAATGTACTACTTTACCCAAACTAATTGGTTTATCATGAAAATTTAAGTACTTTATACTCATTTTCTTCCTGTTAATACTAACATAAATATTGTTAAAAAACCAAATTCTTAAAATTTCATAAGCAAATAATTTATCCACTTATCTGAGTATTCAAAACTATAATACGAGAAACCACGCTCCTCCCATCCAATGGACTACTACCACAAGAATTACCCTCAAGCCTTAGGTAGCCCTTCTATCGAATCAATATTCTTTATAAATTTCCTCCTTTGACCCCTAGCAACATCCTGTTATATAAGTGTCCAAATTATTTCTTTTCCTTTAGTCTAGTCTTTCTCTCCCACTTAAAGTGTTGTTCTCAAATTTCTTTAAAAAAATAATTAAAAAATTAGAAAAATAAGTTTTAATTAGAAAAATAATTAAAAAAATTGTCGATCAGGCTAACTTTTACCGTTCTACTTACCGGATCTGACAGTCCCAATTTCGAAGAAAAGAGAAAAAAAACTCACTCAATCACCCACGTATAAATTTCAATTCAAATGAGTTAAATTTTTCTGTCTATATATATAAATATTTTTTTTAATAGATGTTATTTTATTTTTAACCATACTTGACCTTGGTCAAAATTTTGATAATCTGAAATTCGCACACATCCAAAGTCCATAGGTGGATCGAAAATTTTTAATATTAAAGATGTATTTCTTTTTAAAAACCTATAGATATTTATCCAAAGCGACAAAATAAATTGATTTGTTTAATCCTATATTCGGAATAAATGAAAAATTAATACAAATTTAATGTGGAGTTTTAGACTAATTGACAAAACAGGTTTAATAATTTACTTCATAATAAAATACTTAAACTGGCACGGCTATTGAAAAAATCTATCGAGATTCATGATTGACCTAAAATTTGATTAGTTAAGTCCTCGACTTCGTTAAAAAAAAAAATTAACATACTCTTTCCAAACATCGATGAGTCGACAATGCATGTGTAGGAATTTACGTCATTATCAAATCTAATTAAAAAATAGATTTAAGAATGTAATCAACGATATTAAAAGTCAAGATACATTTTAAACTCAAAGCTATGGGAAAACTCCACGCTGGCATGCATTCGTGAACGCATAGGTGGGTCCCTCCTTTTCCTCTCTAATTTTGACACGGCCAGGCAGACAGTCAATCAGACGAAAATTCATTTGATTGCGGAGAGACAAAATTTTCGGAACAAAATGGAATCGGAAGCGGACAAATTAGGTAGCATGCAACTTAACTGATACAGGCACTTTCCACAAACACTCTTCAATAACAAAATCAGCTGACATGTTCTTGGGATTTATAGAAATAAAATCAGCTGACATGTTCTTGGGATTTATAGAAAGAAAAATAATGTTATTCAGTTGTGTACGTTAGCTGTGCATTTTACACTAAATTTGGTTGAAATACCCCACCAAGGATCCTCTATAAATATGAGCAGCAGTGTACTAAATTTTTGAATCATCCTTCCCTTATTTGAATCAGTGATGAAGATGACATGGCTGGTCGTTTTTGTGTTGATTTCGTTATTGCGGAGACTAAGAGGCGATGACATATATGCAGATTGTGTGGTCTCTCGCAACCTCGATAGGAAATTATGCCAACTGCTTGCATCAGCAGAATTCGAGGGTCCTATAATATTTGAGGGACCTTCGATAGAAGAGGCATCTAACGATTTTGGAGGCACATATCACAATGTGCCCGCTGCTGTTCTCTATCCAACCTCAGCCGACGATATCAGTAAGCTGATAATGATAGCAGGTACGTCTCCCAATTTAACGGTGGCTGCGAGAGGGAATGGGCACTCCCTCGGTGGGCAGGCTATGGCATCCAATGGAATTTTTGTGAACATGACTTCACTCACAGGATTCACTAGTATTCACTCAAATGGCTCAGATGTTCCCTATCTGGAAGCAATGGCGGGTGAGTTTTGGGTTGATGTGCTGGGCGCTGCAGAGTTTTTTGTACTTGCTCCTCGCTCATGGACTGATTATATTGATCTTTCCGTTGGCTAGACTCTCTCTAATGCTGGAATAAGTGGGCAGACGTATCGATTCGGTCCGCAAATCAGCAATATCTTGCAGCTAGAAATTGTTACAGGTTGTTAAGAAGTGAACTCCAAACTTTTGTTTGCAATATTCACTCACCCATCTTATTCTATAGTTTTGGATCATCTTAATCAAATGTTATAGGTTATTAAATAAAATTAGGAAATTAAATGTAGTAAATATAATAATAATGGTCAATGCGTTATGCTTTATATAAATGTTATTTTATATTGTCACCGATAGAATCTTTTCACATGGTGAATGCTATATGATTTATCTTAGCTAAACATTCATAAAAACTGGCATTCTGGAGATTACGGAGTAATGGAGATATCATAACGTGCAGTGAAGAGGAGCAGCCTGATCTCTTTTTTGGTGCACTTGGAGGATTAGGGCAATTTGGAATAATTACGAAAGCAAGAATCATTCTTCAAACTTCGCCTCAAAGGGCAAGAAATGACATTTTTATCATTGGCAAAGACTGTCACTTGGACAGGCAGTCATTCATTTCTATCTTCGTTTGCTGAATATTTTTGTAGCTGTAAAATATTTCCATTTACCAGGCATGAGGATGGCAGTTGTTTAATCCGATTCTATATTTTTATATTCAGCTTAAAAGAATACATCTCATTTTTATTTTATTGGTTCATTATATCAGATAATGAAAGTAAACTATATCTAAAATATAAAACGCTTTGTTACAATAAAACAATAATTTAGATTGATTGAATGGTAATAAGTTAATTTCTTTAAATATTTTTCAATAATTCAAGGATAGATCTACATTTAAAATAACTACTAACATACACACAATAAAAATGAAGCTTTTATGGTTTTCCTTATAATTGAAAATTAATTTTAAATTAATTAGTTATATATATTTTTATAAAATTATAAAATTATTTTTAAATTTAAAAAATCTTATTTATATTTAGTATTACCTAATAACATCAATACTACCCATGTCAAAATTTGTTTTTATTATTGTAATTAAGAAATTTTCTTCGATTCCAAAGTTTATATTTGATTTTGGAACTAACTCTTCAGTTTCTTATGACATTTCAGAAAGGAAAAATCTAATTATAATTCGATTCGAATTCTGGAATCTTAAAATTTTATGAAGAAAATTTATCACCGCTTACAAATATATATATATATATATATATATATATATATATATATATATATATATATATATATATAATATTAAGAATTGTTTACTATGATGCTAAAGTGATATAATATGATTTGTATAGGCGAGATGGATAAGATGGTGTCATTTAAAGACTCGAGACTTCGCGGGAACTCCTCATTTCTCTGCCACCTGGCGAAACCTTTGATTACATCGAAGGTGTCGTTGTGGTTAACGCGAACGATTCAATTAATGGATGGCCTTCCATGCCGCTTCTACCCAATCAATCCTTCGATACTTCTCTTCTTCCGTCCACAGCCAGCCCGATGTTGTACGCTATTGAGGCTGCCCGCTACTATAACTCTGAAGAGGATATCGATGAGGGTACTCTTTCGAAAATCTTTTATTTTACATGTTCTTTTAAATTCATTACATCTATTTCATACCACTGTTGAAGGCATATGTTAATTGATAATCATAATTAACCTTGTTTCAGTGTGCGGGGTTTTTATTGGTGTTTCGGCACGTTTGCACTATACCACTTCGAGGAGTTTCTATTTTCACGCGCATTTAGGAGGCACTGGGGTGGCGTAGCGGTGGCACATCAGTGCTCTATAGTAATAAGACACACCAGGCACACTGTCCGGTGAACCAATGATTTGTGCGGTTTTTTGGCCATAATTTTTTTTTAAACCCTTTTCCGCTGCGCATCATCAATGGGGCCCTAGTGTGTTTCCGCCATTCCGCACCGGGCAGTTTCTATTTCGCGCGCTTTTTATGAGACACTGGGGTGGCTTAGCGGTAATGCACCAATGCTCTACAGTAATAAGACGCACTAGGAACGTTGTCCGGTGAACCAATGATTTGTGCAGTGTTTTGTTCCTAATTTTGTTTTTTTTAACCCTTTTCTGGTGCACGTATTAATGGGACCCCGGCGCGTTCCGGTCATTCTGCACTGGGAAATCTCTGTTCTGCGTGCTTTTTATGAGACACCAGGGCAACTTAACAGTAACGCACTAGTGCTCTATAGTAATAAAACGCGCCGAGAGCGCACGGTTTCCGGTGTGCCAACATTTTATGCGATTTTTTGATGTAATTTTTGTTATTTAAACATATACAGGTGTGCGCGTTTTACAGACACCCCGGTGCGTTTGCTGGATTCCACACTGGGCGGTATCTATTTTCGCACACGTTTTCGGAAGCACCGGTGTGTTATACATGTAAGGAACCAATATTGTATAGGAATATGATGCATCGGGCGAGGGTGTTAGGAGCACAGGTTCCCAGTGTGCCTATGTTTTGTGCAGTTTTTTGGTGGTACTTTTTTATTTATTTAACCCTGTGGCCGGTGCGCGGGTATTTCAGGGTAGCCCGGTGCGTTGGCGACCCAGTGCATTTAAGGGCGACCTGGGCGGTGTCAATTTTCACGCATTTTTTATGAGGTGTTGGTGTAGAAGTTATGTAATGTACCACTACTCTACATAATTACAATGCACCAGGCAGGTGTGTATGGAGCGCACGGTATACGGTGTGCTAATATTTTTAACCGCACCGATGTTGTGTCATCTTGAACGCACTGATTCCTTTTGCAGTGAAAAGAGCACCAAATGAAATACATCCGCAAAAACCTTTGTCCACCAACCTCCTCTAAGAACCTCCGCTAGAAACGGATGTCTGGGGTATTTTTATAAGGAGTTCCTCAAAAGCATCCGCTAGAGGGTCCTTTCCTTGTAGTGATTGGGAGAATTTTTACTCCATTAATACTTTCTTTCTAATTCAACGTATGAGGGATATTTGTAAAATTTACAATGTTTAATATGGTAATTTTCTAGAAAATAATAATAATAAAAAATATGAAATGTATACATATAGGAAAAAAATATGAGGGGGCATATTTTAACTATTAATATAGAAAACGTGAATTATAAAAAAAATATTTCAATGTCAACTACATATATATTAATATACTAGCTTCCTAGATCCACCAAGTGCCTATAGCGATAAAATATCTCACTCAAAAATATGCTCGCATCTAAAAAGGATCCCTCTCGACACTTGGTAGATTGAGAGTTAAGCAGATCTAGGTTGCAGGTTGTAAAAACAATTTGACTTAAGTTTTTTAAATTTAAGGATAGTTTAAATTTTATAAACCAATATTGAATTAGTTAAATTGTTTTTTTGAGTAATTTATTATTAATAATATTTTATATTAAAGATTTAACAAGTTGCACATTTTCTTCTTTTTAAGAACTAACTAAATTATTTTACCTTTAATTATTTTATCATAGTGGGTATTGAAATATTTTACTAATTAAGTTAAATTGAATCTCAATGAACTATCTAAGTAATAGAAAAACAATTATCGTAAATTTACAATCATAGTTCAACCATCCTAAACATTTTAATTTATAAAATATCTTTGCATTTTTTTTTAAGGTAAGTTGTTTTACATGCAATTTCATATATAAACATTTGATATAAATTCAACAATACATAATCTAAAATAAACATTACGTCATAAAAATAAACATTATTACGATAATCATCTAACAAACATAACCATAACCTAAGATACACATTCAAATTCACTACCATCATCTAATTACATACACTTTTAGTATCACATATAAATTTCATTAGCTAGCACACAAATATAATAATGTAACACTACATCATTATCTTGATCACATCTAATAAAACACAAATATTACAATGTAACATCATCACCACACACATCCTCAAATTAATATAAATCTCATGTCAAATAACAGGTATCATGTACACATCTATCTACAAGAAAATTAAATGAACATATCTAACATGACCTAACAATATACACATCAACACCAACATATAAATTAAGTATGTAAACATGAGCAAAAAAAATGCACCATACACATACACACACACAAATAATTCAAATAACTACATAATGAATTCAGATAATTGAAATCAAATATCCAACACAACAGACATAGTAGATCTTGTAGCTTGGTCTGCAGTAGAAGATGATCGATGGTAAACCACTGCCTAATCAAGTACTATGTTTGTCGAACTCAGCTGAGGTGGAGGACTAAGAGGTGGCTTCTTTGTAGTAGAAGGTGGCTAGTATATAGGAGAAGGTCATCGATCTGATCTGTCAGGAGAAACATATGACACATCCTCTAGCTATGGCGTCTTGACATCATCAAGCGACTTTCGAGCAAGTGTACTACCAAAAGCATAATTGAAACCCTAGAAACCATGATTTGATGTGGTGGCACCGCCAAAAGCATCATCATGATCATGATCATCACCCTCATCATTATGATGAGCATCATCATCATGAGCACCCAAATCTAATGGATGTGTTATTGCATGATGCATTGCAGCCCTCATCACTTCCAGTAAAGTACTAGCTCTAATCACATGTTGCATAAGAAACATCAAGTCCCACAAATAGGCCTTGTAGATATCCACAAACATCAAATCCATGCTAATATATCGAGGCATCAAAATCATAGTACTCCATCTGAAATTGCATAGTAGTCCTCCACCCCTGGACGCCCACGCCCCCCTGAGGATGTTCCTCGCCCTCTTGGACCTCACCCATCTCCTCCTTCTAGTAGTGGGGGAGGTGGTATGTCCCAATCATATGAGCCTATGTCTACAAAATATATAGCACACAATAATAATTAGGCAATTTCATTAAAAAAATTAATAAAACAAGTTAAAGAACGTGTTAGAATAAATTTTATTCTAATTCATTAAAACAAGAAAATGAAGCTAGATTAATTTAAAGAAAGAATTAATATTACCTCTCATACAGAAGCTCAGACATTGTGAAGAATATGTTGGGAAACCCTCTGCAATCAATCCTTGCATATAGATATGCCAACATGACAAACGGATGGTCATCCACACTAGCTAGTTGCTCCAATTCCTCATTTGAAATAGTGGCAGGAGACTCTGACATGCCACTCTTGGGCATGATCTTCCCCCACATGCGCATCTAGCCTAAGTGATCAGCCTAGGAGGGCGACGATAAAATGTAGGCCTCGTCTTTGCAAACCTCTAAAAGAAATTAGGAAAAACCTTGGAAGAAAAAAGGAATGTCTCCCTCCCCTATGTCGAAAATGCACAACGACTATCTAAATCCATGCAAAACTACCTCAAAGAAATGGTAGACCATTTCGTACAACTTGGAGCCTGAATCAAATAATGAACATAATAAAAAAGATGGTAACTAATGTGTTTCTCGTCAGCATAATAATGTGCAATGGTGCTGACTAATAATGAGATGAACCTAGCATCCTTTGCAGAAAAAGAAGAAATTTGTAGATATCCACCATGGCCCTGAAAACCTGATGGACGGACCGCATGAGGCCCAACATATATCTAAGTATATGCAAGCTAAATCTTAGTAGCAACACCATGGGAGACATCAAGGAACTGTGGAAAATCCTCCCTCTCTTGGATAGGCTAGTGATAAAGTATATATCCTACTCAATGGGCCTATACCACAACTCACGACTGACACAAAAAGCTTACTCCTAGACATTCCATCGGTAGATCAGATGCACCAATAAGACATAGTGCACCTTCAGGGATGTACCATCCTCATAGTACTTGAGGAGGCTTATATTTCTCAAAAGCGCTCTGGTTGTATCAGTTGGTCTGCTACTCCTGCTCCTACTATTGATCCCTTTGATGACGTCTCACCTACATGATTGACATATATAATACATCAGCCTCATACACAGAATACAATTTTTAAAATTAAATGAAATGTGAATTTATAACTAGGGAAACATATATAAAAAAAATTACCAATACGGTCAAAACACATTCATGCACTAGATATGGTGCGCTTTCAACTATAACCAACCAGTAATGGTGCGGACATAAGTATGACACACCGCAGGTGTTTCAAAAATTTAACTTTTCATAGTTGTGTCACATAATTGTGCACTAATGTGCACATATAACGGATTTTCACCGGTATGGTAGGATCAGGTTATCAAAGGCATAGAGGTATAGGAATATTTTTAAATATTTATTTTTTGTGTGTTTGGTAAATATAAATGCACCAGGAGTGACACAACAACATACAATATTTCACATCTTTCCCTCTGCATTTATATTTACAAAATACACCGCCACAATGGAGGTTTCGTATTTTCTTGGGCAACATGCAACAGACCTCACAACTTTGAATCTATGACTAAGTCAAGTTTTTTCTAGCAACATCTTTAATAAAAAAACTAAAATAACTTTATTGTCGATACAATGTATTAAGTAATATTTACAACTCATATCCCGGATGTGGGTGTTAGTCCGAGCTAAGTAGGAACACCACATGGCCACAAGGTGGAAGGACACCTTTCCTCCCAAGGCACGTGCACATGGCCACCTGAACTAGTTTAATTGTTGGTGCATGGGGTATTTACTCACCACCCCCTCTCGCCTCCATTCGACGTCCTCCACCATTAATTTCATCGTCTGCACATTTATGCCAACAGACATGCCCTCACAATCTCCCATGACCCTTAAATATGTCATCCCTACTCCCCTTTCCACCATTCGTCTCTCCCTTCAGCTCCGCACGGATGATCCTGGTGTCTCAGCCAGGCCCTGGCTCTGCTGCTCCATTCCTTACTCCTCGAGTAGCTTTTCTTAGGCCTTAATCTCCCCCTTCGGTCCTTCTGGCGCTTCTGCAATCCCTCAATCATATCACACCCACTTCCACTCCTCCACCATGCCTAGATGCCACCGCATGCAGTGCCGAAGAGGAAGGGGTCGTGGTCTTCTATCCCGACCTCCCAACTTTCGCTCAATGAGCAGGACGATGAATCTCTCAATGGACTGGGCGGAGCCAGATATCTCGACCCCATCAATCTTTCAGCTTGCCTGTCTCTCCACCTTCCAGAGTTGCCTTCTAAAGCCTCTAGCTCCAACCTCCACCCCAGAGATAGAAGCTGAACGTCTACCATCCCTCCCGCTCCCCCCTTCTCCCCCCACAAAATGGTAGCCCGGCTGGTGCAGATGCCTCGAGCAGGGACCATGGAAGATCGAGCTCGGACAAGGATGGCACCAGTGCAAGTGATGAGGCTCTTGCAGCTTCTTTCATTTCGCCTGATTCCCACGCAACGCTTCTTCCTTCGTCGACTGCCCACGCATCCAAGGAGGAGGATGAAAAGTCTGAATATGCATGCATAATTGCAGAAGAGTCATTCCAACCTCCAGAAAAGGATGCAAATTCTCCATCTGCTTAATTGATGGATGCTTATCTCTCATTCCAGACAATATTTTGCTATTTTGGTTTTGTGTTCAACATGATACTTGTTAACGTTGGTTTCCCACTATGGGTAGCTTATTCCAGACTCTTTTTGCTCCACTATTGGGCTAGTTTCCCCATCTGGGGAAGCCCCTTTTTTGTGGTTTTTAACTCGAATTTTCCCTTTCGAATTGGCTTTCCAACCCTCGAGAATAAGAACTGTAATTTTTTGAACTGTATGATATAATAAAAATAGCCTAATTGAGAAAAAAAATTTATTTACAACTCATCTTCCCTTATATTAATGCAATTTTCCATCATTTAAAATACATTCCAAAAAGCATAAAATAATGAAGCAACACATAAAAATATTTCAACACCTTAAATTTATAATTCCAATAAATTTTGATTAAATTTAAAACAAATTTTATTGCAAAATATACCAAAAAAATCAAACCTATAACACTTGTATTTCACCAAACAAGTTGCTACACAAGATCAAATTTAACATTTATTCATTTCCCAACCAAATTTATCCTCATATCTTGAATCGGCATAAATATATATATATATATATATATATATATATATATATATATATATATATATATATATATATGTTATACAACCATTTCTTCTTTTAACCAATTAGAATTACACGTTGCATAATATATAAAACTAGGTCAATGTGCACTCAACCAAAGCCCACGGTTGTTTCAAAAAAGGAAGATAGATTGTAACCTAAACAGGTTTAATAAAACTAGGTCAATGTGCTCTCAACAAGAGCCCACCGTTGTTTCAAAACAGGAAGATAGAGTGTAACCTAAACAGGGTTAATATTGGATATGGCATAAATAGAGTTAATATTGGATATGTATTTTGCGGAAGATTAGAAATAAAAGGAGTTGTCTACCGAGGCCGCGTTTTGGCCCGGACGGCAGAAATCTGCCAGAATCCGGTCAACTAAATCTGAGAAAATCAGGTAGTTTCAGTGCTTGGAATCCATTTTTGATAGTGGAAATGGATTCAGCACTATCAAAAACCCCTGGGCAGTCAAAATACTAATGTTCAACAACTATAAACAAGATTCTGGGCAAATCTTTGCCAGATTTTTTGAAAATCATTACTGGATTCTGGGTCAAAATGTGGCCTCGGTAGACTACGCGCAAATAAAATGGGAATTTAAAATAAAGCCTTTTATGAAATTTTAAAATGTATTGTACAATTCTAAAAGTGATGTGTAAAGGAAGGTTTGGTGTTATATATATATATATATATATATATATATATATATATATATATATATATATATATATAACGCTTTGCGTTAAGAATGTTTGTAAGGGGTTTTCGTCAACCCTCATAATTGACATATTTTTAAATTTTTTATTATTGCATTTCTTTTATATTTTACATGAATTTATGGTTAAGTATTAAGAAAATAATTTTTATTTTTATTTTTAAATTAATTTCCAAAAATGATGTGTGAGATAGGTTGTTATATAGGTTATAATGTTGCCACAAGTAATTTTTTTACTATAGTTGTTATATGTGTGAACTCTATTACTATAATTTAATTCATGTCATTGTTGTAACTTTTATTGCTATAACTCTTGTTTACACTATTAGAAATTGGAGAGAGCATCTATTGAAGAGGATTCACACACACAATAATTAATTTCTATCTATTATAATCAAACAAATATATCACAATTTTTATAGTGCTGTTGAGATCCAACTAAATCCACTTTTGGAGGGAGAAGTTGAGAGAATCTCTCAACATCCTCCAACAACCCAAACCAATCCCTAATATTTAGTATGCATCATAAATGAGGCATTATCTCAAACACCCCCCCTTAATGCCTACATTATAGAAATGGAGAACACACTAATTTAATACAGACATTTGTCTGCCCTGGTCTTCATTAACATTTGTACCCACTCTAAGATCTCATAGACAACACTCTTTTCTCCACCATTTTCGAGCCACCATTCAACCCATTTAAAATACATTTGTTTTTGACCAACAATGCTGAATTTGTCAGATCAAAGATTCTTGACACCCCCGAAGAAGAGTCTTGACGCTGAACTATCCTATTGAAATATTTCCATCTGTGAAATAACCCCAAAGAATAAATTTCAACAGTCTATAGGAAAATATTCTAGGTATAGAATATGATCAGCGATCAATCCTACAAAGTGACCTTTACACATAAGGATCTCATTGTATAACCTATAACCGATGCTCTTTAAGCCCGAAGCACAACAAGATCCATCAGCATATAACAAATTCACACAATCAAATTAGCCAATTGTTCTCTCGGCACCGAAGAACGTTGAGAACGACTAATTTAAATAATGCTAATTTGTTCAATAATTGGTTCTGCACTACAAATCTCACAAATCCTTGCCCCGCAGATACAATTCCCAATTTAAAGAATTAAAATTATATTTCAAAATATATATAACTTAAACTGCATATACTCTCCCTTGGTTCATTTTTACCGCCTTCTTTTAACGAGAAGTGCAAAGAAAACACAGATCCACTTATATACCAAGAGGGGTAAGTTCAAACAAAATTACAAAGAAATCTCATATTACTATGTAGTCACGTAACCGTTAATATCATCATTGTGCACGTGATCAATATCGTCATTCTGCAATGGAGTTGACACGTAACCGTCAATAATATTAGTAGAGATTGAACGATGTTGTTGAAGAAGCTGCTGGCGGTTGTGGTCGCTCATGGCAAGTGCCTGAATGCAGTTTGTTTATAAAAACCATTGTCGGCATTGAATTTTGTGTTGCCAAAGACAGACCCCGCTTGGGTTCCTGAACGATAAGCGCCATTGGTTTCAGAATGTCCATCATAGCCCGACTCGAATTGATCACCACTATTTCACCGCCGCGCGTCGACCGACGTCTCTCGACCGATTCCGGCATGTCCTCTGTCGGTGAATCGTTACCAGTCGAGGAGGGTTTCCCGTGGTGGTTGTCTCCAGCTAATCACCGGCTTCTTGAGGCCCCAGCGGTGGGCAATGGCATATGAGTAGATGTAGTGGTGGCCAAAGATAGAAGCAAGAATTTCAAGACGATCACTGAAGCAGTGAACGCGACGAATTATATTTTGCACGTCTTCATGTGGAAATGTAAAAGGACAGTTGGACTCTTAAAAAAAAACAGAGATGCAAACGACACTTGCATCACCATCATGTGCAGCAACCGACTTCCTGGAAAAAGCTGGACATTGAAATTTGTTTAAAAGAAGAAAACGTTATAATTGACTGGCAAAGCCTCTCTACAAGAATTTCCATCACCACGCTGCATCGGAAAAATTCTATAAATACCGATCAACTATAAACATATAACACTTCACTCTCATGCTTATGTACAAAGAATCGATTGTCTAGAAACTCACATTTTCCTGGCTTTCCCATGAGGGAATCAAGCAAGAACCTGCTCCGATACCATATTAGAAATTGGAGAGAGCATCCATTGAACAGGATTCACACACACAATAATTAATTTCTATATAACAATGTTACAATTCTTGCTGCTACAACTCTCATTGTTACAACTTTGGCTCATGTTAGTGCTACAATTCTTGTTGTAAATCCAATTCACTTTGTTGCTACAATTCTCACTGCAATTTTTTTAGTTGTTGCAACTCAAAATCATGTTGCTACAACTCTAGTTGGTATTGTTGTTGCAACTCCCATCACTACACTTCTTGAATTATATCTCAATTCACTAGTGCGTTCAATTTTCATAATCATGAGCTAAGATAAACTTGAACTATTAGTTGATGTTGTGATATTGTTTTTATTTCATTATTTCAATTTGTATCAATATTAGACTTGATTAATTAAATTGCTAATAATTATTTTGAAATTATTTACTAGCTATTTATTGTTTGTTAATTATTAACAAACAACATGAAAAATGTGTGGAGATATATAGATTGTTTGGTGATTGTTAGCAATCCATATGATAAACTTATGGATCTCATTTATTTGTTGTTATTTTATTTTAAAATAAATAATATGCCCTACAATGAGGATTCTCATAGAATTGTTCAAATCATAATGAAATAAATTGTTTTTTTAATTTTTATTTTAATTGCAATTTTGTAATTTTTAAATTTAAATTATTCTGAATTTTTTACCACTGACTTTATAAAATATCAGCATTATATTCTATGGAGATAGGGCACACTCCAATGTTAGCTCTCTTTCTTTCTAATTTTATAATTTAACTACTCAATCATTCCCATAGAATTTTTTTCACATGGAAAAAACACTATACCCGTTTCATGAACCCTAGATTTTTTTCATTGCATTTTTTTATATTTAACACGAATTTATGATTAAGTATTAAAAAAAATATTTATAATTAATTTTTAATTAATTTGTAAAAATGGTGTGGGAGATAGGTTGTCATATATGTTATAATGTTGCCACAAGGAATTTTTTGGTTATAGTTGCTATAATTCCACTTCATGTCATTGTTACAATTTTCATTGTTGCCACTCTAGTTTACATTGCTCCAACTCTGGTTGTTCCAACTTTCATTGCTGTAATTCTTGTTCATGTTGTTGTTACAATTCTTGTTGTTGCAACTCCAATTCAGATTGTTGCTACAAATTTAGTTCATGTCATTGTTGCAACTCAATTTCATGTTGCTACAACTCTAGTTGGTATTGTTGTTGCAACTCCCATCACTACACTTCTTGAATTATATCTCAACTCACTACTGCAAACTTTCATAATCATGAGCTACCATAAGCTTGAGCTAATTTGAAACTTTAGTTGATGTTGTTATATTGTTTTTATTCTAATATTTCAATTTGTATCAATATTAGACTTGATTAATTAAATGGCTAATAATTATTTTGAAATTATTTACTAGTTATTTATTGTTTGTTAATTAATAGCAAATCATATGAAATATATGTAGAAATATATTTATTGTTTGGTGATGGTTAGCAATCCATATGATAAACTTATGGATCTCATTTATCAGTTGTTATTTTATTTTCAAATAAATGCTATGCTCTATAATGAGGAATCTCATAGAACTGTTCAAATCATAATGAAATAATTTTGTTTTCTAATTTTTTTTTTTTAATTTTAATTGCAATTTCTAATTTAGAAAGTTAAATTATTTTTATTTTTTTTACATTTATTTAATAAATATCAGCATTATATTCAATGGAGGTAGGCCCATTCCAATGTAATAGAGATATGTAGCTCTCTTTCTTTCCCATTGTGTAATTTAACTACTCAATTATTCACATAGAATTTTTCACATGGAAAAAACCCTATACATGTTATTCCATATTAATATTCACGTGAATTTATTTTATTTATAAATTTAATTAATTTCTAGTTGTGATTTTCAATTATTTATGCAATTAATTATGCATGCATAGTTATGTGTATTTATTTATCAATTTACTTATGCATTTGATTATTCACATTTATTTCTAATTTGACATGTGTGCATTTTAGATTGGTTTGCACTCATTTTAATAGTTGAATAAATCTTCTCATTTCATGATTACATTTATTGGTTAGAGTAAAAACATAAATGACCTTTAGTCTTTTCATTTCCTACAAGTGTTTAATTTCTTATAAGCTTGCTTAATTTTTTTTTTAAATATTTACTTTTCTAAAAGCTTACTAAATTTATTGCAAATGTGTTTACTTCAAGTAACTTAATCACTTTACTTCTTAGTTTGTAAAATTTTCATAAAGTTGTAAATTCTCTATACTAGATATGCAAAATTTCATATAAATTCTAATTTACAATTAAATACACAACCTTTCAGTTGTCTCCCTAAATAATTAGAAAAATAATTAAAAAAATTGTCGATCATTTTAGGCTCAACTTTTACAGTTATACTTACCTCACTCAATCACCGAAAACATTTGTCGATCAGGCTCAACTTTTCCCGTTATACTTACCTGATCTAAGAGTCCCAGTTTCGAAGAAAAGAGAAAAAAAACTCACTCAATCACCCATGTATAATTTTCAATTCAAATGGGTTATATAAATATGCTATTTTTTTAATAGATGTTATTTTATTTTTAACCGTAGTTGACCTTGGTCAAAATTTAGATAATCTGAAATTCTCACGCATCTAAAGTCCATAGGTGGATTTTATTTTTAATATTGAAGATGTATTTCTTTTTAAAAATCTACACATACATAAATTCTATCCAAAGCGACAAAAAAATTGATTTATTAATCCTATATTCGGAAGAAACGAAAAATTAATACAAATTTAATATGGAGTTTTAGACTAATTGATAAAACGGGTTTAATAATTTACTTCATAATAAAATATTTAAACTGACGCGGCTGCTGAAAAAATCTATCGAGATTCATGATTGACCTAAAATTTGATGAGTTAACTCGTCGACTTCGCAAAGCTATGTGAAAACTCCACGCTGGCATGCATTCGTGAACGCAGAGGTGGGTCCCTCCTTTTCCTCTCTAATTTTGACGCGGCCAGGCAGACGGTCAATCAGCCGGAAATTCATTTGATTGCGGAGAGACAAAAGTTTCGGAACGAAATGGAAGCGGAAGCGGACAAATTCGGTAGCATGCAACTTAACTGGTACAGGCACTTTCCACAAACGCTCTTCAATCAGAATATGTTATTGGCATGATCAAGAAAATCAGCTGACGTGTTCTTGGGATTTATAGAAAGAAAAATAATGTTATTCAGTTGTGTACGTTAGCTGTGCATTTTACGCTAAATTTGGTTGAAATACCCCACCAAGGAGCCTCTATAAATATGAGCAGCAGTGTACTACAGTTTTGAATCATCCTTCTCTTATTTGAATCAGTGATGAAGATGACGTGGCTGGTCGTTTTTGTGTTGATTTCGTTATTGCGGAGACTAAGAGGCGATGACATATATGCCGATTGTGTGGTCTCTGGCATCCTCGATAGGCAATTATGCCAACTGCTTGCATCAGCAGAATTCGAGGGTCCTATAATATTCGAGGGACCTTCGATAGAAGAGGCATCTAACGATTTTGGAGGCATATATCACAGCGTGCCCGCTGCTGTTCTCTATCCAACCTCAGCCGACGATATCAGTAAGCTGATAATGATAGCAGCTACTTCTCCCAATTTAACGGTGGCTGCGAGAGGGAATGGGCACTCCCTCGGTGGGCAGGCTATGACATCCAATGGAATTGTGGTGAACATGACTTCACTCACAGGATTCGCTGGTATTCACTCAAACGGCTCAGATGTTCCCTATCTGGAAGCAATGGCGGGTGAGTTTTGGGTTGATGTGCTGGGCGCTGCAGAGTTTTTTGGACTTTCTCCTCGCTCATGGACTGATTATATTGATCTTTCCGTTGGCGGAACTCTCTCTAATGCTGGAATAAGTGGGCAGACGTATCGATTCGGTCCGCAAATCAGCAATATCTTGCAGCTAGAAATTGTTACAGGTTGTTAAGAAGTCAATTTCAAACTTTTGTTTGCAATATTCACTCACCCATCTTATTCTATAGTTTTGGATCATCTTAATAAAATGTTATAGCTTATTAAATAAAATTAGGAAATTAAAAGGAGTAAATATAATAATAATGGTCAATGCGTTATACTTTATATAAATGTTATTTTATATTGTCACCGATAGAATCTTTTCACATGGTGAAGGCTATATGATTTATCTTAGCTAAACATTCAACCGCTTTGACGTTATGTGACGTTACAGGTAATGGAGATATCATAACGTGCAGTGAAGAGGAGCAGCCTGATCTCTTTTTTGGTGCACTTGGAGGATTAGGGCAATTCGGAATAATTACGAAAGCAAGAATCATTCTTCAAACTTCACCTCAAAGGGTAAGAAATGACATTTTTATCGCTGGCAAAGACTGTCACTTGGACAGGCAGTCATTCATTTCTATCTCCGTTTGCTGAATATTTTTGTAGCTGTAAAATATTGCCATTTACCAGGCACGATGATGGCAGTTGCTTAATCCGATTATATATTTCTATATTCAGCTTAAAAGAATACATCTCATTTTTATTTTATTGCTTCATTATATCAGATAATGAAAGTAAATCATATCTAAAATATAAAACGCTTTTGTTACAATAAAACAATAATTTAGATTAATTGAATGGTAATAAGTTAATTTCTTTAAATATTTTTCAATAATTCAAGGATAGATCTACATTTAAAATAACTACTAACATACACACCATAAAAATGAAGCTTTTATAGTTTTCCTTTTAATTAAAACTTAATTTTAGATTAATTAGTTATATATATTTTTAATAAAATTATTAAATTATTTTTAAATTTAAAAAATCTTATTTATATTAAGTTAGTATTACCTAATAACATCAATACTACCCATGTCAAAATTTGTTTTTCTTATTGTAATTAAGAAAATTTCTTCCATTCCAAAGTTTATATTTGATTTTGTGTATGGTGAACTAACTTTTCAGTTTCTTATGACATTTCAGAAAGGAAAAAGCTAATTATAATTCGAATCGAATTCCGGAAACTTAAAATTTTATGAAGAAAAATTATCACCGCTTACGAATATATACGTGTATTAAGAATTGTTTACTATGATGCTAAAGTGATATAATATGATTTGTGTAGGTGAGATGGATAAGATTGGTGTACTGGAAACTCCAAGACTTCATGGACGACCAGGAACTCCTCATTTCTCTGCCACCTGGCGAAACCTTCGATTACATCGAAGGTGTCGTTGTGGTTAACTCGAACGATTCAGTTAATGGATGGCCTTCCATACCGCTTCTGCCCAATCAATCCTTCGATACTTCTCTCCTTCCATCCACAGCCGGCCCGATGCTGTACGCTATTGAGGCTGCCCGCTATTATAACCCTGAAGAGGATATCGATGAGGTTACTCTTCCGAAAATCTTTTATTTTACATGTTCCTCTAAATTCATTACATCTATTGCATACTACTGTTCAAGGCATATATTAATTGATTATCATAATTACCTGGCGGCCTGCAGATAATCGACGACCTTCTTTCGGACCTTGGGTTCATTAAAGGCTTACAATTCAGCGCTGACCTTTTATTCTTCGATTTTCTCTATCGTGTACACTCCCAAGAAATGGCAGAGAGAGAAAGCGGTATCTGGTATGCGCCTCACGCGTGGCTTAATCTCTTCGTGCCAAAGAGCGAAATGGTAGAATTTGATTCCGAGATCTTTAAAAAGATACTTATAAAGGGAGTGGATGGATTAATGCTCGTATATCCTGTCTACAGAAGCTTGTGAGTCTCATAACACCCAAATTCTGTCAATGAACATATATATATATATATATATATATATATGATGTTGTAACCTAGTCAATAAAGCTTACATGCACATATCTGTTTTGCCATGATGTCCAGGTGGGATTCTCGGACGTCCGCTGTTACTCCGGAGGAGGATATCTTCTACGTGGTATCGCTCCTCCGTTTCAACAAACCTCCTCCAGAGGGACCTCCTCTCTCCTCTGTCGTGGATCAGAATAACGCTATTCTTGAGGCTTGCAGAGAAAATGACATCCCCGTGGTACAATATCTTGCTCGTCATAATAATCAGACAGAATGGGAGAAGCATTTCGGAGAACAGCGGTGGGAGCGATTTGTAGAGAGAAAGAGAATGTTCGATCCAAAGGGTATCCTGGCTCCGGGACAGAATATATTTCCCAGAACAAGTTAATCTCGTGTTCAATATCGAACTCATGTATTGTACTTATATGCTTACACCCCTCCCTCCCGACTATAATATGATGCCCGCCACTTTTAGCACTGCGTTTGTTATTGATTCCAGTGTACCCGTTTCCAGAAGTACAGACGGTTAATATTGATCAGTTTCTAAAGATCACATAGATTCAATTGCTGGTCTTAAGTTGCAGTATGCATACAGACAATTCAACTATACTCTCTTTTAATTGCACTTTCTCTGCGTTTTGCCGTATTATCCCATTTTACAGAGATCCATCTTAACCGCTATTTATTAATTACACCAAAAATTATACTGTCTCCTAATTGCACTTTCTCTGCGTTTTGCCGTATTATCCCACTTTACAGAGATCCATCTTAACCGCTATTTCTTAATTACACCAAAACCAAACGTTTTAGATTGATATTTCAAATTTCTTACATTTTCAAAAAAAAGAAATCAGTGAAGTTTGAGGCTAAGGTAACATATACATTTTTTCTTTCAAAATTGGATTTGACGATCAGGAACGAAGGAGTTTTGTTTGTGTTTTCTATTCTAAATGATACAAATTTTATTTAACAAATCAGACGATCACGAACGAAGGGGTGTTTTGTCTTTTCTCGTCTCAATTATACATATTTTATTTAACAAATCAAAATCGTCAGAGGAATAGAGATAATGGTGGAATGATGGTTATTTTATTTTGATAAGGCTCGGAATTTATTGATCATTCTAAAGGTAACATGTACATTATGAGTTTTCCTCTACGTTTAGGGACAAAAACAATTTTTTTTATCAAAATTTGATATAGTACTGAAAAAATATTGTCTCTCTACAAAGTCTCTCTTCATGTATATACATGAACATAAGATCATCAAAATGGAAACTAGGCTACTTCAATGCATTAAGTATTGTAGGCCTGCATTCTCAAGCAAGAGCATTGTTTATTGAAAAAGGAGAGCCGTGAAACAACTAAGTAGAACTTGACACATCAATTGGGGCCGCGGCGTGCTTATTGAAAGTGGGCCTTTTCCTTTTGAGAGGAGGGCCTATATCCATGCTAGATCGAGAGCCACATCCCTTAGATTACTTGTGCACAACGAAGGCCAGGTTAGGAAGATTTGATCGTTCCCCTCCTAGCATCAAGGAAACAACAACACACATCAAAAACGGAAAACAAAGAGTGGCAAGTTACCCCTTTCCATCTCAAGAATGGTAATGGTCTTGACACCAACTACATTAGCAACCTGACTCGCTTAATTCCCCTTACCTCTGCAACGAGGTTAAGCATTAGCCAATTAGATGTGTGTTTTAATTGTTGCATGGATATGTAATTAAGATTTCCAAATGAAAAGTAAGATGTGTTTTGATTGTTGCATGGATATGTAATTAAGGTTTCCAAATGAAAAGTAGGATGACCCTTCTTTCTTGTGGAAAAAGGTGATGACAAAGATCCAATCTCCCTTTCCCTTTTACACATTTGCATGAAGTCCCGTCCCAATTAGGATATGGTTAAAATTCATAAAAATTATTAAAAAAAAAAACAATTTTAAGCTTAAAAAAATAAAAATAAAATACATATTTTTATTAAAAATATAATTAGCAATAACATATACATAATAATTATAAATATTTAAATTTAAAAAAATAAAAATAAAAACAATTTCACCCCTAAAAAATACAATTTGTTATTAAATATATAATTAGCAATAGCAAATGCATCATAATTATAAATATCACTAGATATTTATGCATCCATTTCAGTATTTTACCATTTTCTTATTTATCATTTAGCCAAGTATCCATTTCTCTTCCGAAATAAAGCTCACACACATTTATTATCGATTATTCCATTTGCAATTTGACGAAGTACAATAATCTTAGTATCTTAAAAAATTTACATAAAAAATTAAATAATTTCATTAAAAATATGGAAGTATAATTTTTTATAATGCATCAAAATTAATATCAAGTAATTTATTTATTAATATAATTAAAATTTATATATTTCAAATATATTATTAAGATTTATTCTTCAACCCTAACTTCACGACATTCCTATTAAATAAATTCAAATTAAGTCATAAATTGATAACTTTTATTATATTACATAGTTTAAATTTTTTAATTCATTAAACTTATAATAATAATAAAAAATTACCATTTCAAAAAATATCATTATATATATTTTATAAATTTATATAATATTATAATATTTTTTATCAACTTGGAAATTGTAATTATTTATGGAACCTATAATCTATAAATTCCCCGAATTGTTTATTCGAAATTCCATAAATTACGATAAATCGTAACTTCAAAACATCTATTATATTATATAATTTTGTCTTTTCTAATTCATTAAGATTGTGAAGATTTAAAGATTTTTTTTTTTTAATGATGGAACACACTTTTAAATAATTCTCACCTTTCATCCTCATTATGTTTATTTATGTTTATAGGTGTTTTATTGTGGAGTTCTTTATAGTAATATTATATAGATTTTTTTTCTCTAGAATTGTTTTTGTCCACATCATCTTGATTCACTGGCGTAATCCTAATCATATCTTCCTTTCTTTAATCTTGATCTAATCAAGATCTGTCATTGTCCAAATGAATGTTGGAAACCTTTGAGCACTACTGAGAGGGAGGGGCGGGAGGAAGAGGGGGGAGGGAGGTGACTCAGTAGTGTGATATATATACAATTTTTTATTATTATTAATTACACTTACTGAATCATGCATATAACCAACAATACATTAGATTATCTCATGTATATAAACCATATAAGAAACTATATCATAAACCATGTGAGAAACACAAACAATAAAAAATGCATACAATAAAATCATCACACATGAGACACAAGATTTCTCGTGGAAACCCTTCTGGGAGAAAAACCACCCTTGATGTTGTTGCTCTACTTTGAATTTCTATTAGTCAAGAAATTGGTCTTTTACATAGTGTGCTAACTCCCACCAGCATGGAGACTTGACCTCATAAACAAATGTCAGCACCGATCGAATAGGAGACTCAATACTACTGGATCACCTCAAAATACTCTGTTATTTACGGATATCTATAGACTAGCATCCGTTGAAGGCCACCAGCATTAGTCGCTCCTTGTCCAACTACCATTGGATTGAGGAAACTATTCCTTTCACTGAAGCTTCGATATCACTCCTCCACCTCCATGAAGTCACTGCTGCTCACCACCATACGGACCTCCTTTCATGTATTTTCAAACTAGATCCCAAGAAACTATGCTCAACCAAAAATTAGCTCTGCATACATGCTCTCATCAACAAGACATCATCACCAAATCAATATGAAACAAATGTACAAAATATGTGCTCCCGAAAACAAAATTTTTTCTACAAAAATATGAATATCAAACCATCACAGCAATAGAATGAGGCATACTACATATAACATCATAATACATATGGCTATGTGATACATGTATCAACAACTCCTGCAAGAACAAGTGTGAGATTCACCATAAAAAATACTATCGAGCAACATGCATAAAATTTCCAATCAATCACTACACCAACTGCTCCAACTCTTATTTTTACTGAATGATTCTTCCTATTTGCTCATCATTTAGTCACTATAACTCATAGACTGAAGCATATATGCTCTACTCAGTATTTGAAGCATAATCTCACTGATCTACCTTCTCTCCACACATACCATCAACATCTAGCATAATCAACAAGCACAAATCTCACAATGCAGCAATATAAAATATGTAGGGAAAAATTGAGCTTGGGGCTAGGATCAAAGGTGCACAAATTGGACCAAATCAATCTACTAAGGTCACTACTAGTGCACTAAATTTATTCACATCATGAGAGGACATTTTCAAACAATTTGCGACCTTTTTCACTAATTCTGGAAGCCTCCGGGAATTTCAAAGATAATTTCCTTCTGAACAACATGAGGAATGTGGAGAAAGACTCGTGAAATCCCATAGTCGCTCCCTTGACACTCTCTGCATGCAAATTTAGCACCCCAAAGATATAACCACTCCCTTAGCACTATCTCCATGTGACTATAGTATTAAAGTTGATTCCATAGGCTTATGTGCATGCGACTATGGCTAGAATTGAGGGAAACCATCAATCCTTTAGATCAAGACCTCTGCCACGTGTTGGATCACCTTCCCCTAAATTTGTACTAGCCTTCAGACCTATCGCATGGCCTTTGACACATCTGAAAGTAGATCAAACATGCCTCCCAAGTGTCACTTTCAAGTTTAACTAGAAGGGCCAACAAAAAAGGTTGGAAAGTATGCCAACAAGTCCTCCAATCTCCATCAAAACTCTCAACAAGCTGAAACACATCTGCAATACTTATGCAACATCAACATCATCATCATGGAACCATCACACCACTACTACAAGTCTCCTCATAAGCATATACATGAAGACCTAATGAGGACCTAGTTGACAACTGAACTATTGTCCCATCAACCATCTATAACACATGTAGATATGTATGATCGACTATAGAAACACCATATCATCATCACGATGGTCCATCAATATGCATCATCATGAGGTTGACATAAGTGCAATACCTCTAGAATTGACATTAATTCTAACACATCCATCTCATTGTCAATAGATACATGCCAACCAATAGGACCGCCAAGTCACACATCCATCACACATGCATATGAGAAGTATGACTATGAACTTTTTGACATCAATTCGAACACAACAATGCCAACAATTAATGGATTGTGTGTAGACACAAGGAACTTGTTATTGATTTTCAATCTTTGAAATAATTAATTTGCAATATCTGCAATTACTCTCATTAGCAATGAGAGAGGTTGAAAAACACTTCAAACTGGTCTTTCAGACTCTCATCCAAAATGGGATCATAGTCTATTCTTAATAATCATTTATTGTTATTTTTGGAGTTGGTGGACATATCCTCCTATTTAGGATCTCAATCTTGATCCAAAAATCCTTTGCATTCTCAACGTCGACATTGTTGTTGCTTCTTGGAATTATTGCCTATTGTTGTTGCTTCCTGATAAGCCTATACTTGCACTGCAAGTACTTAATAATTTTTTTTAAGGTCCAATCCATTGTCAACATTCCATAGCAATACCATGTTTAATCTTAAAAACATATTTCATAAAAAAAATTATTCATAAATACATAGCATATTCAATAGTACATACAACGGTTACATTAGTAAGCAGACCTGAATGTTTTAATGTTTTGAAACCTATTTTAAATGGGAATATTTTTCTTCCCCTTCACCTACCCTAGAACCTTCCCTGGTGGCTACCTTATGCCTTGAGCAAGCATCTATTCCAAATATTGAGGGTTTCTTAACACATATTGTAGAGACATATTGATCGTTACTACTGATGTCTTGTCGATGATGACCTTAATCCTAGAAATATTTTTACTTGGATAGGTAGTTTTATTAGTCCTTCTATTCCTGCAGTCGTCCCTTCAATCAACCCAAGAAAATCAAACCAGAAAAATAAGGATGCCATGGCGAACCTAAAGTAAGAGGATATGGATTTGATGGGACCTCCCTTCTTGTCAGGACATTTTCATTAAATGATACATTGATGAGATCCAAACCCTAAATGGAAAAGGGTTAAAGTGACTCTATAGGCTTCATTGTAAGACTCTAATATTCAGGTAGCAGGTTGGGTGGTTCTAATCAATCTTAAAACCTTTTGAGATGCGCTTAACTCAATAAAACTGATTTCATTTATGGAAAATGGTGGGGAAACCATGCCCTTCAGGGATGTAGAAAGAAACTATCAATTATGGAGGAAGATACCTAGAAAATCGTCCTCTATCAGTCCAAATTCACACAAATAGCACCCACGAGACAACCATCTACCCCGCTTTAACCAAATAAACACGATAGATCAAAAAATATTAAGATCAACAAAAACTGATCAATATTACCCAATATCTAGATCTGGTCTTTACCCAATTTCATTCCATCATATTTTGTCAAGACTCAAGAGGACATAATGGTCCTTCAGCTTATAATAGGGTTTCTTTTGAGGTTATAGATAAAGCTTATTCAAAGAAAATGGATTTTTGGGCTGCAAGAGATATGGGTAATTTAAATGATAAAAATTATATGTTTTTTTTCCCAAGATTCAAATGTAGGGATACATTTTGTGGATGTTACTAATAAATAGAATGAGAGAAACAATCCATGAGGAGAATCTACTGGTCATTTTGATTAGGGAAATACTCGAAGATAATAAGACTATTTAGGTTCAAATCAAAGATGTTGTTGATTCTTGTAGCTCCTCAGTTGTTGATAGTTTTTAAGGTATGAATTTCAATTCTTCAAGAGTGGGGTCCTTCAACATAATTGCATCTGCCTTGGTCCTATCACCCAAAAGAAAAACATAATCAATAAAGAGTAAATATGTCAAGTTTAGGGAAATTCCTATTTGTATAGTGTGGAGAAAATGTAGGGCCTAAGATTAATACAAATTCTCTTCTTGACAATTAATTGTGAGCTTATTTGTGTATCTTATGTATTTTCTTTGTTAATCTATCAACAAGTCAATTATCAAAATGCACAGGACACAAATGTTTAAGCATAAGTAACAATTTCATTGTAGGAAGGTAAATTTGTGATTTACCTTCCTTACATTACACTATAGATCTGAATTTCAGCACTTCATATTGACCTTCAGACCTTAGTCCTTCAGACTTCCCTTTTATCCTTCATATCTGCACTGTTCCTTCCTCAATTTTTAATTTTGTACCTTTAGCCATTTATACTCTTGAGTCTGTACCACAATTTGTCCTATAGATCCATACTTCTTCTCCCCTTTTAAACGTTGTTCCTTATCAGATTAATCCGCAATAATTCTTCCTTTTCAACGTTGTTTCATCATTAGTCTGTCCCTATATCCGCATCTTCTAGATGTTATGTGACCTCAGAAAGATCCGCATTAGTTACCCTTCTGTCCATGCTATCCACCAGAGACTTCACTGCGATGTCATACTTAAATATCCGCACTTACTCAGAGACAAGTCCCCAATTTTATTCGTATTAAATTGGCCGCATAATAGTCATATATATATATATATGACTTGTCTAGTTATTAGGCCGACCAAACAACTAGTATTTTGGCCGGCCAATCAGCTTATGTTCTTCGCCATTATTTCATATATATTTCAACGTTGTTTTCAATGTATAAGGAACTTGACTTCTAACACATTTTGAAGTATTTGTGGAGGGTTCCTTGTAGCATATCTATCTTTCTCTTCTTCTTTTCGTAATTACATAGTCATCATGAAGACCGACCTAGTTACATTTTACAACATATAGTTGTGAAGCTTATAGTTCTTTTTGACTCTGTTATAACTATGTTGAGACTACCTACTCTATAGTAAAAAATGGCAGAGGAGCCATTATTCATACCTACCCATGGTCTCTTGTAGGCATGATATAAGAATAGGTTGAGCCATTAATTAGAATTGCACATATATTTAGGAAATACAATTCATTATCTAGTTAACCAATTGCGCATTGAACCCTATATGGATGAGTAGCCCTAAATAAATCCAGTTTTCTCTATCATATGCCTTGGAAAGACAAACTCACTAACACTGCTTGTAATTTTTTGGTTTCATGTTATAAATTCCTTCTTGGGAAACTCCTATTCTGTAATGGATTTGTTTCCCAGGAAGGATGTAAAATTGTTCTAATGACATGGAATCAACTTAGTGGATTTTAACCCTAAATGACCAAGGAACTCAGAAGCCTTGGGCACATCAAAAGTAGCATCCTCCAATGAAAATAGTACAGTCTCTAACCTAGAAAAATCAAAAATATATATAGTTATAATTCATAATCGCAAATGACCATAGGCTGTAGCAATCCTTAAATAAACTCAAACTTGAATAATAACAAAAACAAAATTTCACACTACCCTTCAATAATTTGTCCTTGATTTAGCAAGAAAGGCTCAAACTTGCATAAATGTGTAAGTAGATTCCCAAGAAGATAAATTTCAACATCTTTCCTAAAAAACGAGTCTAATATCCAAAATGAAACCATAGTTAAATGGAACAATGGTGCTTTAAGGTCATATACACAAAAATTTGCCTCCTTCAAATCTCTCACATTGGATGGTATGTCATGAAAAATTAAGAAAAAGTCAGGGAAACTTGTCGACTTCTCTAAAAGACATAATGAAAATGCATGGAAGCTTTGTAAAGAAATGCACCTATAATATTCTTCGATTTCCATTTCAGCCTTTTTCCTAATTTGAACCTCAATGAGTTGTGAACTCAAAATCCTTTGATAAGAATGTTCTTATAGTTGAAATTCAACATTTTCAGTCTTCCCACCTCCGTCACCTGATGAGTATGAATTCTTAAACTTTGTTATGTCATTATCGAAAACATTTCTTTCCTAGACACATGATTTCGAAAATAAAGGATTTTTTGTAGCATAAGTCCTTGTCAAAATTTCAATTCTCATACCAACTGGCATCCGATCATAACTGCAACCTGAAATCGGACATGCATCTGTTCAGTTATTACTCGAAGATGTGAATGGTGAAATATCTGCTAGAGCACTCTTATGATATGGCAGAGGTTGAGCCCTCCCTCCTATTCCCTTGCCAAGACCTCCCTTGGGACCAAGAGTCAAGTGGCCATCATCAAAATCTCTGTGTGTTGAAGGGCTTGGCATAGACTAGTTTTCAAATTGAGCCCTATCCACAATATGAGCATTTTTACTGGTGAATCCATGGTCATGTGGTCCCATATGGGGTTGTGGCCCTTTAATCCCAACCATATGTTGAAGTGAACGCGTTTGTGCACCTGCCATGTAAGGTGGCATCACAGTTCCTCTCACACCATGATCAAGTGGTGTCACAAGTATCTGACTTGAATGTCCCATATTGGTACCTCGAAAGTAGCCTCCCTGTCCATGTGGTTCTTAAATGACATCCCGATGCACTTCCTCTATTTTCTTGGGGCCCTCGACTTTCGTCCTTCGTTGCCATCCATTCCTCCTCAAATAAATCAGATCCTTCAACATGAACCTTAGCCTAGAGGGAAGCCCTTGGTTATTAGACATTATTGTCATCCTATCTAAGTAAGCATCAATATGTTCCTTCGCCTTTGAATGGTCAATCATATGACCAATAGTGTTCATCAATTTTCACAAAGCTTTAACATTTTCCTTGTATGGATGCTAAAACTCACCAATTAATTTCTTGATGCATGCATGCATAATTTTTTCGGTCAGCATACTTTCTTTATAAATCTCACCAATAAACCTTATATTTCCTATCATTTGTCATTGTGTTGCAACCTTCTTCTCCTGTATTTCTTTTGCTGAAATGATTTTTTCACCATGCTCTTCTGCTTTCTCGGCCTCTGCCTCTTCTCTTTCATCTGTTTCAAATTCTTCTTGACATTTGTTCAAAATAACTCACTTGAAAACAACATTCTCATTATCTTCATAAAGTTCTAGTATTCCTGCAACGAGTTTAAAATAGAATATTGCATACATTTCACAAAAAACCAGCTCCATCAAGGATTTTTCAAATATATGAGATATTATACCATGAAGACATGATGCAGAGTCAATGTTCACTTCTTTGACCTGTTCAAAAAGTTTCTCAAAGTTTTGGGGCGTTAATTTATTATGATGGATTTAATTTGTCTTTGTTTCAACTAATCCTCATGAGAAACCCTCCACACTTCATATCGGTTCTCTGATATATGAATTGTGGGCAGAGAAGGTTGTGGAGGAGGAATCAAACTCTTCTGTGAACCAAAATCACGCTGCCACCTATCAACATCAAAATTATTTCTCACTAGTGCAACTTGTGGAAGTGGTGCTTGCACATAAGGCCCTCTAGGAAGGATGACATTCATGCTCATTTGTGTAGCATGGGTATTTCTTGCAAAGCCAGTCTTATAACCTTGGCCGGGTCAAAAAATAGCAAAGGAACCACTAAGATCCGCATCCATCTCAGAAATTTACCCATCAGTTAGGGAAACAAACACCGTTTGTCCCACTGATTACCCAAACTGGCTATGCTGTTCTGCACATGTTCAAGATAATTCCCACCCAGCTGCCTATCAAGTCCTCTTACAGTTCTTTCTAATGCATCAGCCTCTCCTACATGTATTTCAAGTGCTTTCTTCACACCATAATGTTAAGGGGAAAATTTGATCAAATCAGTCACCTCACACACCTTTACTGTGATTTTACCTTAAACTGTTTGTTGGAAGAAGCACTTAATCTTGCAAGTAATGAACCGATTGCCTCGGTTTATCGTTTGTACGCTTATCTTACTTAAGCTTTCTTTCACAGAGGATCATCGGTGAAAGTTGTGAATTACATTTTAGCTTTGAAATCATACATTGATTGGAAGAAAACTAGTGGAAATGGTTTTTGGAAGTATGGGGGTAACCTGAAGCCACCCAGTGTGGCAAAATCGCCCATTAAACTGGGGAGAAACTCTGATCCATTCACCCTATCTATATTGAAGAATTATCAGCCAGCTGTAGATTCAAGCACTCTACTGAATAATCTTGGTTTAAACTTACCAGAAGGATATCCTGCCAAGGAGAATTTGAATCAAGATCAATCCTTGAATTAAAATGGGATGGTATTTAAGAGAACCCCTTATTAATTCGTCTTTGTTATTTTGTTCACTTAAGATGACCTGTAATGATGCACCCAATTATTTATGTCCGCACTGAGAAAATGTTTGGGAATTATGTTGAGCAGGATCCTTCATCACAACCACTTAATTGGTTCATTCTGTCAATTCTGTCTGACAAAAAACTAGAAGAAGTGCCTACAGTAAGCTCTTCAATTTTTTCTTCGAATATAACAAGTTGTTCACTTTTATTGCCTCTGCATATCTATGATGTTCACTAATATCCTTTAATAATCCTATGGTTTTCTATCATCTTGTGGAAACTATGTTAGCAAAATTAATGGAAGATTTTGAGTAGCGTCTAGCCACGCAAGGCGAGCAAGTAGAATACTAAGTATCCTTTATAATTGAGGATTTTTTCTCTTTGGAGCTTTGTATTAAGGAAATCTAATTTTCTCAAATGATAATTTTACATGTTTAGCTTGTATGCTCCTGGGTTCTATGATTACACCTCAGTTTTGGAGGGTGTTGTAACGGACTAGTGACAAGTTTTTGCAGTGTAACTGAGGGATTCTTGCATTTTATAACATAAACTGGTCCTGTTTTGACTCATAATTATACCTTTCTCACATTTTATGGTGTTGCTCTGGGAATATTTCATTTTATAACCTAACTATGTCCCAAGCACTCATTATTATATCTTTTTCCTGTTGAAAGTAGAAATATTATACCTGGGTAAAGAAGCTAATAGTTCTGAATATTGTTCCATATAAAATATTATAAAAGAACCTAATTGATTTGACAGTGATTTCACATGATTTAACAAATTTTCTTACTCAACTAGACCATAGGAGTTAAGGGGCTAAAGGGCCGGGTTATTCTAATGATCATATTCGCTAATCAGGTATAGGATTTTTAGAGGCAAAAGCTTCTGTGAAGATGGAACTAGTTGAATTCCAACATAGAGCATGTTTTTCTTATTACTAAATCGACAATATCATGCTTCCACATCAATTGTTTTTCTCTATGTGCAAAGTTAAGAAGAGAGGCTCTTTGGAAATGGATAGAAATAGATGAAAAATAACTTAATAAATGAATTCTCATCTGCTATGTTATTGTGGCCTGCAGTTCAAGAAGGTAGTATAAGACGTTGTTGTTAATGGGGATGGAAATTCTTTCCCAAAGTCAAAAATTTTAGCAGCACTAACAACAGCTTCACGAGAGCCCAAGGTTTTCCTAGAATCCTTACTACAACATATGTAAAAGTTACTTTAGTTTCAAGTTGCTAGGATATAATTATCTGTGAATACAGAAAATGTTAATTCTTATTCTATAGAAAAGCTAAAATTCAATGCTTGAAATGGATCTGACTACAAATTTTTACTGAAATGGACATTGATAAATATAGAGCTGAGCTTCAGCTGCAATATTGTTGTGTTCATCACTAAATACTTGTAATAGATCTCTATTATAATTAACATTTGGCATTGAAACTTCAATATAAAGGTTGATGTCAACGAAGATGAGGGAAAAGAGAAAACTTATGATGTTAGACGAGGACAACATGAGGACTACTTCTCTAATAGGTCAAGTGATGCAGATGAGGATGAATAAAATTGTTCCAAATCTACAAACACGTTTGATCTCAAACAAAGGGGAATTGGAGTAAGTATTTAAATCTTATAAAAGTGTGTGAGATTGTGATTCAAACATAGGCATTGTTTTGGTTTTTCCATAAGATCAGCAGGAACTAAAATGGATGCTACATAACATGAAGGGCGGTGTCCAGATGATGCAAATGTAATGGAATAAACAATTGTATAATCTTAGTGAGATTTGCACAAATAGTTGTTATTATTTGAACCACGCTTTTCTGCATTGTTCAATTTTGACTATATTTATTTTCTACACAGGAAAACATATGCGTGGACTAGCACAAGCTGCAGCAGGCTACCACAAAGTTTTAGAGGAAAATCGACAACTATACAATCAAGTTCAGGATCTAAAAGGTGTGCTTCCTATTCGTTTGTCATTGTGTTATAGTTTAACTGACATGTCTCAAAAATATTATAATGGAGTTCGAATTAGGAGTCTCTTTAAATTGTATATATCAAATATGTTGCATCTTTATTCCCAATTCAGTGCGAATGAATATTTTTAGCTAATTAGATGTGGGGGTAACATATCCACGACTTATAGTAGGAACATAAAAGGCCAAAAAATGCTAGAAAATGACAGTTTACTATGCATTTAAAGAAGCTTGTGCTCCCACTAATTGGGAAGTTTGCAACGAGGTTGGTTCAATAGAGTAGGAGATGGATGAATGAACTGGGTGAGATTGCTTCGAGACAGGTGCAGATGTATCAACAACTTATCTATGCTGCATCTTCTTGTGACTGTGAGTTCTGTGCTTAATTTGAGTGTTCGACCTTGCCTCGGGCTTGGAAGATAAGCATTAGTAATTCTTGGAGAGAATATTGAATCATGTAATCTGCTTTCACTCTGGCCTCTTCTTGCATGGTGTTGTGTTATATTATTATGCTTATAAAACAGAAACTTAGAAGTTGAGGCAAGGAATACTTGCTTGACCAAGCTAGCAGTGAAAGCACAACAGATGCCATTTGATAGGATAACAAATTTATGTTGTTTTGTATATCGAACTTCATGTTGATTTTTTGTTTCTTATTCTTCTTAGGAAGCATAAGGGTGTATTACCTGGCCAATCCAATTGTCAGAGTACAGTGGATTATATTGGCGAGGATGGTCAAATTATGATGGCGAAAATGTTTGCATTTTTTCATATGGGAAAACAGGGTCTGGAAAGACATACACAATGGTAATAATAACCATCTTCTAGTTATTTAGTTGCAATTTGAAGCAATGTCTTGCAAAACTAATCAGGGAATGAGTTCATTGCTGAAGAAATTCTTTCCTAGAAATACTTTGCTCTAATTTTTGTGCCTTGCTTGTCTAGATTGGTCCTAAGGTGATTACAGAGGAGAGGTGGTTGTGAACTATCAAGCCTTGAATGACCTATTATAGATATCAAAACAAAGAAAGGATACCTTTATATACAAGGTTTTTCAAATGATTGAAATATACAATGAAAAAATCTAGGATATTCTTGTTTCAGACAATTCCAATAGAATATTATCCTTCTTGATCATATGGAGTTGCCTTTCTTGTTTTTAAATCTTTGGATTTCAGTTTTTCAGAATAAAATAATTCTTGACTAGCACATTGGAAAATCCAAGACATGGATATTTTTATTTCATAGACAAAAATAACCAATCCAAATTATGTAAGGTCCAAGATTTCAGTGCCCTTCAATGCTCAATATTTCAGTGCCTGTTAATGCTATTCACCTAGATTTAATAATGACATGGCAGTTTGAAAAGTCTTTTTATTACTCACAGAGTGTTATTTTAGGGTATTCGAGCGAAAGGATATATATGACTGTTGTACGCATGATATGGGATGGAGATGAGTGTTAGCCTATCCCTTCAGAGTTTCACAAACTTACCACTACCCTCATCATCTCCAGCTCTAAAACCCGCCATATTCCTCTTTACAATTGCTTGCCTCATCCCCATGAGACTAAGAAATGCGTGCACTCCACAAATTGGACCCCTCTTGCTCACTCGCATGAAAAAATCATTTCTGGGAGACACCACCCATTACTTGAAGCCACTAACTGCATCTCAAATTCTTCATCCTTCACTATTTTTAGTCACTACTTTGATCGAGAGATGCAAAGAGTAGCCTCTGGGTAAGGTCATAGAGATCGAGAAGAAGCTCAAGTTAGACAACCAGATCAAGCACATCCTCCTCAAACAACCCAACCACAAAATGTCTGTGGGAGAGCTTTCCAAGCACAGAAAGCACCTCAGCCTCCAGAGGGGAGGCAGACTTATCCCCATATTGAGAAGATACCCATAAGTATTTCAAGTAATTAAAGAAGAGGCATATTGCTTCTATTTCACATTGACCCCCCACGCACAGTAGCTATACTGGGAAGAAGTGCAGATTAAATCTCAAATGGAGGGCCTCTTAGTTGAGAATATCAGGAAGCTTTTAATGATGTCTATGAGCAAGAGGGTATTTCTGGGGAATATTTCCCACTTAGCTACTGATATGGGTATCCCCATGGATTTCAGAACTAATTTATGCAACAAGAATCTTGAATTTTTTGAGGTTGTTGATATAGATTATGGGCCTACATTGGAGTTAACTTCATGGGATCCTACTCTTGTAGTCTCTTTTGCAGAAAAAGCCTTGGAAGAAGTTAATAATCCATACAGTGATCCTATCCTTGACAGACCTCGGAAGTTCAAAAATTTAAATCTTCCAAATGGGTATAGCCTATCCAGGAAAGATAAGCAGCGTATTCTTATGTTCCAAGAAATGCCATTCATTTCACCTTATTCAGACTATACTAGTTTGCAATCAGCTTGGATGGAGGCTGAGAAGCATGCCTGTGTAGTAATTCATGAGCTATTGAGTGTTATGGTGGAGAAGAGAACACTAGTTGATACTTTGACCCATTTCAGGCATGCCTTCAAGTTTTCTATCAAGGTGAGAGTGATGATTTTCCATCATCCTGAGCTTTTCTACATGTCGTTCAAGGGGGATAGAGATTTTTTGTTTCTAAAAGAGGCTTACCATGGCTCGGAATTGAAAAATAAGGGACCCCTTTTTCTCTGGAAGGAGAAACTTCAAGCATTGAATTTAGCAGGGAAGAGGTAGATAGATGAAAGTTAGGATGGCGATGGTGAATCAATGGATGAGGAGGATGTTGTATAAGTATCGTTATTAGATGGCATGTTTGAGGTTGAAGATTCAAGTGATTTTCATAATTTTGATTGCGATGAGTGGCGTGATTTGGAGGATGGAGAGATTGGGCTTTCACCGAAACCAGAGTTTCTGGAGAAGGCATAATTGTTCAAGTCTCCAATAGAGCGAAAGCTTGCATTTTCAAGTTGTGATGCTGGATCAAGAGAACATTGGTGATCAATAGAACTTTGGCTAAAATTATATTCAACTTAAATATCCATTCGTAAGTGTAATAATTTGAAATTGTATACCCTTGAGATCAGTCTTCCTGTTGGTATGTAAAAGGTCTAGTTTGAAATATAAGTGTAAAACTGCCAAATATTAATAGAGAGGAACTAATTAGGTGGAAAAGTGTCTTATAGTGTTAACAGAGAGAACGTAGTTATGTGCATAAGTATATAAATATTCTGCTTTGTTCAACTTTGAATATTCTCATTGTTCATATTGTATTCACGATCTCCTAAGAATCTCTTTCTGATAATTCCTGTGAAAATCAGAGTTAATGATGACTATTGTTTACTATTGAAATCTTTGTGCATGTGTTTATCCTATTATGGTGAATATTTTTACCATAGGTTATCATTTTCTACTATTATATATTCTTGCATTTTTCATTTTTTATTGAAAAATGTCTCTGTCTCTTGTTGGGTCTCCAAGCCCTATGTTGGAGAGTGTAATTAGGTTGGGTATTCATAATGACTATTCATGGAGAGTTTGGCTTATTTCCTATGGCCAATCACTATAAATACTGAGTTTTTTGGACATCTCTGTAGCCTCATTTAGTGAGATAGAACTCGGTCAGCTCTGAGATAACAAGCACGAAGACATGAACTACAGTTAGGGTAGATACAACGAAGTGAAAAAGAAGTACTGTGTCACTGTATTGGGTCTAACCAATTCATATATATCCACCATAAAAGGTGACATATCACAGTTCGAAGGTGTAGCATAGAGGTGGCATATCACAATGTTTTGGCAGTGCATGTTCAGGGAAGATTTCTTACTTCTGGAACAATTCTTGGAGGGTGTCTTCATCTTGTTGACCTTGCTGGAAGTGAGAGAGTTGACAAATATGAGGCCACTTGAGATAGGTTAAATGAGGCACAACATATTAATAGATCACTTTAAGCTTTAGGAGATGTGATTGCTGCTCTTTCACAAAAGAGTTCCCATGTTCCTTACTGAAATAGCAAGCTCACACAACTGCTTCAGGATTCTTTAGGTAAAAAATTCAATATTTTCCTTAATGAATAGTTATGGAAGGAAACTACCGCTTTTCTCTAGTCTGGGGTGGTAATGATGTTGGACATTTTTCTTAAGGTGGAGAGGAAAAAACTTTCATGTTTTTGCACATAAGTCCTTAATTAGATGCACATGGGGAGACAATTAACACTCTAAAATTTGTAGAGAGGGTTGCAACTGTTGAACTTGGTGTTGGACATTCCAACAAGGAAAGTGGTGAGGTTAAGGAGCTAAAAGATCAAGTTTGTGTTAGAATGATTATGTAAAAATATGTCGCTTTCTGAATGATAGTCTTATTTTTTCTCCATGGATCAAAAGGACTAAAAAAAAGGGATATTTTGGGGGGGGGGGGGAGAACCTATGAGAAGGAAGAAATTGAATATGAACGATATTCTCAGAATGCAACATTTCATCTTTGATGTTGCAGGACATTAATTCGAATAATGCAGTTGACAAATAAGGTAGAAAACTGAGTAGAATGATATTATGTCACACCAATAACTAGATTCGAGGAACAATTCCAAACAGAATAGACTGAGGACTGTTTTCAATTAATGCACCAAAGACCATTTTAATATACATGTAAATAATCCAATGATATTATCCGAAAAGTGATAGATATTTTTTTAGGCTTTTAAAAGCTCGCACAATTTATAATTGGAAAAAACTTTTATTACTAGAATTTGGTGAGACAGAACTCGGACAGCTCTGAGATAACAAGCACAGAGACATGAAATATAGTTAGGGTATATACAATGAAGTGAAAAAGAAGTATTGTGTCACTGTATTGGTTCTAACCAATTCAGATATCTCCACCATAAAAGGTGACATATCATAGTTCAGAGGTACAACATAGAGGTGGAATATCACAGTGTTCTGACAGTGCATGTTCAGGGTAGAGATCTTACTTCTGGAAAAATTCTTAGAGGATGTCTTCATCTTGTTGACCTTGCTGGAAGTGAGATATTTGGCAAATATGAGGCCACTAGAGATAGGTTAAAGGAGGCACAACATATTAAGAGATCACTTTCAGCTTTAGGAGACATGATTTCTACTCTTCCACATAGGAGTTCCCATGTTCCTTACTGAAATATCAAGCTCACACTACTGCTTCAGGATTCTTTAGATAAAATATTCAATATTTTCTTTAATGAATAGTTATGGAAGGAAACTACCACTCTTCTCTAGTCTGGGGTGGTAATGATGTTGGACTTTTGTAATATTCCCTTTCTTGATCCCGTCAAAGTGGATAGAATTGACCTGTGGTTTTAACCCATGGTATTTCCCCATGGTATTTCTTGATGGTATTTTCCCATGGTATTGACCCATCAAGCCTATAAAAAGGGAGAGAAGCTAGGCATTTAGGGCATTCTAGATTATCTACTTTATTATGTTTGGGTTGAGAATCTGGCCTGACCAGTTCTTTATTTGATCCCGGGACGAAAACCCCGCGGTAATGTTTATGTGGTGGATCCATTCAGGATTCACAATTGGGCTTAAATTTCTTATATGCGTTGTGTTCTGTGTTTTTTATATGAAATACCTAGATGTGTTGTTTTATTTAAAATTTTGATCCTTGGGATATTACAGTGGTATCAGAGCTGTGCATCCTGCCAGCCTCAGAATTTTACGCAAGGAACTTCAGTGAAATTTATTTTTCACCCTAGCCAGTATTTCTCACTTCGGTGATATTTATCACCCTAGTTTGATTTTTATTTTGTAGTAAATTATTTTATTGGGAGATATAAGTGAAGGGAAAATCATTTATATGTCTGTGGGTTAAATTTGTGAAAATATTTGAAGGCATGATTAAAAAAAAATTCATTTATAGCTTGTATATGGCCTCTTATGAATAAATGTACCCATGATATTTATTCATTTGTATGGAATATTATGAATGTACCCATGATATTTATTCATGTCTTTCTTGCAAATATGGTCATTGTTGAAAGGTTGGGAAGCTATTGCTAGACAGGATCATTCTCAGGTTTCTCATTAGCTAAGTATTGAGATCCATTGATGCCAATGTCATCATTTTGTTTTTGGAAACGCCACAAGAATCAACATAATGATATATCAGTCGATTCTTTGGGCTACAATACTTCTGTGGATCAAAGATGGCAACAACGTACAAATCAGAAGCAAGAACAGAGCGACGGGCCTTTCTCTCGAAAGGTCCATGTTATTCTTCAGCAGTCAAAAGATATCCGGAAGGAAGATGTAACAAGCAAGTGTCTCTTCGAACTTGGATCCAAATTGTAGGGTACAAAGTCAAAAGATGTTCTCCTACAGCTAGACAGATTAAATGTGGCTTTGAGCTTGATAGATAAATCAGAATGGGAAGGGTCAAGCTGGGCCTTGAAGCCATCCATGCTTGCTTTGATACAACCTAGGTTCTTGGAGCATTCTTGTGAAAATGTTAGACTCACCGTCGCTTCTTGTCTCAGTAAAATCATAGCCTTAATAGCACCACTATTGCCCTACAATGATGACATCATGAGGAGGACTTTTCGGGTAATGGTAGAAGCACTCCAAGGGTTGGACAACACAACACCACCATTCTTACTTTTTTTCCAGAAGCGCACAATTTTGGAACGCATGGCGAAATTCAGATTTGGTATGCTTATGCTGGATCTAGAGTGTGATGATTTAATCCTTCAAATGCTACAATACTTCTACAATGGAATTACAACATCTCATCCAAACTACATCAAAACAGACATGAAAAAGATCATGTCTCCGATCTTAGGAGAATATAGGGCCATCTGCGAACAATTGAGATCCAAATTGTTGGCCATTTGGAGGAAGGAGCTAATTGCATCACCTGCTGCTTATGAACTAGTTGAGGGGTTGATCAAACAGAGCATCAAACTACTTAGAAAGAAGTTAACCAAGGAGGAACTAACAAAGATTTTTGGAGACAACAAGAATGAACTAAGGAGGAAAGGCTTATGCTTTGTATGCAAGGGAGTTTGGGCACTTGACCATTCATGTCCAGACAATAAGGAGGCAACAAGGATAACAAAATTAGAGACTTCTTCAGATCATGGGGATTCATCCATTGATGGGTTCGCTGGTTTTCAAGAGAGGACCTATGAAGGATCTGAGCTGTCAAATACAAATGGTGAACAACAACACCATGCTCTTCAGAGAAACTTGCAGGACAAGCTGATCAGTCAACTTGAAAAAGTACATGACGAAAGGAAGGATGCAATTCCTCCTGATGATGTGGTAGTTGAATCTATAAATACAATGGAGGACATCCATAAAGGGTATGGGCAATTAGGTATAGACAACAGTCCACCAGTACCTCCATGTTTGACAACCAGAAAGGATGGAAAACTCATCCTCACATGTGAAGAGGTCCAGGATGAATACACTCAAGGAGAATCAAATGAGGAGAGAATCATGCATTTTGAGGGGAGGATACTCATAGCCGAGGGCATATTGCAGCTTGGGCCCTTTGGTGCGGACAACGATGGAGGGTTGAAATGGTACCATAATCCACAGGTCCCAGGATTCAGGTGGCATTGGGATCCAGGAGAATCCATTGGGGAAATGATTGGCCAAAGGATTGCTTGGGATCTAGGTATTGAAGGATCCATTCAGGATCATTCAACGTGGAGGGCACATCGGATTGTATGGGATCCTGGTATTAATGTACAAATGCTTCTGTTGTGGATAGAAGTGGATCGCTTGAGGACAAGCAATCTTTGGGCGGGAGGATTTGTAATATTCCCTTTCTTGATCCCATCAAAGTGGATAGAATTGACTCGTGGTTTTAACCCATGGTATTTCCCCATGGTATTTCTTGATGGTATTTTCCCATGGTATTGACCCATGGTATTGACCCATGGTATTTCTTGTTGGTATTGACCCATCAAGCCTATAAAAAGGGAGAGAAGCTAGGCATTTAGGGCATTCTGGATTATCTACTTTATTATGTTTGGGTTGAGAATCTGGCCTGGCCAGCTCTTTTATTGATCCCGGGACGAAAACCCCGCGGTAATGTTTATGTGGTGGATCCATTCAGGATTCACAATTGGGCTTCAATTTCTTATATGTGTTGTGTTCTGTGTTTTTATATGAAATACCTAGATGTGTTGTTTTATTTAAAATTTTGATCCTTGGGATAATATAACTTTGTTATTAAGTAGACAGAAAAAAAAAAACTCATGTTTGCTCATAGTTCGAATTAGATGCATTTTAGAGAATACACTCTAAAATCGCAGCAGGTTGCATTGTTGAACTTGCTCTACTGTCACAGAGTGGTGAGGCCAGTGGAGCCGAGAACAGTTTGTTAGAATGATTCTGAAAATATGTTGTTTTGTGAATGATATTCTTATTTGTTTTCCATGACAAAAGTACAATAAAACAAGGGATATTTTGTCCGTTTATGAACCTATTTTATAGTTGAAGAATCTCATAATGATGTCCTCTTACTCAAAGTTGCTGTGTTGTACGGCAAATTAAGAATGCACCGGCAAAGAGCTAAAAGCAGGCCGAGTAGAGAATGAGATAATGTGTCACTACCAATCATAGAAAATGAGGGATTTCTCACCAAGGCATCAACAAATGTAGGTCATTTTGTTAGTATATACAGAAATTACAGAAACAATCCAATGATATTATCCGAAAAGTGATAGAGATTTTTTTTCACTTTTAATGCTCGCACAATATATAATTGGAACAAACTTTTATTACTATAAATCAATCAATTACTTCTACATACCACTAAAAGTGGCAAAATCTCTATAACCTTTGATCACCTTGAACATCAAGCACACTAAGAACCCCTATAATGGGTTTCTAATAACATTTCCAAAGATCCAAAATTGACAAAGCACAATTTAATGATAATGAGTGTTGTCCTCTACAGCACTCAAAGGTTTCCTGATATTTGATGTTGTAGATTGCTAGCTTGAAGAGTGCACTGGCAAAGAAGGTAGCAGAAGTTGAGAAGAGAATGAGGATTGGTTTCTCACCAATAAATATGGATTCGAGGAACAATCCTGAAATATAGAGAATGAGGACTGGTTTCTGACCAATGCATCAACAAATGTAGACCATTTTGTGATTATATATGTAAACAATCCAATGATATTATCCGAAGAGTGATAGAGATTTTTTTAGGCTTTTAAAATCTTTCATAATATATAATTGGAACAAGCTTTTATTACTAGAAAGCAATCAATTACTTCTACATACCACTAAAAGTCGCAAAATCTCTATAACCTTGATCACCTTGAACATCAAGCACACTAAGAGCCTCGAAAATGGGGTTGTAATAACATCGCCAAATATCCAAAATTGAAAAAGCACAATTTAATGATAATGAATAATAATGAATGATGTCCTCTAGAGCACTCAAATTTTTCCTGATATTTGATGTTGCAGATTGCTAGCTTGAAGAATGCACTGGCAAAGAAGGTGGCAGAAGTTGAGCAGAGAATGAGGATTGGTATCTCACCAATAAATAGGGATTCGAGGAACAGTCCTGAAATACAAAGAATGAGGACTGGTTTCTGACCAATGCATCAACAAATACAGACCATAAAAATTAGGACACCATAAAAATTAGCAACTCATTTTTTCTAAGAGACATCCAAAAGCACATTTTTTTATAGGGAAAATCTTAAAATCCTCCTTTTGGAAAATTCATACTCCAAAAGGAGGATTTTAGTGCTCTAGAAGAACAACATGAAGAACCACAGTCATCTCTATATATCAACACAACAAAATCAAAAAATGGTCTACATTTGTTGATGCATTGGTCAGAAACCAGTCCTCATTTTCCAAAAGGAGGATTTTAATATTTTCCCTATAAAAAAACGTGCTTTTGGATGTCTCTTAGAAAAAATGAGTTGCTAATTTTTATGGTGTCCTAATTTTTATGGTCTGCATTTGTTGATGCATTGGTTAGAAACCAGTCCTCATTCTTTGTATTTCAGGACTGTTCCTCGAATCCCTATTTATTGGTGAGATACCAATTCTCATTCTCTGCTCAACTTCTGCCACCTTCTTTGCCAGTGCATTCTTCAAGCTAGCAATCTGCAACATCAAATATCAGGAAAACTTTGAGTGCTCTAGAGGACATCATTCATTATCATTAAATTGTGCTTTTTCAATTTTGGATCTTTGGCGATGTTATTACAAACCCATTTTGGAGGCTCTTAGTGTGCTTGATGTTCAAGGTGATCAAGGTTATAGAGATTTTTCCACTTTTAGTGGTATGTAGAAGTAATTGATTGATTTCTAGTAATAAAAGCTTGTTCCAATTATATATTGTGAAAGATTTTAAAAGCCTAAAAAAATCTCTATCACTCTTCGGATAATATCATTGGATTGTTTACATATATAATCACAAAATGGTCTACATTTGTTGATGCATTGGTGAGAAACCAATCCTCATTCTCTATATTTTAGGACTGTTCCTCGAATCCATATTTATTGGTGAGACACCAATCCTCATTCTCTTCTCAACTTCTGCTACCTTCTTTTCCAGTGCACTCTTCAAGCTAGCAATCTACAACATCAAAGATCAGGAAACCTTTGAGTGCTCTAGAGGACAGCACTCATTATCATTAAATTGTGCTTTGTCAATTTTGGATCTTTGGCAATGTTATTAGAACCCATTGTCGAGGTTCTTAGTGTGTTTGATGTTCAAGGTGATCAAATGTTATAGAGATCTTTCCACTTTTAGTGGTATGTAGAAGTAATTGATTGATTTATAGTAATAAAAGTTTGTTCCACTTATATATTGTGCAAGCTTTTAAAAGCCTAAAAAAATCTCTATCACTTTTTGGATAATATCATTGGATGTTTACGTATATACTAAAAAAATGGTCTGCATTTGTTGATGCATTGGTGAGAATCCAATCCTCATTCTCTATATTTCAGGACTGTTCCTCAAATCCCTAGTTATTGGTGACACACCAATACTCATTCTCTGCTTAGCTTTTGCTACCTTCTTTGCCAGTGCATTCTTCAAGCTAGCATTTTGCAACATCAAAGATCAGGAAACCTTTGAGTGTTGTAGAGGACATCATTCATTATCAAGATTATTCAACTACTCATAGGTTCTCAAGGAAACAAACCAAAATATCCCTTGTTTTTCGTCCTTTTCATCCATGGAGAACAAATAAGAATATCATTCACAAAGCAACATATTTTTCAAGAATCATTCTAACACAAACCTGTTCTTTCAGCTCCCTAACCTCACCACTTTCGTTTTTGGAACGTGCAGCACCAAGTTCAACAATTGCAACCCTTTCTACAAATTTTAGAGTGCTGATTGTCTCCCCATGTGCATCTAATTCAGGAATTATGTGCACAAACATGAGAGTTTTTTCCTGTCCACCTTAAGAACAAATTCCAACATCATTACCACCCCAGACTAGAGAAAAGTGGTAGTTTCCTTCCATAACTATTCATTAAGGAAAATATTGAATATTTTACCTAAAGAATCCTGAAGCAGTAGTGTGAGCTTGATATTTCGGTAAGGAACATGGGAAATCCTATGTGGAAGAGTAGCAATCATGTCTCCTAAAGCTAAAAGTGATCTCTTAATATGTTGTGCCTCCTTTAACCTATCTCCGGTGGCCTTGGATTTGTCAAATCTCTCACTTCCAGCAAGGTTAACAAGATGAAGACACCCTCTAAGAATTGTTCCAGAAGTAAGATCTCTACCCTGAACATGCACTGTCATAACACTATGATATTCCACCTCTATGTTGTACCTCTGAACTATGATATGTCACCTTTTATGGTGGAGATATCTGAATTGGTTAGAACCAATAGAGTGACACAATACTTATTTTTCACTTCGTTGTATATACCCTAACTGTATTTCATGTCTCCGTGCTTGTTATCCCAGAGCTGTCCGAGTTCTGTCTCACCAAATTCTAGTAATAAAAGTTTGTTCCAATTATAAATTGTGCGAGCTTTTAAAAGCCTAAAAAAATATCTATCACTTTTTAGATAATATCATTGGATTATTTACATGTATAATCACAAAATGGTCTACATTTTTTGGTGCATTGGTGACAAACCAATCCTCATTCTCTGTATTTCAGGACTGTTCCTCGAATCCCTAGTTATTGGTGAGACAACAATACTCATTCTCTGCTCAGCTTTTGCTACCCTATTTGTCAGTGCATTCTTCAAGCTAGAAATCTGCAACATCAAAGATCAGGAAATATTTGAGTGCTCTAGAGGACATCATTCATTATCAATTTTCTTCAACTACTCATAGGTTCTCAAGAAAACAGACCAAAATATCCCTTTTTTTTAGTCCTTTTGATCCATGGAGAAAAAATAAGATTATGATTCAGAACGCGACATATTTTTCCATAATTATTATAACACAAACCTGATCTTTCAGCTCCTTAACCTCACCACTTTCCTTGTTGGAACGTCCAACATCAAGTTCAATAGTTGCAACCCTCTCTACAAATTTTAGAGTGCCAATTGTCTCCCCATGTGCATCTAATTCAGGACTTATGTGCACAAACATGAAAGTTTTTGCCTCTCCACCTTAAGAAAAAATTCCAACATCATTACCACCCCAGACTAGAGAAAAGTGGTAGTTTCCTTCCATAACTATTCATTAAGGAAAATAATGAATTTTTTACCTAAAGAATCCTGAAGCAGTTGTGTGAGCTTGCTATTTCGGTAAGGAACATGGGAACTCTTTTGTGCACGAGCAGCAATCACATCTCCTAAAGCTGAAAGTGATCTATTAATATGTTGTGCCTCATTTAACCCATCTCAAGTGGCCTCATATTTGTCAACTCTCTCACTTCCAACAAGGTCAACAAGATGAAGACACCCTCCAAGAATTGTTCCAGAAGTAAGAAATCTTCCTTGAACATGCACTCCCAAAACATTGTGATATGCCACCTCTATGCTACACCTTCGAACTATGATATGTCACCTTTTATGGTGGATATATATGAATTGGTTAGACCCAATATAGTGACACAATACTTCTTTTTCACTTCGCTGTATCTACCCTAACTGTAGTTCATGTCTTCGTTCTTGTTATCTCAGAGCTGTCCGAGTTCTGTCTCACTAAATGAGGCTACAGAGATGTCCAAAAAACTCAGTATTTATAGTGATTGGCCATAGGAAATAAGCCAAACTCTCCATGAATAGTCATTATGAATACCCAACCTAATTACACTCTCCAACATAGGGCTTGGAGGCCTAACAAGAGATAGAGACATTTTTCAATAAAAAATGTAAAATGCAAGAATATATAATAGTAGCAGATGATAACCTATGGTAAAAATATTCACCATAATAGGATAAACACATGCACAAAGATTTCAATAGTAAACAATAGTCATCATTAACTCTAATTTTCATAGGAATTATCAGAAAGAGATTCTTAGGAGATCCTAAATACAATATGAATAGTGAGAATATTCAAAGTTGAACAAAGCAGAATATTTATATAGTTATGCACATAACCACATTCTCTCTGTTAACACTATAAGACACTTTTCCACCTAATCAGTTCCTCTCTGTTAATATTTGGCAGTTTTACACTTATATTTCAAACTAGACCTTTTACATACCAACAGGAAGACTGATCTCAAGGGTATACAATTTAAAATTATTACACTTACGAATGGATATTTAAGTTGAATATAATTTTAGCCAAATTTCTATTGATCACCAATGTTCTCTTGATCCAGCATCACAACTTTCAAATCCAAGCTTTCGCTCTATCGGAGACTTGAACAATTATGCCTACTCTAGAAACTCTGGTTTCAGTGAAAGCCCAATATCTCCATCCTCCAAATCGCGCCACTCATCGCAATCAAAATTATGAAAATCACTTGAATCTTCAACCTCAAACATGCCATCTAATAACGATCCTTCTACAACATCCTCCTCATCCATTGATTCACCATTGCTATCCTACCTTTTAGCTGTCTACCTCTTCCCCGCTAACTTCAATGCTTGAAGTTTCTCCTTCCAGAGAAAAAGGGGTCCCTTATATTTCAATTCCGAGCCATGTTAAGCCTCTTTTACAAACAAAAAATCTTTATCCCCCTTGAATGACATGTAGAAAATCTCAGGATGGAAGAAAATCATCACTCTCACCTTGATAGAAAACTTGAAGGCATGCCTGAAATGGGTCAAAGTATCAACCAGTGTTCTCTTCTCCACCATAAGACTCAATAGCTCATGAATTACTACACAGGCATGCTTCTCAACCTCCATCCAAGCTGGTTGCAAACTAGTACAGTCTGAATAAGGTGAAATGAATGGCATTTCTTGGAACATAAGAATACGTTGCTTATCTTTCCTCGATAGGCTATACCCATTTGGAAGATTTAACTTTTTGAACTTCCGAGGTCTGTCAAGGATAGGATCACTGTATGGATTATTAGCTTATTCCAAGGCTTTTTCTACAAAAGAGACTACAAGAGTAGGATCCCATGAAGTTAACTCCAATGCAGGCCCATAATCTATATCAACAACCTCAAAAAATTCAGGATTCTTGTTGCATAAATTAGTTCTGAAATCCATGGGGATACCCATATCAGTAGCTAAGTGGGAAATATTCCTCGGCAATACCCTCTTGCTCATAGACATCATTAGAAGCTTCCTGATATTCTCAACTAAGAGGCCCTCCATTTGAGATTTAATCTGCACTTCTTCCCAGTATAGTTGCTGTGCGTGGGGGGTCAATGTGAAATAGAAGCAATATGCCTCTTCTTTAATTACTTGAAAGACTTATGGGTATCTTCTCAATATGGGGATAAGTCTGCCTCCCCTCTGGAGGCTGAGGTGATTTCTGTGCTTGGCAAGCTCTGCCACAGACATTTTGTGGTTGGGTTGTTTGAGGAGGATGTGCTTGATCTGGTTGTCTAACTTGAGCTTCTTCTCGATCTCTATGACCTTGCCCAGAGGCTACTCTTTACATCTCTTGATCAAAGAAGTGACTAAAAATAGGGAAGGATGAATAATTTGAGATGCAGTTAGTGGCTTCAAGTAATGGGTGGTGTCTCCCAGAAATGAGTTTTTCGTGCGAGTGAGCAAGAGGGGTCCAATTTGTGGAGTGCGCACATTTCTTAGTCTCACGGGGATGAGGCAAGCAATTGTAAAGATGAATATGGCGGGTTTCAGAGCCGGAGATGATGAGGGTAGTGGTAAGTTTGTGAAACTTTGAAGGGATAGGCTGACACTCATCTCCATCTCATATCATGCGTACAACAGTCATATATATCCTTTCGCTCGAATACCCTAAAATAACACTCTGTGAGTAATGAAAAGACTTTTCAAACTGCCATGTCATTATTAAATCTAGGTGAATAGCATTAACAAGCACTGAAATCTTGGACCTTGCATAGTTTGGATTGGTTATTTCTGTCTATGAAACAAAAATATCTATGTCTTGGATTTTCCAATGTGCTAGTCAAGAATTATTTTATTCTAAAAAACTGAATTCCAAAGATTTAAAAACAAGAAAGGAAACTCCATATGATTAAGAAGGATAATATTTTATTAGAACTGTCTGAAACAAGAATATCCTAGATTTGTTCATTGTATATTTCAATCATTCGAACAACAACCTGGTATATAAAGGTATTCTTTATTTGTTTTGATATCTATAATAGGTCATTCAAAGCTTGATAGTTCACAACCAACTCTCCTCTGTAATCACCTTAGGACCAATATAGACAAGAAAGGCACAAAAATTAGAGCAAAGTATTTCTAGGCAAGAATTTCTTTAGCAATGAACTCATTCCCTTATTAGTTTTGCAAGACATTGCTTCAAGCTGCAACTAACTATCTGGAAGATGGTTATTATTACCATTGTGTATGTCTTTCCAGACCCTGTTTTCCCATATGAAAAAATGCGAACATTTTCTCCATCATAATTTGACCATCCTCGCCAATATAATCCACTGTACTCTAACAACTGGATTGGCCAGTCAATACACCCTTATGCTTCCTAAGAAGAATAATAAACAAAAAATCAACATGAAGTTCGATATACAAAACAACATAAATTTGTTATCCTATCAAATGACATCTGTTGTGCTTTCACTGCTAGCTTGGTCAAGCAAGTATGCCCTGCCTCAACTTCTAAGTTTATGTTTTATAAGCATAATAATATAACACAACACCATGCAAGAAGAGGCTAGAGTGAAAGTAGATTACATGATTCAATATTCTCTCCAAGAATTACTAATGCTTATCTTCCAAGCCCGAGGCAAGGTTGAACAATCAAATTAAGCACATAACTCACAGTCACAAGAAGATGCAGCATAGATAAGTTGTTGATACATCTGCACCTGTCTCGAAGAAATCTTACTCAGTTCATTCATCCATATCCTACTCTATTGAACCAACCTCGTTGCAAACTTCCCAATTAGTGGGAGCACAAGCTTCTTTAAATGCACATTAAACTGTCATTTTCTAGCATTTTTTGGCCTTTTATGTTCCTACTATAAGTCGTGGATATGTTACCCCCACATCTAATTAGCTAAAACTATTCATTTGCACTGAATTGGAAATAAAGATGCAACATATTTGATATATACAATTTAAAGAGACTCCTAATTCCAACTCCGTTATAATGTTTTTGAGACATGTCAGTTAAACTATAACACAATGACAGACGAATAGGAAGCACACCTTTCAGATCCTAAACTTGATTGTATAGTTGTCGATTTTCCTCTAAAACTTTGTGGTAGCCTGCTGCAGCTTGTGCTAGTCCACGCATATGCTTTCCTGTGTAGAAAATAAATATAGTCAAAAATTGAAGAATGCAGAAAAGCGTGGTTCAAATAATAACAACTATTTGTGCAAAGCTCACTAAGATTATACAATTGTTTATTCCATTACATTTGCATCGGCTGAACACAGTCCTTTGTGTTATGTAGCATCCATTTTAGTTCCTGTTGATCTTATGGAAAAACCAAAACAATCCCTATGTTTGAATCACAATCTCACACACTCTTATAAGATTTAAATACTTACTCCAATTCCCCTTTGTTGGAGATCAAAACGTGTTTGTAGATTTGGAACAGTTTTATTCATCCTCATCTGCATCACTTGACCTATTAGAGAAGTATTCCTCATGTTGTCCTCGTCTAACATCATAAGTTTTCTCTTTTCCCTCATCTTAGCTGACATCAACCTTTATATTGAAGTTTCAATCCCAAATGTTAATTGAAAATAGAGATCTATTACAAGTATTTAGTGATGAACACAACAATATTGCAGCTCAAGCTTAGCTCTATATTTATCAATGTCCATTTCAGTAAACATTTGCAGTCAGATCCATTTCAAGCATTGAATTTTAGCTTTTATATAGAATAAGAATTAACATTTTCTGTATTCAGAGATAATTATATCCTAGCAACTTGAAACTAAAGTAACTTTTACATATGTTGTAGTAAGGATTCTAGGAAAACCTTGGGCTCTCGTGAAGCTGTTGTTAGTGCTGCTAAAATTTTTGACTTTGGGAAAGAATTCATTAATTAAGTTATTTTTCATCTATTTCTATCCATTTCCAAAGAGCCTCTCTTGTTAACTTTGCAAATAGAGAAAAAAAATTGATGTGGAAGCATGATATTGTCGATTTAGTAATAAGAACAATGTGGTATATGCTGGAATTCAACTAGTTCCATCTTCATAGAAGCTTTTGCCTCTAAAAATCCTATACCTGATTAGCGAATATGATCATTAGAATAACCCGGCCCTTTAGCCCCTTAACTCCTATGGTCTAGGTTAGGTAATTTTTTAAATCATGTGAAATCACTCATCAAATGAATTAGGTTCTTTTATGTTTTTTATATGTAGACAATCTTTCAATTTAACCAAGCATTTTAGGTGTGCTCAATATTTCCCCTTTCCAACGGAAAAAGATATAATAATGAGCCACAACAGGACATAGTTAGGTTATAAAATGAAATATTCCCAGAGCAACACCATAAAATGTGAGAAAGGTATAATGATGACTCAAAACAGGATAAGTTTACATTATAAAATGCAAGAATCCCTCAGTTACACTGCAAAAACTTGTCACTAGTTTGTTACAACACCCTCCAAAACTGAGGTGTAATCATAGAACCTAGGAGCACACAAGCTAAACATGTAAAATTATCATTTGAGAAAATCAAATTTCCTTAATACAAAGCTCCAAAGAGAAAAAATCCTCAATTATAAAGGAGACTTAGTACTCTACTTGCTCGCCTTGCGTGGCTAGACGCTACTCAAACTCTTCCATTAATTTTGCTAACATAGTTTCCACAAGATGATAGAAAACCATAGGATTATTAAAGGATATTAGTGAACATCATAGATATGCAGAGGCAATGAAAGTGAACAACTTTTTATATTCGAAGAAAAAATTGAAGAGCTTACTGTAGGCACTTCTTCTGGTTTTTTGTCAGACAGAATTGACAGAATGAACCGATTAAGTGGTTGTGACGAAGGATCCTACTCAACATAATTCCCAAACATTTTCTCAGTGCGGACATAAATAATTGTGTGCATCATTACAGGTCATCTTAAGTGAAAAAAATAACAAAGACGAATTAATAAGGGGTTTTCTTAAATACCATCCCATTTTAATTCAAGGATTGATCTTGATTCAAATTCTCCCTGGCAAGATATCCTTCTGGTAAGTTTAAACCAAGATTATTCAGTAGAGTGCTTGAATCTAGAGCTTGCTGATAATTCTTCAATATAGACTGGGTGAATGGATCAGAGTTTCTCCCCAGTTTAATGGGCAATTTTGCCACACTGGGTGGCTTCAGGCTACCCCCATACTTCCAAAAACCATTTCCACCAGTTTTCTTCCAATCAATGTATGATTTCAAAGCTAAAATGCAGTTCACAACTTTCGTCGATGATCCTCCGTGAAAGAAAGCTTAAGTAAGATAAGCGTACAAAGGATAAACCAAGGCAATCGGTTCATTACTTACAAGATTAAGCGCTTCTTCCAACGAACAGTTTAAGGTAAAATCATAGTAAAGGTGTGTGAGGTGACTGATTTGATAAAATTTTCCCCTTAACATTATGGTGTGAAGAAAGCACTTGAAAGACATGTAGGAGAGGCTGATGCATTAGAAAGAACTGTAAGAGGACTTGATAGGCAGCTGGGTGGGAATTATGTACTTGAACGTCGTGGGAGCAATATGGCCAGTTTGGACGATGATAAATGGGACAAGCCGGTGGATGCTTTTGCTAATGGTTGTGATATGCAGATGGATGTGAATCTTAGTGGTTCCTTTTCTATGTTTTGACCTAGCCAAGTTTATAAGACTAGCTTTGCAAGAAATACCCATGCTACAGAAATGAGTATGAATGTCATCCTTCCTAGAGGGCCTTATGTGCAAGCACCACTTCCACAAGTTGGACTAGTGAGAAATAATTTTTATGTTGATAGGTGGCAGCGTGCTTTTGGTTCACAGAAGGGTTTGATTCATCCTCCAAAACCTTCTCTGCCGACAATTCATATATCAGAGAACCGATATGAAGTGGGGAGGGTTTCTCATGAGGATTAGTTGAAACAAAGACAAATTAAATCCATCATAATAAATTAACGCCCAAAAACTTTGAGAAACTTTTTGAACAGGTCAAAGAAGTGAAAATTGACTCTGCATCATGTCTTCATTGTATAATATCTCATATATTTGAAAAAGCCTTGATGGAGCTGGTTTTTTGTGAAATGTATGCAAAATTCTTTTTTTGTTGCGGGAATACCATAACTTTATGAAGATAATGAGAATGTTGTTTTCAAGTGAGTTATTTTGAACAAATGTCAATAAGAATTTGAAAAAGATAAAAGAGAAGAGGCAGAGGCTGAGAAAGCAGAAGAGCATGGTGAAAAAATCATTTCAGCAAAAGAAAGACAGGAGAAGAAGGTTGCAACACAATGACAAATGATAGGAAATATAAGGTTTATTGGTGAGCTTTATAAAGAAAGTATGCTGACCGAAAAAATTATGCATGCATGCATCAAGAAATCAATTGGTGAGTTTCAGCATCCAAAAGAGGAAAATGTTAAAGCTTTGTGCAAATTGATGAACACTATTGGTCATATGATTGACCATTCAAAGGCGAAGGAACATATTGATGCTTACTTAGATAGGATGACAATAATGTCTAATAACCAAGGGCTTCCCTCTAGGCTAAGGTTCATGTTGAAGGATCTGGTTGATCTGAGGAGGAATGGATGGCAACGAAGGACGAAAGTTGAGGGCCCCAAGAAAATAGAGGAAGTGCATCGGGATGTCATTCAAGAACCTCATGGACAGGGAGGCTGCTTTCGAGGTACCAATATGGGACATTCAAGTCAGAGACTTGTGACACCACTTGATCATGGTGTGAGAGGAACTGTGATGCCACCTTACATGGCAGGTGCACAAACGGGTTCACTTCAACATATGGTTGGGATTAAAGGGCCACAACCCCATATGGGACCACATGATCGTGGATTCACCAGTCAAAATGCTCATATTGTGGATAGGGCTCAATTTGAAAACTAGTCTATGCCAAGCCCTTCAACACACAGAGCTTTTGATGATGGCCACTTGACTCTTGGTCCCAAGGGAGATCTTGGCAAGGGAATAGGAGGGAAGGCTCAACCTCTGCCATACCATAAGAGTGCTCTAGCAGATATTTCACCATTCACATCTTTGAGTAATAACTGAACAGATGCATGTCCGATTTACGGTTGCAGTTATGATTGGATGCCAGTTGGTATGAGAATTGAAATTTTGACAAGGACTTATGCTGCAGAAAATCCTTTATTTGCGAAATCATGTGTCTAGGAAAGAAATGTTTTGGATAATGACATAAAAAAGTTTAAGAATTCATACTCATCAGGTGACGGAGGTGGGAAGACTGAAAATGTTGAATTTCAACTATAATAACATTCTTATCAAAGGACTTTGAGTTCACAACTCATTGAGGTTCAAATTAGGAAAAAGGCTAAAATGAAAATCGAAGAATATTATAGGTGCATATCTTTACAAAGCTTCCATGCATTTTCATTATGTCTTTTAGAGAATTCGACAAGTTTCCTTGAATTTTTCTTAATTTTGCATGACATACCATCCAATGTGAGAGATTTGAAGGAGGCAAATTTTTGTGTAGATGACCTTAAAGCACCATTGTTCCATTCAACTATGGGTTCATTTTGGATATTAGATTCTTTTTTTAGGAAAGATGTTGAAATTGATCTTCTTGGGAATCTACTTACACATTTATGAAATTTTGAGCCTTTCTTGCTAAATCAAGGACAAATTATTGAAGGGTAGTGTGAAATTTTGTGTTTTTTATTATTCAAGTTTGAGTTTATTTAAGGATTGCTACAGCCTATGGTAATTTGTGATTATGAATTATAACTATATATAGTTTTGATTTTTCTAGGTTAGAGACTGTACTATTTTCATTGGAGGATGCTACTTTTGATGTGCCCAAGGCTTCTGAGTTCCTTGGTCATTTAGGGTTAAAATCCACTAAGTTGATTCTGTGTCATTAGAACAATTTTTCATCCTTCCTGGGAAACAAATCCATTACAGAATAGGAGTTTCCCAAGAAGGAATTTATAACATGAAACCAAAAAATTACAAGCAGTGTTAGTGAGTTTGTCTTTCCAAGGCATATGATAGAGAAAACTGGCTTTATTTAGGGCTACTCATCCATATAGGGTTCAATGCGCAATTGGTTAACTAGATAATGAATTGTATTTCCTCAATATATGTGCAATTCTAATTAATGGCTCAACCTATTCTTATATCATGCCTACAAGAGACCATGGGTAGGTATGAATAATGGCTCCTCTGCCATTTTTTACTATAGATTAGGTAGTCTCAACAGAGTTATAACAGAGTCAAAAAGAACTATAAGCTTGACAACTATATGTTGTAAAATGTAACTAGGTCGGTCTTCATGATGACTATGTAATTACGAAAAGAAGAAGAAAAAGATAGATATGCTACAAGGAGCCCTCCACAAAGACTTCACAATGTGTTAGAAGTCAAGTTCCTTATACATTGAAAACAACGTTGAAATATATATGAAATAATGGCAAAGAACATAAGCTAATTGGTCGGCCAAAATACTAGTTGTTTGGTCGGCCTAATAACTAGACAAGTCATATATATATATATATATGGCTATTCTGCAGCCAATTTAATACGAAGAAAATTGGGGACTTGTCTCTGAGTAAGTGCGGATATTTAAGTATGACATCGCAGTGAAGTCTCCAGTGGATAACATGGACAGAAGGGTAACTAATGCGGATCTTTCTGAGGTCACATAACATCTAGAGGATGCGGATATAGGGATAGACTGATGATGAAACAACGTTGAAAAGGAAGAATTTTTGCAGATTAATCTGATAAGGAACAACGTCGAAAAGGGGAGAAGAAGTATGGATCTATAGAACAGATTGTGGTATAGACTCAAGAGTATAAATGGCTGAAGGTACAAAATTAAAAATTGAGGAAGGAACAGTGCAGATTTGAAGGATAAAAGTGAAGTCTGAAGGACTAAGGTCTGAAGGTCAATATGAAGTGCTGAAATTCAGATCTATAGTGTCATTTAAGGAAGGTAAATCACAAATTTACCTTCCTACAATGAAAGTGTTACTTATGCTTAAACATTTGTGTCCTGTGCATTTTGATAATTGACTTGTTGATAGATTAACAAAGAAAATACATAAGATACACAAATAAGCTCACAAGTAATTGTCCAGAAGAGAATTTGTATTAATCTTAGGCCCTACATTTTCTCAACACTATACAAATAGGAATTTCCCTAAACTTGACATATTTACTCTTTATTGATTATGTTTTGCTTTTGGGTGATAGGAGCAAGGCAGATGCAATTATGTTGAAGGACCCCACTCTTGAAGAATTGAAATTCCTACCTTAAAAACTATCAATAACTGAGGAGCTACAAGAATCAACAACATCTTTGATTTGAACCTAAATAGTCTAATTATCTTCGAGTATTTCCCTAATAAAAATGACCAGTAGATTATCCTCATGGATTGTTTCTCTCATTCTATTTATTAGTAACATCCACAAAATGTATCCCTACATTTGAATCTTGGGAAAAAAACATATAATTGTTATCATTTAAATTACCCATATCTCTTGTAGCCCAAAAATCCATTTGCTTTGAATAAGATTTATCTATAACCTCAAAAGAAACCCTATTATAAGCTGAAGGACCATTATTTCCTCTTGAGTCTTGACAAAATATGATGGAATGAAATTGGGTAAAGACCAGATCTAGATTTACCATGTCAGAACCTAGGTTCATTGAGATGACGACCTTGGTTTGAAGATATACACCATACAAACTAGGACCACACACACTTATCATTGGCATCTCTCTTTCATCATCAAGATTAACATACTGAGGACCTATAACCCATGGAGGCCCATGGTAGTCATTTAAATGTAATTTATTAAAATACATGCCATTTCTTATTATGATATTTACTACATCTGAAAATGGCATCATTCACATCATTTTAAATAAGTCTACAAATTAGGTCAACATAATTTTTTTTCACATTTACTACTTCCCTCACATTTTTTGTTTCTTGAAGCTCGATCACTTTCATAACAAAAATAGGCAAAGTCAAAAAACAAAAATGGTCCACTCTCTTTTCATTTTCTAATATTATAACGACGTTTTATTAGAGACACTGTTTGTTTGTTTGTTTTGGTTAGAAAAGGGTTTGCTCTTGGTTTTATCTAACTTTCAATTTATCATATGTAGCATGTTCAGAAATGGGAAAGAATTTGTGTGACATTTATCTTGCCGAAATTGATGCTGAATGAAAGGATACATATTTTAACCAAGCTACAATTCACTTTGGTAAAGGCGGAGGAACATCTTAAAAAAATGCTTAAGAATACACTATATACAAAGTTTGACCATAAGTAATATATGCATTTTTCTTTTGCATATATGTTATTTTTTCTACCCAAGATGTCACAACAAGAAAAATATCGATATTGTAGAAATTGTTTGAGAACCTCATTGAGGTCGATTTTTCTGATGCCCTATTTCATTGATACTTTCTCATATGTCATGAAGGATTTAAATATGATTTAATATGTTCATGAAAAAAATCAGATTCAAATTTTAAAGATATAGAAGATAAAAACAAATGTCAATGTATTTGTTTGATTGTTACTTGACTCTATTGTGGGCAGGTTACAGGAAATGTGATTGGAAAAAGGATGGGGAGACGACGCATATCACATCTTGAATATGGTTTATTTGTTGTTAGAGATCGCTTCGACACCTAAGTCATCAACCTTGGAAATGTTTCTATTAGGAATTCCTATGGCTTTTAATGTTGTGATTATTTCACCTCATGGTTATTTTGGGCAAGCAAATGTTTTAGGAATGCCAGATACAACATTGGTGGACAGGTAAACAAATTTTTTATAATTACAATTTCCATTCCATGATATCCTCTCTTTATTGTTTGATTATATTTTGGATGTTTCTTTTGATTTTGTTTTGTCTTTTAACTATGAAATTAAAAATACTTAGTACCATTTCCATTTAAACAACAACCAAAGCTTGAAGTGAAATTAGTATTACACTATATTGATTGAAATCCTTATAGCTATTTTGTGTCAAAATATTTTCATGATTATCAAAAAAGTTACTTTTCTTTTTTTATTTGAGTACATGTTGTTTATATACTTGACTAAGATCATGCGTTAGAAAATGAAATGTTGTTCTGAATAAAATGACAAGGATTAAACATCACGCCTCAGATTATTTGTTTTCACAAGTTACTTACAACTTGAACTTTTTAACATATAACTTAGTTGACATGATTGTTCCTAAGCTTTCCTTGAAAGTTGAATACTAATATACTAAGGTTTTCTTTTCTATATATGGTGGCATTTTATTTTCTTTGTTTATACAGGTTATCTTTCCACATTATAGTGGCAATTATCGCCCCAATGAAGAAAATTTGTTCGAGTTTCTTACTTCAATGGGGAAAAATGGCTTTGACATTGGTGATGTTGAGGTATATGTCATATAAACTATTTATAGTCTATTTTAGTTTATATTCTAGAGTTCATTGTCTTTCATGTTTTACACTCTTCATTGCATCATCTTTTGTTTTCAGAAAATAAACTCAGTATTGATGGTAAGAAGCATAAATTGAAAAAAGAGGGGAGAAATAACATTGGAGCAAAAAATGCAAAAAGAGAGATGAGAACTGGTCTAGTGATACTTTTAGAGCTAATACACCACATAAGACACACATATAAAGACTGATGGTCAAGTATTTAGAGTTGGTGAATTCACCTGCAATGCCTTGAAAACACAACTATAATGTTTTGAAGTGATAAACATTATTTCATGTGTAAATTGTAATCCAACCAATATCAAGTTGGAAAATCATATTGTAATACTTTTACATTTCATATAATATAATTTATGTGGTTGAAATGATTTATAGTTGCACTTGATATTTTTTAGTATTGTAATTAAAATATGTGACTTTGTGTTTTCATATTAGATGAACATGTACATTGTATGACATTTTTTAAATCATACAAATTAATTTATGTTGATTAATAATGAACACAAAATCCATTAAAAAATATTAAATTAGTAGTTTATATTGATTAATGATGAACACAAATAAAATGAATATACGACTAAATTAGTCATTTATAATGATTATTAATGAAAGTAAATGAAATGAATATAAACTACTAAATTAGTCATTTATATAATGAATAAATGACTACTGCAAATGATAAATTTGTGATTACAAATGATGACTAAAATTTTCATATATACGACTATTAGCAGCTAATTTAAGTATCTTATAACACGACTAAAATTTAGTCATATTTCTTCGGTCATTAATTGGTTTCAAACAATGATTAAAATTTGCACATATATGACTATTAGTAGTTATTTACAGTATCTTATAACACGACCAACATTTTGGTCATATTTCTTTGGTCATTAATTGGTTTTCTCGGGTGATCATATAGTAATATATTTTGTTGTATATTTGGTCATAAATTGTGACAATTAATGACCAAATCAAAGATTAAATCAATGATTAAATCAATGACCAAATTAACGACCAAATCAATGACTAAACTAGTGACTAAATTAATGACCAAATATACTACTAGACAAAAAAATTGAGATAACCAATTAATGACTAAGCTAAAAACGACCAAAAGTTGGTCACGTTATAAGATACTGTAAATTAGCTACTATTGGTCACCGGCCGAAAAATAGTCATTTGTATGAAAATTTTAGTCACTTTTTTAGTAACTAATTAGACATTTTGTACTAATATATCATACTAAAACCTTAAAAGATAAATCAATCTTTGCACTTATAGAGAGATCCCTCTCTGGATTCAGGAGGGCTAGATCCTAGAATCCCAAAGTGGTTCATATGTGGGCTCTGCAGCTTTGTATTTTCCAATCTTGCAAACTACAGAGACCTAACATTATGGCGACTCGACTGGGGACTTTTGAGCAGAATCCTTAAAAAAAAACACTCAGTATTCAGTGCAGTATAAGTAGATTTCTTCAAGCACTACCAAGCATGTTGGTTATCATGATAGGAATTATTTGAATCTGTGAAAAACTAAGCAATACTTAGGATTCTCATAAAGCTTTATCAAACCTTGAAGGAATCAGCTAGCTAAGCCATAAGAGTAAACTCTCTTTGTCTCATCACCGTAGCTAAGTGTTGATACAGATTTAGGACACTCTCATAACCCATAGGACTGAAAAAACTCAGAAAACCCAAAAATATTTCAGATTGGTATTCAAATCAATAAATGGTGGTGGACCATAAAACATTTTACCTTCTAAAGCTAAAAATTTCCACCTGGTGATTCCACAATCCTAGACAGACCTAAAGACTCCACTGGGAAATCCATTACTATTGTAACATCATACAAACTCAGTTAAGAAGGCTTTAAGGATTAAAATTTTCTTGCAAAAGATCAGTTAGCCTCTTAAAGATTGTCATATTTGGTTAAAATATTCTTGTTGTTGAGTCTGAAAGTATAGCATAGTGGCTTCTAGAAGAATCTATAATAGGAACCATCCAGACCCTAATCCTCCTAAGATAGTTGATAATCCTGAAAGAATCCTTAGAAAATATCCTAAGGCCAAAAATTCAACTATTGTTAGGTCACTCCATAGAGCTAATTATGTCCCTGAAAACCTTGCAGCTCTACAAGATTCACAAGTTGACTTAAGAAACCCATTCAGAACTAGGTCACTTGAGAATATAGATCAAATAGATTTTGAGCCTTCACCTTTATCCCAAGATAGAAGTGAACATCCTGGTAGCAGAGAAACTACTCCATCTGATTTGCATTTCCTTCATAATTTTGGTTTCTCTCATCCTAGGTCTGCTCAACAGTTTCTAGCTGGTCCATCCACTTCTGTTATCCATACATCCACTGTTCAAACCACCCCATTCCATCAACCCCCTCCTAGCTTACACCCTCCACCTGTAAACCCCCCATTTTTCCCAAAACCTCATATCATGGAAACATGGTATGCTCCCCTAGTCATTCCTTTACCTTTATTCAATATTCCACAGGACTATCAGTCCAAGATACCATTGTATGATGCCAGTGGTGCTACTACTGCTTCACAACATGTGGACAAGATGAATGACTACTTTTAAAGAAATGAGATTGATGATGAAACTGTTAAACTTAGGTTGTTTGCTCAAAGTCTAGGGGGAGAAGCAAGAAAATGGTTCAAAGGATTAACCCCTAATAGTATTAATGAACTTCAAGCCCTCCACCAGATATTCCTAAACAAGTGGGAAGTTAAGAAAAACCCTCTCCAAATACTTTCAAATTACAATAACCTCAAAAGAAACATTGGAGAAAGTGTTCAAAATTATTGCACTAGATTCAATAGTGTGTATAATGCCCTACCCCCAGAATTGAAACCTCCACAAGGCTCAACCTTGAACAAGTTTCCTGAAGGATTTGATCCTGAAATTTCCTATCAGCTAAGAGAAAGGGACCCTTTAACTCTAGAAGACATGCAAAAGGGATCTCTTGCTATGGAAGTGAATTTGATGGAGAAAATAGCAAGGATGAGGAACGAAAAGAAGGTATCATTTAGGGAGGAATCTTAACCTTCCACATATAGCTCAAATATGGAAAGAATGATGGAGGAAATGATGAAAATGATGAGCATACTTGAGAGAGCACAAGCTAGTCAAAACCAATCAGCTCCCCAAAATAGAAATCAATCTCAAAATCAAAATCATAATTTCAGAAGAAACCAACCTAAGAACAGACCAAGAGACCCCAGGAGATCATACCTCATTTTCATAAAAACTATGTAAGTGAGGTTGAAGATACAATTGAACAAGCAGAGGAAGACGATATAAACATGTTGGGAGTAGAAAATGATTCTTTTGATGTTCCTTACAATAGGAAACCAGGTCTATACACACCCTATATGATGGAAAAATGGAAGATGAAACTTACTATCAAGAGCTGGAAAATGTCATAATAGAGACTCCAAAAGAATATGGCCTTAGGAGTAAAAAGAATCAGGAAACTCCCAATACTAAACCTCTGAAAACTCTACAAAAAATTGCCCTGTGAATAAACCCAAAGTTACAAAACAAAAAGATAAATCAGTGGCTGTAAATTCTGATCAAAACAGAGAGAAAGGCACTAAAATGAATGAAAAACAGAGTGCAAATATTAGCAGCGTTAGCACCTCAGCTAGTGCTCCTAGCAAAACAATTTTGACCAATGTAAATACAGGAAATCAACAAACTGATTTTGCTGATAGAGTGGTGATTAATAAGGCTGAAACAAACATTGTAAAAAAATAGATGCCTTTTAGTTTGGAACAAGAAATTGCCAAAATCAAAATCTCTCTTCCCCTCACTGAATTAGTCACCCAAGATGTATATAGATCACAAATTTTGAAAGATTTCAACATAGAAGAAAATAATGACACTGTCAACCTCAATGATGACCAATCAGAGCTCTTATTTGGTCCTAAGATTGAGGGAAGATACCAAGAAGGGCTAGTTCCTCATTTTTATGTTAGTTTGAAGATTCATGACAAGATTTTACACAATGCCATGCATGACTCAGCGGCTTCTCATAACTTAATGTCCAAAGAAATAATGGAGATTCTAGGCCTTGAAATCAGCAGACCATACAAAGATATATACTCCTTTGAATCCAGTAGAGTGAAATGTTTAGGTTTGATCAAAGACCTTTTTGTAAACTTAGCTAAAATACTAGCCAAGTGTTTAGTGATGGATACTGTAGTGGCTGATGTACCCCCCAAGTATGGTATGCTGTTATCAAGATCATGGGGGGCTAAGTTACAAGCAACAATGCAAATGGATATGAAATATGCTACCATCCCTGTTTTCAATCAAAATAGAAGAATTTATAGGGAATCTCATATGCAATACATGGTGAGTAGCCAAGAGAGACCAGAAAACTCTCCTCTTTATTCTGTGCATACAAGCCTTGACTCATTTATTCTTTTCAATCGTGAAAAATTTAATGAGTAAGAAACCTTGACTGACTTAGTGGCCACTTCTCACTGTAACATAGTGGCAGACACAGAAAAGGAAGAATACAAGACAAAAGTATCAAAACAATTTGCCTAAATAGAAAATCACAACAAATTAATCACAGGTCTAGGGCTCCAAAACAATCATCCATTGTTTGTAAAATTTGAGAGTCAAGAGAAGAGTCCTCAACATAATTAATAACATGAGGAACTAAACCAATTTCAACATGGCATTGATTTACAAGAACAATATAAAAATTCAAAAGATAAAGAGGATACTAGTCAAACTAGTAATTCTAAAAACAATCCTCTTTGGAGTATGAATTTTGATGGGTCTTGTACAAAGAGTGATGCTGGAGTAGGCATATGGATACACAACACTGAAAAAAATCATGCTGAAGGGCATTCCTACAGGTTAAACTTCCAATGTACGAATAACATAGCTGAGTGCGAAGCCCTCCTTTTAGGCCTACACTAATGGAAGAAATTAGGGGCCAAAAGGATAAAAGTTCATGGGGATTTAGAGTTGATTATTAGGAAAGTGAATGGGGAATATAGTGCCAAACACCCTAGACTAAGATCCTACAGAAATGATGTCATGGATTTATTGAAAACATTTGATGAATTCCAACTTGTCTTTGTCCCAAGAAATCAAAATATCCTTGCCAATGGTTTAGCCTTTGCTGCTAGAACTTGTCTAACACCTTATGAACCTAAACAATGCACCACCCAAATCAAATTTAGACCAGCTGTCCCAGACAATGAAAAATATTGGAAAGTGTTTGATGAAGATAAACAAATAGAAAACTTACTACAATCCAGAAATGAATTTGAGCCACCAAATTCAGAGTATGACCAAGACTGTCTTACTGAAGAAAATCTACTTGATGAAGAAGTAAAGTCTCCAGAGATTGCTGAGATAAATTTGTTAGCTAATAAACTTGAACATACAATAGAAATTAATGCATATTTAGAAAAAGAAGATCTAGAAATGCTGCAATCTAACACTCAAATCTTGCCAAAAGCACTGGTCCCATTAGAATTTTTTTTTGATTTCAATGATGCTTCCAAAAAACCAAAACTGGAGCCTGTTGAAACTGAAGTAGAAGAATGTAACATAGGCAGTGAACAAAAACCAAAAATGATCAAATTGTCTAAAACATTGCCATCTCACATCAAACTGAAATATATTGAGTTGTTTAAGGAATTTTCTGATGTATTTTCATGGAGTTATGAGGATCTAAAATCCTATGACATAGAGATAATTCAGCATAGGATACCCCTCAAGGAAAACCAGAAGCCCTATAGACAAAAATTGCATAGAATCAACGCTGTTCAACTACCCCTGGTTGAGAAAGAGATTAAGAAAATGTTTGATGCTGGAATTATAGTCCCTTTTAGATATTCATATTGGGTGTCTAATTTTGTGTTAATTAGGAAAAAGACAGGAGAAATAAGGCTTTGTATTGATTTTAGGAACTTCAACAGAGTCTCATTGAAGGACAACTACCCTTTACCCAAGATGGATCACATTTTACAAAAGGTTGTTGGTTCTAAAAGAATTTCTTTGTTAGATGGCTTCTCAGGTTATAACAAAATTCTGGTAAATCCTGATGATCAAATCAAAACAGCCTTTACCACACCTTGGGGTACTTTCATGTATGTGAAAATTTCCTTTTGGTTTAATGAATGTTGGTGCCACATTTCAGAGAGCCATGGATATTGCATTCTTGGAATAATTAGGCTTCTTCATCATTATTTACCTTGATGATATCATTGCTTTTCCCAAAACAGATGAAGAACACCTAGAACACTTGAGAAAGTCTTTGAGAAATGCAAAAGATTTGGTTTATCTTTAAATCCAAATAAAACAATGTTTGGTCTCCAAGGAGGAAAACTGCTTGGACACATCATATCAGAAGAGGGGATAAAGATAGACCCAAAGAGGATTAATTGTATATTTCAAATTAACCATCCTGGAAACATCAAGGAACTTCAATCTTTCATTGGGAAGATTAATTTCTTGAGAAGGTTCATACCCAATCTAGCTGAACTCCTTAGAAACATAAGAAAAATGCTAAAAAAGGAAGGAGTTAAATGGACCTTAGAAGCAAAGAAAACATTTGAACTGGTAAAACAAGCATTAACCAAAACACCAGTTCTCATTATTCCTAATTTTACAAAATATTTTTTCATTTTTTCATTTGCATCAGAACACACAGTGGCTACTGTCTTATTACAGAAAAACTTGAAGGGACAAGAGCAGCCAATTGCATTATTTAGTAAGGCATTGAGAGATGCACCTCTGAAGTACAATATCATGGAAAAGAAAGCCTTTGCCTTAGTCAAAGCCTTAAAATACTTCAGAGTTTACATTTTACATTCCCAAATAATTGCCTTTGTGTCAAATTCAGTTGTGAAAGACATTCTAACCCAAGATCTAGATGGCAAACGAGGAAAGTGGATTGCTGTGATAATTGAATATGATTTAGAAATCAAGCCCACTAAGCTCATAAAAGGCCAAGGAATAGCAATATTAATGGTTGAGGCTAATTTTGAAGCTCTTGATATAAACATGATAGATGTATTAGATGAACAGGAGGAGTTACTAACTCCAACAATTGAAGATAATTTTCTGAATTCATCTTGGTATGCTGATATTTTGTATGTTTTTCTCAATTTGAATACACCTCCTGGTTTGTCTAAAATAAAGGCAAGATTTTTAAAGTTGAAAGCTATTAACTACTGCATTTTGAATAAATTTCTATATTGGAAAAATGCAAGTGGATTATTGCTTAAATGTTTGCCTGAAAATGATGCAGATAAGATCAAGCATGAATTACATGAAGGAGAATGTGGAGGCCACTTCTATTGGAAGAAAACTGCCAATAAAATCCTTAGAGCTGGTTACTATTGGCCCACCGTCTTTCAAGATGTCCACAAAATGATTATTGCATGTCACAAATGCCAACTCTTTGAAGGCAAAAGAAAACTGCTACCCTTGCACTTGCATCCAATCACTGTTGAAGCCCCTTTTCAGCAGTGGGGTCTAGACTTCATTGGGGAAATCCATCCAGCCTCCTCTACCCAACATAGATGGATCCTCACTGCAACAGAATTTTTTACCAAATGGATAGAAGTCATCCCTTCTAGGCAAGCCACTAACTCTGTTATCATAAAATTCCTTGAAAATCATATCCTATCTAGATTTGGCTGCCCTAGGAAGATTATCACTGATAATGCTACAACATTATAATATTACATTGGGCCATTCTACTTCTTATTGCCCTCAAGGTAATGGGTTGGCAGAATCCTCAAATAAGATTTTGGTGAATATAATCAAAAAGTTGCTGGAAGACAATAAGAAATCATGGCACACAAAGCTAGTACATGCATTATGGGCTGACAGATTAACACTTAAAAAATCAATTGGAATGTCACCCTACCAGCTTGTTTATGGAGCAGATGCAATTTTTCCAACAAGTCTAGGAGTACCAGTTATGAAGCTGATCCAAGAAGTACAATATGAGGATAATTATATGACAAGAATAATTAATCAGACCATACATATTCAACAAACAAGAAGCAAGTCTACAATAGAGCACTACACAAGCAAGAAAACATCAAGAAGTTGTTTGATAAAAGGACAAAGGCCAGTGATTTCAGCATTGGTGACAAAGTTTTAAAGTGGGATTCCAGGAGAGAAGATAAGGGAAAACATGGAAAATTTGATAACTTATGGCTAGGCCCTTATCTCATTCATTCTACTACTGGTAACAATGCTTATTTCTTGCAGGAAGTGAATGGAACTGAACTTTTTGGAGGTCATGTCAATGGTAGGATGCTCAAACATTATTTTTCTTGACTGCATCAGTTTGAAGCTTTTTTATTTTTCTCATTTTAAATATCATATCCATCATTTCATTCAAAGTTAGAAAAAGAAAAAATACAAAAACAATAAAAATAGAAAATAGGGCAGAATGAAAACAAGAAAGGTATAGCCCCATACCAAAAAAAAGAAATAAAATCTGAAAGTGTGCAAGCTCAAATGCCACTTCTAAAAACACACTTCTAATTAGTCATACAGCCTAATCATGACTAATTAGCTTTACAATTTACTGTTGATAGGTTAGTGAAACAGATTTTCCAAACAGTTTAATCTTGGCGTATCAGTAAGATAGATTATGATAGAAAAATAAAGGTTCAAACAAACTCAAATCTTGAACCTATGAGATTGATGAAGAACTAGTTCTAAAAGCTCAAAACTTGAACCAACAAAGAAAGAGGAATCAACTCAAACAAGACTAAAACCAGAGCTAAAGAAATAATGAAGGATATTCATAATTTTCAGATCTTAAGCCTTCACAATTTTGTTTTACTTTTCTGCAAATTTTAGTATATGTATAGCTTGTTTTTATGCCATAATTCAACAACAAGTCAGACTGATTAATCTTGGCTTGGCTGCTCTTAAATTTTTTGTTTTAGAATTTAGAGAATAAAAATCTGTTAGACAGTCTAATTCTAACAGATAGTAATTAGGTAGAGAAAATTATGAACTCAACTGTTTAAACTAAGTTCATGGAGAAATAAGGGTAGAATTAGATTAGTTTTATGTTTTCAAAAGAATAAAATGTTGATGAAAAGGTTTGCAAATCCAAATGCACCTTCTAAAGAAAAAATGTTGGGAAGTAGGTTGTGTAGGTAGCTATTTGGGGAAGAATTTTTCTACTGATATCAAATGTTCTAATCATCTTTCAAGTGGCTGATCGGAGAATAGGAAAAGGTTTTAAAAAATTCAAGATGTTGATCTACATTCCAGAGATGAATTTATGTGGTTTTTAACACCTCCAAGGAGTTGCCATCCCAAGTTGGAGCCGTTGTTAGCCACCTATAAAAATTTGTTATACCAAATGGTGGCTAAATATTTTTTAGCCTTCAAGAAACAATTCATGTCCAAATTGTGAGTTCTTGAAGTCTTATGATGTCCTTGGTATTAATCTTCACTGCTGTTTCACTTTAAATCCCTCAAATACCTTGTTGTTTTCCAAGAGAAAGACTGCTTAAAACTCCATTTTTCATCATTACACTTCTCCATTTCCTTCTCCATTTCATCCATAAACCCTTTCATTTTACCTCTCATTCCCTCAACTTCCCCTTTAAAGCCTTGTGATAAATCCCTTTATAAGGTTTAAAACCCTGTCTTTACCTCTATCGGAACCTCTAAATTCCTCTAAAAACCCTTCAAAAATCCTAAAAACCTTTATTTTTCTATAAAGGCCTTAAGCCCTTTTCGGCCTTAAACCCCAACCCCTTTTCTGCATATGACCCGCGCTGTGACCAGGCACGAAGCACTCATCGCATCACAAATATTCATCACATTGAAAAACACATTTTACTCTTTTTACATGGTTATTTGCCTCCCACCGATGCGATCTCGTGATCAATTCTCCACCGTTGATCTGATTTGATACGCCCAGATCTAACGGCCCATATTGCTCCCCATTCCAAAACCTGCCATTCCTCCTTTTTATTCATCGTTAAATCTCCCACGTTGATCTAGTTTTCAGATCAACGGCTCTCATTCCATCGCAAATCAACAATCACATTTTTCCCTTTTATCCTTTCCTTTCCCTCCTCCGATGTCGATCCCTCGATTTAATCTCAGCCGTCAAATCCATAAGAACTGACAGCTAAGATTCAATCGCGCTCTGCCCATAGCCCTCTGACATCACACCCGCCAATTAAATCTCCACCATTGATCTCTCATATTGATCTGACGACTAGCGGTTAATCGCACATTACAAATTCTAACACCCCGGTGCTTTGGCCTCTTTCCCTTTCTCCGATGTGATGTAATCACAGCCGTTCATTCCGCCAGATCCGACGGTTTTTGCTTCATCGCATCACACTCATCCATCACATGATCCTCTGCCATCCTGACTTCCGATTAAATCTCCACTTTCGATCTCCCTTAGATCGAACGGTCCATGCTCAATTGCATCATCCCCTTTCTCCCCTCCCCTTGCACCATTTCACGTCCTGTGCGATTCTATGATTTAATCTTCGCCGTTGATCTTCTTAAATCTGACGGCCCACATTACTTCTTCTTTTTAAACCCTGACCCTCTCTTTCTCCCCCATCGACAGATCTATGCTGTCGATCCTCATGATCTGACGGCTCCCATTAATCCTTTCCATTGCTCTTATAAAACCTTTCTTCCTAAGTAAAAAACTTCCTGAACCCTTGATTTCCTTTATTTTTCCATTTCTCAACGTTATGATATAAAAAAATCTAGAGCATTGATCTCTACAGATCAACGGCCATCAGATCCCATATATCCTCTGCACAACTCTTCATCGATCGCGCTTAACCCGTGTTGTTCAATCTACTGCCCCTCATTCGACGGCTTAAACTCCATATCGCGTAATTTTTGCGCCCAAGGGTTAACATTTCAAAATTGCATGATATGGGTGGTTTTCAAGATACACATGTCAGACGCTGTATGGAATCGCGTTCCAAAAATTTCACCGAGCGAAAACCATTTCTGGTTTTCCACCATACTGCCTATCCTCCATAACATTGCCTTTCGCGTTTTTTCCCAGCCGTCAATCTTTGAGATCGAACGGTTCTGATTTAATTTTGCCCCTATCCATTCTCCATTCATCCGAGCTTCCAAATGACTCCATCAAAAGATCTCCACTGTTGATTGTTCTAATCTAACAGCCCACGTTATATCGCAACCCCAAGTCATTTGCCTTCATTCTTTCTCCCCAGCAACTTCATCGGAAGATCTCAGCCATTGATTATTCTAATCCAATGGTTCCTGTTCACTGTCGCACCCAAACTCCATTTTCACCTGGTTAGCTGTTCTGCCAGGATTTTCCTCCCTTTTTCTGCTGCATCCACGTTCTTCCTCACTGCTCCTCCACCCTCAGAAGCCTCTGAAGCAGTCTTAACCAAATTCTGCAAGATTTTATAATGAGTTTGTCTGTTTTGCAGGGTTCTTAATGGTGGTTGTTTTGTGTTTTTCCACAGTCACAGACAGGTGACAATAAGGCTCAGAGTGACAATTCTGTGCCTTAATCCAATGAAGAAAAGGATCTTCAGGGTGTGAAAACCAAGTTTAAAACATCTGGATCACGATCCAGGGTTTAACAGAAGCCCTCCAATAGCAGAAAGCCACCTATGTAAACAAGACAAACAAAGTGTATTAGAGTTTTAATCTTAAAGTTTAAAGAGATAAAGACAATATCAAAGAACAAAGACCCGAAGAAAATATCAAGGCTAGTTAAGCCTAAAACACAGACCAAAAGAAAATTAAAAGTGTTTAAGGTTAAACAGAAATTTATATCAGTCGAAGGAAGCCTCCACTGCCACATCAAAGGCTAAAATATCCTTTCAACTACCAAAGTGCCACCTATAACTTCAAATTAGTTAAAAGACATCATAGTTATTGCCTTAGTGAGTGATATTTTGTTTAAAGCAACCTAAGTTATTGCTAGCCCGCCTAAAGAGTTTTAAAGTCAAAAAAATATGCTAAGTGGCTAAATACTTAATGAAAACCAATTAATATAGAGAAAATATTAGAAAACTTCTTTGTTGAGCCCCTCAAAGTCTGAGAAGCATAAAATCTGCATTAATTGAACAGTTAGACCCTTCTTAATCTCCACCTCCTCATTCTTCTATAAATACTACTGTAGAATATTGTATAGAGGTTGGTATCTGGATATTTGTTGCATGTAAATAGTTTTCTGAAGCTATTGTAGCCCTGTTTGTAATTTAAGATACATAAGACGAGATGATAAGTTTGAAGCTGTAGAAACCTACTGGACTTGATGATTGTAATTGGTTTGAACATCAAATACAAATAGATGATTTATGGGATCCTGGTCTATGTCAATGGTGATGTGTTTCTCACTGTATTTTTTATTTTTCCATTCTGTTCACTTTTCTCTGATAAAGAACAGCAAATATAGAGCTATGATTTACTCTTACAAGTACCCTACTCTCACTGATAAGATTTATATTTATGTTTTCCTCTTTTGTGTATTTAAGAATGATTTAATACAGTCCAAGCAATCAAGGAATGTTGGTGAGCCCATGTTTGACTGTCTAAACTTTAAACATTGTTCTTGAATGATATTTTCATTACATGCTAAGTAGAGTTGGACTATGAAAGTTTATGGTCTACCCTGACTTCTAGTTCTTTCTCCAAAGGTCGTTTGAAACTTTCCCTAAGAGTATGTCAAAAGCAGGTTAGTTTTAAAGTACTTTCCTGATCTTAGACTACTTTTATGTTTATCATGAATTTTTTCCTTTGAATATGCTAAAAGCAGGCTAAGTTAAAAGTCTTTACTTGATCTTAAGCTATTCTAAGTGTTTTAAATGTTTTCTATCAAAAGTACATCAAAATCAGGATAGTTTCAAAGTACTTACCTGATCTTAGATTAATTTTGTGTCTTTTCTTAAGTGCATGCCAAAAGCAAGATAGTTTCAAAGTACTTACTTGATCTTAGGCCGCTCTTTGTTTCTTCATATGTTTTTCTTCTGTCACTCCATTTCTTATTGTTCCATTCCATAAAATCAACTTAAAGAGATCCTTTGACATAGATGACCTGCCCCATGGACCACTCTTGAACCTTGCTGTCTCAATTAAACCCTCTTATGACTCCATAGCCCAACAGATTAAAGCTGCTTCTTGCCTATCTTACTAGTTGAGCAATTCTCCCACTTATTTACACCTCCACCCCTCATATAGACTTCCTTCACCTTCATCATATCTTTGCCCAACCAATACCAAAAAAAACTCTTGTTCTTAATAACTAGCCTATTATCATACTAAAACCTTAAAAGATAAATCAATCTTTGCACTTATAGAGAGATCCCTCTCTGGAGTCAGGAGGGCTAGATCCTAGAATCCCAAAGTGGTTCATATGTGGGCTCTGCAGCTTTGTATTTTCCAATCTTGCAAACTACAGAGACCTAACAGCACCTCCTCACTTCATTGAAATAGGACCGAGCTACTCATATCTTGGATCATATTCATGAGTGGAGGCGACGTCGTCGCATGATCAAATTTGAGATTCCTGATCAGCTTCTAACTCATTGGTTCACTACCTCCTTTGTCAATCAGATCGCCAAAGACATAGCTATGGGGGCATGTGTAACCGAGGAACAAGCCATTTCTTAGGCCCAATACCTCGATCTTGTGTACTCTCAATCTAGCACTTTATACGATATCTTGCATGATGCTCCTCGACCTAGAACTTCTAAACCACCAGCGACTCCATCCATTGATGGTATTATTGGTTTTGTATCTCACACTTCTCAGAAGTCTCCATCTAATTCTGGGAAGAAGAAGTCCACTTCTTCCAATAATGTTTCTTCTCATCCAATTATAAATTCTGGCAAACCCGTAGAAGTGAATGTCGTCCAGGCCAATCCTATGGATAACGCTTCTAAAGGTAAGAATAAGGGTAAAGGTAAGGTCAAATCTGATGCCCCGAAATAGGATTCTTCGAAACCTCGTTCTGCTGATAGTTCTCAACAAAAACCAAAGTATCCTTGTTTAATTTCTGACGAAGAGCACTTCACTAAATACTGTCCTCGATGGTCTGAAGTGAAATGATTGCTCAAAGGCACTCAAGGAGCTTTGACTGTTCTTTAAGAACCTTTTCCTACTCAGCAAACTTAGATGGTAGAGAAACCTCAGTCCTCTACCCCATTTGGTTCTCAGGTTTTTATGATGAACATTTTTTCACCCGTTTCTATTACTACTCGATCAAAAGATTATTCTAGTTCACGTCAAGCAGCGGGGAAGGAGATCGCTGATGGTCCTCTTCCTCCACCTATTTCTGGCCCTCTTGAGATTGAACGACCTAATACTGAATCCGTTGTGCGACCACATTCCAGAGGTGTGCTCCGTAAGTCTTCGTACAATCCCAACGCCCATGCCACTCATCATTACAGTATTGTTAAGGATTTGGCTCAGGCGCCATCCTCAATGTATGCATTAGAAGTACTTCAGAGTTTTCCATCACAAAGGAAAGTGTTGTTATCCGTGATAGGTGGGGTTGATCCTCCCGATAATAGCTTGCTTGCTTTCAATTTAGATAATTTCGAACCGTGACTCCCACAACAAATTGCACTCATCATTCAAGTTGGTATTAATGGTTTGAACATTCACCAGGAAGTCATGGATGAGGGTGCATCTACCTGTGTTATGTCATCTACTTGTTTGAAAGCCATTGGTTCTCCAACTCTCACCTCATCACCCAATGCCCTTAAAGCATTTGATGGAAGAGAATCTAAACCTCTTGGTGTTCTCGCTAGTTTACCGATCACATTAGAAGGGAAGACAGTCAATTTCGAGGTCAAAGTCGTTGATGCTAAACTCAATTATAATCTTCTCCTCAGTCGCAGTTTGACTCATGCAATTTTATGTGTTCCATCCATGCTCTTTTGTGTTTTTAAATTCCCTCACGAAGGAAATATTATTACTGTAAATCAATTGTATTTTTTCACTTCTTATTTCGAGAAAAACGTTTTGTATGTGGATAAGATTCCTAATCCCTACGAGAGGATAGGGCCAGGAATTTTCAAGGATCCTTCCCTCATGGGTATTTTCCCTCTTCCACCACCAAATACTATTCAGGTCAACATGATTTCTCACACTGATAACCCATGGGTTATTCCATCTCCTGAACAGATCTATTCTTTCAAAGATTCAATGCTATTAAGTCTGATTGAAATTGATTATTGTGAACTCATCTCTACGTCGGACACTCCGTCCCCTGATTCTGCTCCTTTGAGCATGTCTCTTGACATTTATTCTCAATCCCCTTGGCTCGGTGATTTTGATTCACCGGATCCTTTGAAATAAGTGTTTCCCTCTGATAAGGCCATCATGGAAACCATGTCTCTCAAAGATCTCCCATGGGATGATAATCATCATCTTTCCTCGTTCCTCCCAAGTCTCAGGGCCATGTTTACCTGTCTTGAGCATTTTTCCTCTCAGGTTCCTTCTCCTCCGCTTCAAACGCCTGTTCAGATCCATGAATTTTTTTCGGAAGGTAACTTGAGTAACATTACATAGACGATGCCTATTGACATTTCTATTAAACCGAGAATTTTTAAGAACATCCATATCGGGGTCACTTGTTCTTCCGATGAAGTACAAGTCTATACTGGCCTTTTTCACAAATTCTGTGATGTCTTTGCATGGCCCTACAAAGAAATACCTGGCATTGATCGTAGCATTGTGGTACATGAAATTCCTACTTACCCCGGTTCAAAACATGTTCGCCAGCGTCTTCGTCTAGTGTATTCGTGAAAATCTGCTGCCATTAAAGCTGAAGTGGAAAAGATTCTCAAAGCTAGTTTCATTTATCCGATTCCATTGACAGAGTGGGTCTCTAATATTGTTCCTGTAGATAAGAAACAAGGCACTATTCGTGTTTGTGTTGACTATCGTGATATCAATCAAGCTTGTCCCAAGGATAACTATCCTACTCCCTTCAATGATCAGATCATTGATGACTATGTCGGGAGTGAGATTTTTTCCCTTATGGATGGTTTTTCTGGTTATAATCAGATAAACATTCTCCCGACTGATCAACGCAAGACTACCTTCATCTGTCCTTGGGGTACCTTTGCATATAAGTAGCTTCATTTTGGTTTAAATAATGTTGGGGCCACATTTTAGTGCACGATGTCCTACACCTTTCATGATATTCGTCGCATTGTGCAGCCTTATCTGGATGACCTTCTGGCTCATTCGGCTAAGCGTAGAGATCATCCTAACCATCTTCGTCAAATTTTTCTTCATTTTAGACACTATAACATTTGGCTTAATTTGCATAAGTTTTTTTTCTGCATTGATTTCGGTAGACTCTTAGGGTTTATCGTGTCCAAAGACAAAATTCGCCTCAATCCTCTCAAATTTGAGGCTATTATTAATCTCCCCTCTCCTTCCTCATTGCACCAGTTGTCGAGTTTACAAGGGAAATCTAAATTTTTACATCGTTTTATACCTAAATATGTCGAAGTAGCTAAAGGATTCACACAGTTGTTGAAGTAGGGCGTCCCTTTATATTGGGATGAAATCGCTCTCAAATATTTTGATGCGTTGAAGCCATTGCTTGTCAATGCTCCTCTACTTCGCCCTCCAAATTATCGTCGTGATTTTTCCCTTTATTTAGCTGTCGTTTTCAGCACGATTGCCATGGTTTTGGTACAAGAAGATGATGACAGTCATGAGCATGTTATTTATTACTTGTCTTGTAACCTTGTCGACCCAGAAACGCGTTATTCTCATGTTGAAAAGTTAACATTAGATGCATTTCAAGCAATCCAACATTTTTACCTAGAACCGGGTCGCTCCCAGGGTTGTATACAATGGTTCTTTTATGTATTCATGAGATTAATAAGCTTGAAGACATTGGAGCAAGGACACATTTTTTGTTGTTAAATGGAAATGGCATATATTTTATAAGGGAAATTCGAACAAAATAATCTCTTCTATAACTATTGGACCAGGATATGTGTCTGAGTTGTGAGCCTACTAGCAATATTTTGAATCAGTAGTGTGATATATATATATATATATATATATATATATAATTTTTGCCAATTGTTAACTTTAGTTACTGATTCATGCATATAACTAGAAACACATTATATTATCTCATGCATATAAACCATATAAGTAGCTAAATCATAAACCACGCGAGCAACATAAACAATAAAAAATGCACACAATAACATCATCACACATCAAACACAATATTTTTGGTGGAAACCCTTCCTGGAGAAAAACCACCCTTGATTTTGTTGTTCTACTTTGAATTTCTATTAGTCAAGAAATTTGTCTTTTACATAGTGTGCTGAGTCCCATCAGCATGGAGACTTGACCTCATATACAAATGCCAACACTGATCGGGTAGGAGACTCGATACTACTGGATCATCTCAGAATACTTTGTTCTTTAAGGATCTCTACATACTACCATCCGCTGAAGGCCACCATGATTAGTCAATCCTCTCCCAACTACCATTGGAATATCTAGCCACCATTGGATTAAGAAACGTATTCCATTCATTGAAGCTTCACTATCACTGCTCCACTTGCATGAAGTCACTGCTCCTCAACACCATGTAGAATTCCTTTCATGCATTTTCAAAATGGATCCCAAGACACTATTCTCAACTAAAAATCAGATCTACATACATGCTCTGAGTAGCAAGACATCATCATCAAATCAATATAAAACAAATGCACAAAATATGTGCTCTCCAAAACAAATATTTGTCAACACAAATCTAAATATTAGAACCTCAAAACAATAAAGTGATTCATAATACATATGACACCATAAAACACATGGATATGTGCTACATGCATCAACATATCCTACAAGAATGAGTGTGAGAATCACCATAAAAACTACTACCTAGTAGCATACATAAAATCTCCAATCAATCACTAACCGACAGCTCTAATTTTGATTTAAACTGAAGCATGCTTCATTTATGCTCATTATTAAGTCACTAGCACTCATAGACTGAAGAATCTATTCTCTACTCAAAATATGAAGCATAATCTCACTATTATGCCATCTCTCCACACATACCATCAACATCTAACACAATCAATAGCCACAAAGCTCGCAATGCAACAATATAAAACATGTGTGGCGAAATTGAGATTCAGATTAGGATCAAAGGTGCAAAAATTGGACCAAATAAATCCACGAAGGTCCCTACTAGTGTACTAAATGCATTCATAGCATGAGAGGACATTTTTAAACAATTTGTGACCTTTTTCACTAATTATGGAAGCCTTTGGGAATTTCCAAGCTAATTTCATTTCCAATGTTGTGAGGAATGCAGAGAAAAACTCGTGAAATCCCATATTTTCTCCCTTGACACTCTATGCATGCAAAATTAGTACCCTAGATCTATAACCAATCCCTCATAGCTATATCCATGAGAAAATAGTATTATAGCCACTCCCATGGGCTTCTGTGCATGCGATTATAGCTAGAATTGAGGGAACCATCAATCCTTCAGCTCAAGTCTTCTTCCAACTATTGGATCACCTTCCCCTACATATGTACTAGCCTCTAGACCTATGGCATGGCCTTAGAAACATATGCAAGTATTTCAAACATGCCTTCCAAGTTTTACTTCCAATTTGATCATTTATTGTTATTTTTGGAGTTGGTGGACATGTCCTCCTATTTAGGATATCAATCTTGATCCAAATATCCTTTACATTCTACATCGACATTGTTATTGTTTCGTGGAATTTTTGCCTATGTTATTGCTTCTTGTTGAGCCTATACTTGAACTCAAAGTAATTAATAAAAAATGTTAAGGTACGATACATTGTTAACATTCCATAGCAATACCATGTTTAATCTTAGATACATATTACATAACAAGTTTTATTCATAAACACATAGAATATTCAATGCTACATACAAAGGTGAAATTAGCAAGAAGAATTGAATGTTTTGATGTTCTTAACTTGTTGTAAATACGATTGTTCATCTTCCCCTTCACCTACACTAGAACCTTCCTTGGTGACTTCCTTCTTCCTTGAGTGACTATCTATTCCAAAGACCCAGGGTTGTTTGCTACGTCTTGTAAAGAAATATTGTTCATTGCTACTGCTGTCCTATCGATGATGACATGAATCTTGGAAATATTTGTACTTGGGTAGGGATTTGTATTAGTTCTTCCATTCCTGTGGTGGTCCGTTCAATTGACTGAAGAAAATAAAACTAGAAAAATATGGATGTCGTGGCGAACCTGAAGTAAGGAGTCCTATATTTTCATTACATTTTCATTAAATGATACATTGATGAGATCCAAACCCCAAATGGAAAATTGCTAAAATGACTCTATAGGACTCATTATAAGACTTTGACATTCACGTAGCAAGCTGGGTGGTTCCAATCAATCCTAAAACCTTATGAGATGCACTTACCTCGATGAAACTACTATCATCTATGGAAAATGGTGGGGAAACTATGCCCTTCATTGATGTAGAAATAAACTGTCAATTGTGAAGGAATTTACCCTGAAAATCATCCTCGATCAATCCAAATTCACACAAATAGTACCCATGAGACAACCATATGACCCCCTATTACCAAATAAACATGATAGATTGACAAATTTTTTTAGGGTAGATCGTTGGTTGTGTGGTTCAGGACTTGCAGTTGTTTTGTGAAGACCAAGTTGTGGGGCAGCTAGCCCTCATGCGATGGGGCACATGGCCCATCTAAATTGTTTCTTCCATCCTTTTATTCCACACTTTGGTTTAAAAATTATTTATATTTAGTAGTCATATATTTGTGTTTTCGTATGTTTCGATTCCCTTTCGGAAAAATTAAGGACAACCAAATGTGAATTTGTGTTTCATTGTATTTAAAGGTTTTTATTTGGAACTGGGTCACTCCCTGGGTTATATATAATGGTTCTTTTATGTACTCGTGAGATTAATAAGCTTGAAGACATTGGAGCAAGGACAAGTTTTCTGCTGTTAAATGGAAAGGACATGTAATTGATAGGGGAAAGTTGAGCAAAGTTATGTCTTTTATAAATATTGGACTAGGATTTGTGTCCCACTTGTGAGCCTACTGGACACTATTTTTCACATATTTTTAGGTTTTTTTATGGGGATAGACCCCTTTTCTCTTGGATCTGAATTTTTTTGTTCCATCGATTTTTAAGATATTTCATCACTGTTCAAAAGTTGAATGGAAATGATAACATTGCTTGTTGAATTCCTCGTTTCTCTTTATGTATGTGGCCTTTGAAATGCATAATTGCAATGATTATGAATTCCGTTTAACTCCACAATTATGTTACTCTATTCAATTTAGTTTGTGAAGCTTATGAATGCTATGTGTTTCCCTAAACAACATCGAAGCTAATCCTATGGTAATGTTAATGGGTGTTTCTTTTGCTTTGTTTCATTGTATTTAAAGTTCTATACTTGGCACTCGGTTGCGATTGCCATTTTATTATAATTGGAGAGAGGACAATTTTTATATTATTAAACGGAAATGGCATGTAGTTTATAGGGTAAATTTGAACAAAATAATGTATGTTGTAGTTAATGGAGTAGGATTTGATGAAAGGGTCAATGGAGAACCCAAGAAAAATGGGACCTCACTTGTGAGCCTATTTTTCCCTTACCTGTTTATGGACACTATTTTCACATACATTCTGACATTTTTATGGGCGTAGGCCCCTTTTTTCTTGGATCTGATTTTTTCATTCCTGTTATTGCCTAAATCTACCTCAGGATGAAGGAAGGCAGAGTTCAAGGTAACATCAAACCGCGCTCAATCTGGTAGCTAGCCCTACCAGAACAGGAGAGGGCTCTCTCCGGGTCAATCTCAGTGAAAATGAATCAATAGGGCTTGAGATGACTGAAATGAATGCTAATTTTAGGCTAGGTATATAAGTGAAGGAGTTTGATTGTGTTTTTGGGGTTTTTTGTTGGATCAAGGGAAAGGCAGTTTTGGGTGCGAGGTTTAGGCCTAGTTTTTGCAGAGTTCTGATTGGGGCAAGGAAGGCAATAGTTTTGATGCTTTAGATTGAGTGAATGGATGGATCAAACTGGTGAGGAGCTGAAGAGGGAAAGAGGGTCTCAAGAGTCCTCCTCAAACAGATGAAAACATGAAAAACTAAACAAAAATGAAGCCAGAGCAAAGCAAACCAATGAATTCTACCTTTATAACTTGTTTGTTCAATTTAAGAAGAAAGAAGAATGAAAATGGTACACATAAACATCAGTAAACTTTCAGATACATAGAGGAAAACACCATGAAAACACAGAGCCACAAGGATCCCAAAGAGGGCTGCAAACCCTGGTCTATTCCTTTGCCAAAATTGCAGAATGAAATGTACAATAAGTGCTAGCAATCCCAAATGTCCAACCGTGAAAATGACTAAGAAAATACATCATATAGACAAGCCTAACCCATTCCCATGTCTCTATGGGTCGAGCTCATCATTCTAGGAGCTGTTTCAACCATATCTAAACTAGGAACTCGAAAATAGGCAATGAAACAACTTGCCTCTATATGCTAGGAAACTGATCCATTCACTTACATTTCACCTTTTGGTGAATGAATCTTCTAGAATGAGTAAAAATGTGCCACAATTACATCATGGACATGAAATTACATCAAGGTACATAAAAAATTACAAGAAAAAGTGAAACTGGCCAAAAATAGGAAAAATTTTGAGCTGGTGAGTGAAAAATAGGCCAAAATCCTCTATGCGCCGCGCCCAAAATCTCTATGCGTAGCACAAGTTTGGAGCTGATTTTGAGGCCCTTCCCGAAGTCAAAATTAATCTCATGATAGCTCGTTGGAAAGCCATGCCTGTATAATTTCCAAACCAAGTGGAATTTCTAGATTTGGTTGCCATTATCCCTTCGAAAAGTTCAATCTCCCAACACTGCTTCCTGTGTGTGCAAAAGGTGGCAGAAAGGCCATTTCTAGGGTGTTTTTGACCCTTTAGGCAACCCAAAACTTGATGAAATTCTTAGGTAATCCATAGACATGCATAAATTTTCATCAAAAACTTATAAATGCAAATTTTTTCCCCTGAAGTGCTGCCAATTATAAGCGCGCGCCAAGTGGTGCTACGCGTCGGGCAGAAAAACCTGTTTTGTGACCAAAAAAATCAAAATTGACAAAATTTTTCCCAAATTCCTTGAAATTTTTGCTGAAGGTCCCTCATCAAGTACCATGCTCAGCCAAAGAATCTTCGGCCAAGAATAGGAGCCTATCATGTCTTTTACGACGTTTCAGTGCCCTCCTTAGCCTCGCTTTCAGGATCTTGATCTTCGCTTTGCAAACATGTGTGCGTGCCCAATAGTGATTCTTCATGTGTCTGAGCATTTTTTCTCCTTTTTTTCCTTCTCCAATAGCTTCTCGAGATGAATGTTGACTCTCTCAATCCAAGTCTCTCTATCGGCCTCAATCTCCCGCTCAATAGGTGTCATCTCGGATGGGCTTCTTCGGGCAGCTTGCCGGTTCTCACGGATGTTTTGTAACTCCATGATCGTCTGCTGATCCTCCAGCTGTTTGTTGCATTTCTCTAGATATTTTATGATCCATTGAGCTCTCTACAACTTTTCGTTCAATGTGTCGATCTCAGCTTTCTGCTCCTGAATGATCTCTCTCATTTTTGAGCTTGGAGAGCTCAAATCCTCGTCAATCAATATAAAATCAGTATCATGGCCTCCTGAAGGGCCCTCATCCTACATGGGCCTCTTTCCTCTATCTTGTACTTGTACCTGTGCTACTGATGATGGCAACGAGACCCCTTCCACCCCGGGTGGAGATAGTACTCGTCGGGCTGCTGCAAATAATGATCTCGTGCCTCTCTGATAAGTGAAAAATACTGGCACACTGATAGGCTCTGTCTCAGAACCTTCAAACTGATGTGAAGGCTCACCTGCATCATGAAAAATCTCCAGAGGAGGCTGAGGGGCTGTGAAGAAGTCACGGGAAATGGAATCTTCCCATGCAATGCCCTGCAATCCGAACTAATGTACCACAATGATCTTAATGAGCGCATAATGATAAATGTTGTTGTACTGTTGCTCGGGAGTCTTATTTTGCAAAAGAGTGGTCATCCTCTCTATGTTTTGTCACATAAAATATGCAATGTTCATCATCCTCACTCTCATGAAATGCATCAATAATCTAATGTAGTATGCATAAAGGCATGAGAACCGGCCCTCGCAATTGAAGTATCGGATAATGATTCTCATCAAAGGGGCATAGGATTCCTTTAGAAACTGGAATGGGAATACCCTACTGAGCCGTCTCATATAGTTAGGCCTAATTTATGGTTCATAATGCACTCTATCCACCTGTTATCTTTTGTTCCACTCCTCACCTACATTCGGTATTCCTGTTGCCTGAGAAATGGTTTCTAGTGTCAAGGTGAATTTTACACCAACGAGAGTAACCTGACCATCATGCAAATGTAAAAAAAACACCAGGCTAACTCCTGATGATGCTGAATCTGAGAAATCCTCTCACAATACTGATAGCATGACTGCTCTCGGAAACATGCCATGGCAAGTGGGCAGGCCTGCAACTGAGTCAATGAGGTGGGCTCCTCCCTCACATGTTTGTCTCCTTTACAAGGCCTTCTCGGTGCATGTAGCTCTGTGGTAGAATCATTGTCTTGTTCATACAATGATTCAGTGTCCATCATGGTGTTTGCAATTCTATGCCAAACGTATGTTTGGTTTTTTGAAAATGAGAAAAGAGAACTTGGTGTTTTTTGTCTCCAATTGCCAAATCTATGCCAAATAGGAAGGGACTATGATAAAGAGGGACAGTGAGTATAGTGGACTGTGGGAAAAACATGGTTCAATCAAGTGAAGTTTATAATGTGAGGATAGTCACTTGATTATGTTTGGGGACTTTGGGATTTAGGAACTTTTTGCAAATGATATGGGAGAGTGATAGTGATAGGGAATGATAGGGTTTAGGGATAGAGATAAATGGGAACAAGTGATATGAGTGGATTTGGGACATAGGGGAAAAGGGGAGACACTATATGATGATATGACAGTGACGGGGAAAGGAACCATAGATGGAGAATGGGTTTTGCAATACTTGGCAAAAAAATCAAACTTTTAAAACTTGAAATCTAAACCCTAAGGAGCAATTTTTGACAAGAAGATAGGGTTTATGTTTGGCATCCAAATTCTCAAAACAATCTTCAAACAACTCCAAACACCAGCTATGAGCAATTGTACAAACTTACTTGAGCATGGAGCAACCAAGAAAAATGCGATTTTGGAGAAGACCGACAAAAAATTTCGGTCTCAAGACTATGTGCCGCGCGCATAACCCAATGCGTCACGATCTCCTCGTGCATCGCGCATGTTGTGTTTTGCACAGTGAACAATAGTTTTATGCACTGCGACCGCTGTGTGCGCCGTGACCCTTACCCAACGCGCCGCGCAGGTAACTTCACCAATTGCTCGACCTTCATACCACTGTTTCGCTCTTCCACTAATTTTGACTCTGCTTAATGATGTCTTTGGCGTGCAAATGGGTTGTAGAAACAATGGAATTACCTTATATAGTGGAGAAATTTATTTTTTCTTCTTTAAAACCCACTTTCTTATGTTTTGGCTTTGGCGCTTTTCACTTTCTAATACAAACTCTGTTTTTGTTTCCATTTTGACCTTTTTGACTTGAATGATGAAACTTTTGTCAATTTTTTGTAGGGATGACTGGCACAGAATTTGGCAAAGGTGACCAGGGCCGCACCTGAACATCTTCATGACTGAAAAACTTGGAAAATATACATGGCATTCATTACAAAAGAAGAAATGATGATTTTTCTTCAAAACAGAGTTTTGAAGAAAAGTCAAGATCTTACATTATAACGATGAAATTTTTGAAATGAAAACTTATTTTGAACCTCCCTCTGTGCCTGTTGGCATTATTGGACACTTTGAAGAAAAAATTTGTGAAACCCTAGACCTAATGACTGAAATGACTCTTTGCTGAATAAGAGACCAAAATAGGACTGTGAATGACTTTAAATTTGATTTTGATGAACAGACACAAACCAGAAGGTACATGACATGAGGGACATGAGTTAAAAAACCCTTCCGTCAAAAGATGGATGCTCCTAATGGAATTCAAACGACTAAATTGAATGAGACACCTAAAAATGAAATGCAACAAAAGAGATTTTGATCTCTGACGGAGGGATGAAAAGACTGACTCTAACATTAGCTCCAATGGGGATGGTAGCTCCTTGGAGGTGCCAAGAACTACAAATCTTTGGGAGAGTAGACAGTGACTTCATCCATTGGGAAATGGAGTAAGAAACTCAAGCTGAAATGCATGACTAAAAACTGATGACTTGACGACACAAATTGACACTCACTCAACTAAAAACTGACTCGATACTTAAACACAATCGACAAACTAGAAAATATGCTCAATATTAAGCTTATTCAATACAACCTACTCTAATTGTTCCATTCATCACCTGATCAAGTGAAATGAAAAAACCAATGCAACCAAGTATGTATTGCAGCTACTGTTTGGATTCTCCGCAAGTGCTTGTTTATGAACAACAAGAGAGAACTACTGAAAGACAACTCCCATGAAAACTTGTGAACAGATCCGTTGAATACTATGGATTCTCTATCCCCCTCCGAAAACACTGCATAAGGATCTTGAAGTTCATGCACACTGATACTTAGCTCATCCAATGGATTAATTTTCTTCTCCTCATACCATGAATGCAAACTTTGATCTGAGCTTTGTGATGAGACTCCTGCTAAAAATGAAAAAGAGACTGGCCGCCGAATCATGTTTGTATCAGTACACGTTTCAAGCTCACATGTAGTCAATGGAGAAAAACTTTGACTGCAGACATCACCCAACACATCAGCTATTGGATCGTGAAAAACTTGAAAATACTGCTGCAACCCATTTTCTATTGTTTCTGATGAGATTACATGATTTTCTACAGGCTGCTCGTTTGAAGATTTACTATGCAATTTACCCTTCAAAAACTGAAATGATTCAAAACAAAATGGTACGGAGTCATCTTGTATCATTTGATCATATGTGCCAGCTTCCATGGCTTCATCTGCAACTTGACAATCAATGGCATTCGGGGGTTGCAAATCTGAATATGAGAAATCTTGAACAAAGTTTTTATCGCCCTCAAGATGGTCCAAATCAAGACTTGTTGACAGTTGATTTCTGATTGCATGGAAGTTGTCTCTGATGAACTGAAACGAATCAAAACAAAAAGGAAAATATCCTTCACTTACTTCAAAATTTTCTGCACTTTCCTCGTCATTTTCATAGCTGATATGCATCGGTTGATCACTGTACTCAAGCTGCTGAAGGTGAACTTCCTCCTTCCACAAACTAGTTGTTGATTTGTCTGCAAGATTAGCTTCTGTTTGGAGAACATAATCATCATCATATTGATCAAACTGAGGCAAATCATCAGTATAAAACACATCGTCAAGCATACATGTCATATCAACAGATCTCTCCTCTCCAGGATGATCTACAAAACAATCATTATCAGATCTATGACAACTGGGATAAGAAACAAAATGTTTTGGATCAACAACTTGTTCTTCTTCAGTCATCGAGCCATGGGCTTTAACATTATACTCATTCCTTGTGGTGATATTTTGCATCATCTCTTCCACTTCACTTACCAAAATGTCAAGCTTTACCTCTAGAGATGTCAATTTCTCCAGATCTATGTTTTTCAACTCTTCTTCCTTCAACCTTGCCCTTTGGATTAGCAAATGAGCCTCTACATTTACTGCACTATTCTGCATCTCTTCAAGTGTTTCAATATTCCTTTCTCTCCACTGAAAATCCATTTTCGGATCAAAGGCACCTGGATAGTGCAAGAGAGCAGATCTAGGAGGAGGTCTTATATCAACTGGCATCGAAAAATAAACTTGGTTAAATCTGGCGGAAAACTATTGTACTGTCTCCCCTGGTAGTCTTTTCAGCTGGTTATACTCTTCTATAATCAAGAAAAAGTTCTGTCTTAACACCCACCTGCCGAGGAAAACTTCGACGAACTACTGGAAATCTGAGATGATCGCATCAGGCAGGGCTTTGAACCAACTCTTGACTTTGCCTTGCAGTGTCTGACCATTTTCCACCATCAACAATCAGATCTGAACTTGATATATGTACTGGGGCAATTTTCAAGTCAGATGTTATGTTTATAAAACTATACCGGAGATTGACTGAAGCAACGTTTATCTACTTTCGCTAATGCAAAGAAAGAGAGTTTCGAAGGCTACCTAGCTAACTTTAGGCTCCGTTAGTAGCTTATAAAATGAATAACACTAACAATCAAACAATCTTGTTTCCCCAGTATGGTCGCCACTATGTTATTGCCTAAATCTACCTCAGGCTGAAGGAAGGAAGAGTTCAGGGTAACATCAAACCACGCTCAGTTTGGTAGCTAGCCCTACCAGAATAGGAGAGGGATCTCTTCGGGTAAATCTCAGTGAAAAGTAATCAATAGGGCTTGAGATGACTGAAATGAAAGCTAATTTTAGGCTAGGTATATAAGTGAAGGATTTTGATTGTGTTTTTGGGGCTTTTTGTTGGATCAAGGAAAAGGCAGTTTTGGGTGCGAGGTTTAGGCTTTGTTTTTGCAGAGTTATGATTGGGGAAAGGAAGGAAATATTTTTGATGCTTTATATTGAGTGAATGGATGGATCAAACTGGTGAGGAGCTGAAGAGGTCAAGAGGGTCTCAAGAGTCCTCCTCAAATAGATGAAAACATGAAAAACTAAACAAAAATGAAGGCAGAGAAAAGCAAACCAATGAATTCTACCTTTATAACTTGTTTGTTCAGTTTAAAAGAAAGAAGAATGAAAATGGTACACATAAAAATTAGTGAAATTTCAAATACATAGAGGAAAACACCATCAAAACATAGAGCCATAAGGATCCCAAAGAGGGCTGCAAACCCTGGTCTATTCCTTTGCCAAAATTGCAGAATGAAATGTACAATAAGTGCTAGCAATCCCAAATGTCCAACCCTGAAAATGACTGAGAAAATACATCACATAGACAAGCCTAAGCCATTCCCATGCCTCTAGGGGTCGATTTCATCATTCTAGGAGCTGTTTCAACCATATCTAAACTAGGAAATAGAAAATAGGCAATGAAACAACTTGCCTCTATATGCTAGGAAACTGATCCATTCACTTACATTTCACCTTTTGGTGAATGAATCTTCTATAATGAGTAAAAATGTGCCAAAATTACATCATGGACATGAAATTACATCAAGGTACATCAAAAATTACAAGAAAAAGTGAAACTGGCCAAAACTCGGCAAAATTTTGAGCTACTAAGTGAAAAATAGGCCAAAATCCTCTATGCGCCGCACCCAAAATATCTATGTGTAGCACAAGTTTGGAGCTTATTTTGAGGCCCTTCCCGAAGTCAAAATTGATCTCATGATAGTTCTTTGGAAAGCCCCACCTATCTACTTTCCAACCCATGTGGAATTTCTAGATTTGGTTTCCATTTACCCCTCCAAAAGTTCAATCTCCCAACACTGCTTCTTGTGTATGCAAAAGGTGGCAGAAAGGCCATTTCTAGGGTGTTTTTGACCCTTTAGGCAACCCAGAACTTGATGAAATTCTTAGGTAATCCATAGAAATGCATAAATTTTCATGAAAAACTCAGAAATGCAATTTTTTTTCCCTGAAGTGCTGCCAATTATAAGCGCGCGCCAAGTAGCGCTACGCGTCAGGCAGAAAAACCTGTTTTGTGACCAAAAAATTCAAAATTGACAAATTTTTTCCCAAATTCCTTGAAATTTGGGCTGAAGGTCCCTCATCAAGTACCATGCTCAGCCAAAGAATCTTCGGCCAAGATTTGGAGCCTATCATGTCTTTTACGACGGTTCAGTGCCCTCCTTAGCCTCGCTTTTAGGATCTTGATCTTCGCTTTGCAAACATGTGTGCGTGCCCAATAGTGATTCTTCATGTGTCTGAGAATGTTTTTCTCCTTTTTTTCCTTCTCCAATAGCTTCTTGAGATGAATGTTGACTCTCTCAAGCCAAGTCTCTCTATCGGCCTCAATCTCCCGCTCAATAGGTGTCATCTCGGATGGGCTTCTTCGGGCAGCTTGCCGGTTCTCACGGATGTTTTGTAACTCCATGATCGTCTGCTGATCCTCCAGCTGTTTGTTGCATTTCTCTAGATATTTTATGATCCATTGAGCTCTCTACAAATTTTCGTTCAATGTCCAGGGGCATTTCCTGCTCACGAATGATCTCATTTTGAGCTTGAATCAAATCCTCGTCAATCAATATAAAATCAGTATCATGGCCTCCTGAAGGGCCCTCATCCTACATGGGCCTCTTTCCTCTATCTTGTACTTGTACCTGTGCTGCTGATGATGGCAACGAGACCCCTTCCACCCCGGGTGGAGATAGTACTCGTCAGGCTGCTACGAATAATGATCTCGTGCCTCTCTGATAAGTGACAAATACTGGCACACTGATAGGCTCTGTCTCGGGACCTTCAAACTGATGTGAAGGCTCACCTGCATCATGAAAAATCTCAGGAGGAGGCTGAGGGGCTGTGAAGAAGTCACGGGAAATGAAATCTTCCCATGCAATGCCCTGCAATCCGAGCTGATGTACCACAATGATCTTAATGAGCGCATAATGATAAATGTTGTTGTACTGCTGCTCAGGAGTCTTCTTTTGTAAAAGAGTGGTCATCCTCTCTATGTTTTGGCACATAAAATATGGAATGTTCATCATCCTCAGTATCCTGAAATGCATCAATAATCTGATGTGGTATGCATAAAGGCGTGAGAACTGGCCCTCACAACTGAAGTATCGGATAATGAGTCTCATCAAAGGGGCATAGGATTCCTTTAGAAACCAGAATGGGAATACCCTACTGAGCTGCCTCATATAGCTAGGCTTGATGTATGGTTCATAATGCACTCTATCCATCTATTGTCTTTTGTTCCACTCCTCACCTACATTCGGTATTCCTATTGCCTGAGAAATGGTTTCTGGTGTCAAGGTGAAGTTTACACCAGCGAGAGTAACCTGACCATCATGCAAATGTAAAACAAAAAACCGGGCTAATTCCTGATGATGCTGAATCTAAGCAATCCTCTCACAATACTGATAGCATGACTGCTCTTGGAAACATGCCATGGCAAGTGGGAAGGGCTGCAACTGAGTCAATGAGGTGGGATCCTCCCTCAAATTTTTGCCTCCTTTACGAGGCCTTCTCGATGCATGTAGCTCTGTGGTAGAATCACTGTCTTGTTCATACAATGATTCAGTGTCCGTCATGGTCTTTGCAAGTCTATGCCAAATGTATGTTTGGTTTTTTGAAAATGAGAAAAGAGAACTTGGTGTTTTTTGTCTCCAATTTCCAAATCTGTGCCAAATAGGAAGGGATTGTGATAAATAGGGACAGTGAGTATAGTGGACTATGGGAAAAATATGGTTCAATTAAGTGAAATTTATAATGTGAGGACAGTCACTTGATTATGTTTGGGGACTTTGGGATTTAGGAACTTTTTTCAAATGATATGGGAAAGTGATAGTGATAGGGAATGATAGGGTTTAGGGATAGGGATAAATGGGAACAAGTGATATGAGTGTGTTTGGGACATAGGGGAAAAGGGGAGACACTGTATGATGATATGACAATGATGGGGAAAGGAACCATAGATGGAGAATGGGTTTTGAAATACTTGGCACAAAAATCATACTTTTAAAACTTGAAATCCAAACCCTAAGGAGCAGTTTTTGACAAGAAGATAGGGTTTATGTTTGGCATTCAAATTCTCAAACCAATCTTCAAACTACTCCAAACACCAGCTATGAGAAATTGTACAAACTTACTTGAGCATGGAGCAACCAAGAAAAATGCGATTTTGGAGAAGACCGTTAAAAAATTTCGGTCTCAGGCCTATGCGCCGCGTGCATAACCCAATGTGTCGCGATCTCCTTGTGCGCTGCACACATTGTGTTTTTCACAGTGAAAAATAGTTTTATGCACCGCGACCCGTACCCAACGCGCCGCGCAAGTAACTTCACCAACTACTCGGCCTTCATACCACTGTTTCTCTCTTCCACTAATTTTGACTCTGCTTAATGATGTCTTTGGTGTGCAAATGGGTTGTAGAAACAATGGAATTACCTTTTATAGTGGAGAACTTGATTTTTTCTTCTTTAAAACCAACTTTCTTATGTTTTGGGTTTGGCGCTTTTCACTTTCTAATACAAACTCTCTTTTTGTTTCCATTTTGACCTTTTTGACTTGAATGATGAAACTTTTGTCAATTTTTTGCAGGGATGACTGGCACGGACTTTGGCAAAGGTGACCAGGGCTGCGCCTGAACATCTTCATGACTAAAAAACTTGGAAAATATACATGGCATTTATTACAAAAGACGAAATGACAATTTTTCTTCAAAATAGAGTTTTGAAGAAAAGTCAAGATCTTGCATTATAACGATGAAATTTTTGAAACGAAAACTTATTTTGAACCTCCCTCTATGCCTGCTGGCACTATTGGACACTTTGAGGAAAAAAATTTGCGAAACCCTATACCTAATGACTGAAATGACTCTTTGCTGACTAAGAGACCAAAACAGGACTGTGAATGACTTTAAATTTGATTTTGATGAACAGACACAAACCAGCAGGTACATGACATGAGGGACATGAGTGACAAAACCCTTCTGTTAGAAGATGGATGCTCCTAATGGAATGAAAATGACTAAATTGAATGAGACACCTAAAAATGAAATGCAACAAAAGAGATTTTGATCTCTGACGGAGGGATGAAAAGAACGAATCTAATAGTTCCATCGATTTACAAGCTTTTTAATCACTGTTCAAAATTTGATTGCCACTTTTAATTCCTGCCACTGGAAGAAGCATATAAATCATAAGAGCACATAGTAATTTGATTATTTTCAAGGTAACATAAAATATACTGAGAAAAACATTTCTAATAGGCAATCTACCTTATTTTGTAAGGATTTCCCATTCCATCCAATATTTACTATTTTGTTTGAGTACATGAAATTTTATTTGGGCCATTCTAGGATAATTATAAGTTGTCATTGTATCTATTGGCTTGGATAATTTTACCACACATTATCTATGAAGAAAATATTGTGAATCAACCAAATATAGATTCCTTATTTCTGCCCCTTAATAAATGATCATTAAACCCATTGTCTCTTTACCACAAATCATGAACAATCTGTATTCATTGCTTTTGTTCACCGCTCTCAAGCCAAGTCTATTATTGTACTTTATTTTTTCCATATGATTTACAAAGAGAAGAGGATCTTCAATTTTCCCATTTTTTATCCAAGCATATACAAGGAACGTTCATCCTCTAAATGAATGAGACTTTTGTTTCGCAAGTATATTTTTCCATTCTCCTATGAAAATTTCGACTTACAAACTAAACAAATATAAAATTAAACAGGTCTTCTTTACCTAGGAATAAAAAAACAAATTAATATATATTATGAAAGAATTTAAATGCAAACATATTAAAGGAATATTGACTTTCCAATATGAGATACTCATTTTCTTGGAAAAGAAGAAAAAAAAATGGTAATCGCCACTAAGAGGAATTAAGACAGTTTCCCCTCAAAATTGCAACCAAGGGCATCACACATATTACGACCTTAGATGGAAACTTCATTCCCAAAACAACATATTAATATATGTTACTCTCTATCTTTTTTTTGTTTAAAACAACATATATACTTCTTTATCATGTATATTCTAGATAATTGGGTTGTCTTGTATGAACTGTAATGGCAATTACAACTAGATATTATGCATGGTGGTTATATGAGTTGTTTCATGTCATTATGTGTATATTGTATTTCTAATTTTATTATTGCCATCATATTTACTTTGTATTTCCTTTTAAAGTATATTTTATGTTTTTGGTCACACCTACATATTGTCCATAGTGGTTAACCCATTCAACAATTGAATTTTTGATTGTCTTCATGTGTGTACTTGTCTTTCTTATTTTTTTCTTTGCATCATATTCATATTTTATTAATTGCATCATATTTTTGGATCACATGACACTAAATTTCATCTACTTTTCTTTGCAATTAATGTTGTTTTCTAATCATCCACTTCATTCCAACCATAGCCTTTTCATTTGACATAATTTGCATGAATCATGTACTTATGGAATATTGATTTCAAAATGCATGCTTGTGGAAACCATGAAAAATCAAACAGCTTGTTAACCCCTATGGAATTATGAGTCATGCTCTTCTCCAATATTTTTCATTTATCTTGGCCCCTCACACTTCCATTTCTTTGGATTTAACCTTCCAGGACACCTCCTCTTCTCTTCATTATGGAGCCTACCTTAATGACATCATTTTGTTGCTAGCTAGGTATACAATGATGCAACCATCACTCCAAATAGTTGAGCTCGGGCTTGTTCCTTCAACAAATTTTTTTTCCCAATTCCACCTCATTTCCTTCTTCCACGTTGCCTTCGAGCACATAAATTTGTTGTTGTCTTCTTACAATGGCCATGTCATCTCTGATGACCTGCAGTTGGGTTCAATTGTTATTCTCAAAAAAACCATGTGCAAACTTTTTCAAAAATATATTTATGTTCACACTCTTAACCCCATCATTTATGTTTTTTATTCTTCCCTCTATTTGCCACTGACATTCCAAATAATGCCCCATTTCTTTCCTCTTTGTTTCCTCCTTTTCAGGACTATAAAATTGCTTGAACTTGAAGTTGTTGAACGTCATGCAATTTTGATTGGGGACCCATACCTTCTTCAAAGTGTACAACCTTCCACATTCCAAGTGGGTTCTTCAATGTCACAAGACCCCTCCTCGCATACTCCCACTTCAACACATGGTTTTACTTCATCACCAACTCCCTTGTCCTACATTGTTCTTATTTCCATGTCATTCATGGAATTAATCCCCTACCATAAACATTTTTCAATCCAGGGTAGGTTTCTTAAAAAAATAACCCTTTACTCATACGATAATGCTCATGCCTCCATAAAGGTCTTTGGGTTTGATCTCATTGATTGTGCCAATGATGTGATATATCTCTCTGCCTTTGGTGATTTAGCAGATTGATTTCATGGCCTTGTCCAAATTGGGAAAATTTATAAGGTTTCAAATCGGACAATCAAACCAACAAACACAAATTACAACCATCTAGATAGAAAATGTGAAGTCTTCATCTATGTATCTTCTACTGTCGAACCTTACTTGGATGATGTTCTGGCTATTTTTTTCCACAGTTTTCGTTTCAAATCTATAAGTGAAATCAAATCTACAAAAATCAGCTCAATTGTGGACATCAATGGGGTGGTGAGATCCACTTCTCCAACCTCCACCATTCATCAAACATACAGTTCTGAAACACCTCAAAAAACTCTCAAATTCGAGGACATGTCTAGTTATAACATTGACATCACCCTATCTGGTGATCACTGCCACACTACATGCAATGAACGCGCTAAAATCCGCTCTTCTGGTGCATAAACCATGCTTGCAATCAAAGGGGACTGTATAGCCAAATTTAATGGAAGAAATATAGGTACCATATCCACCAGCAGCATCCTCCTGAATCTATACATTCTAGAGACTCGCCAACTACTCCATTAATTGTTTCATTAAAAAGGCTACTTTGGTTCCTCACCATCATTAATTATAAATTTCTCCAGGTCTTGCAAGCGATCCCAACCACAACGTAAAATTTCTGTCCTCATAGACTTGCACCCTATCTGAAAAGAAGCATTTTTTTATGTTCATGCAACCATCACCTATATTGAAACGAAATATTCCTACTTCCTTACATACCCTCTTTTATCTTATGGCATGCAGTGCATTAAAAAAAATTTCCACCACTCAAATGGAATGTGGAACTGCACAAAATGTGGTGGGGACTTTCTAGAGTGTGGCTATTGCTAAATGCTAAAACTTGAAATGCATGACCACACAAGGCTACTTAAAAATGTCACAAATTTTCATTATGTTGCAACTGAACTCATGGGTGTCCCAGCAAAGGACTTGTCCATACTCTCTGCTGACCCTAGTGCTATCCATGAGATTCGTTCAAGGGTTTCATGCCATCATTTCCTCTTCACATTATCTTCAATGGTGTCAATCGCTTGAAGGTTTTCCTAATCAGTTCAGAGTAAATAAACTATGGATCTGCTTGTGCCCATGCATGAGGTGTGAAGTACAATTATTGTCTGCTCAACTTAGTGTTCCTAAATTGAGGTCATAAATTGTCAACCAGGGCTAGTAAACTGCTGAAGTGAGGTGCACTATATGTGCCTAGGTATCTGTTTCTCACTACGTTGTGTTTAGTGTTTTTATGATGTTTTGGTTTTGTGGTTTTATGTTAAGAAGGAAAAGAACTAAATGTTGAAAAAGAACAGTTTTTGGTCACACTAAAAACAGAGAAAAACCTATTCTAAATTATATGTGGCACTAAAGAAAAGAAAATGCAAAGCTTGATAATGACTCATAGCAAGGAAATAAATCACAACATGAACTCAATAACTCATAACATGAACTCATCCAATTCATTGATCAGAAATATGTTGGAATAGCTTGAGAAAAGGAAAAGTTTAGTGCAAATGAGGTTCTCCTAAGTAAACAATCATCTTACAATATTACATAGAATCTCATCCATGGCTAAAAGTTTATTGGAACAGAATTGGAAAAGATTATTTTTAGCACAATAATATTTCTACTCTGAGTTAACTTGTAATGCTAAGATTAATCCATTCTGCAGCTCAAATTTCACTACTAAGCCTCATTCGAAAGTTAGATATTTTCTACAATAGTTTTTGGGAAAAGGCTTATTTGTGAAATTGCAAAATATTGCAGAACAATCAAGGCCTTAAACTGATATCACTAATTCGTGTCCATATGATGATGCATTAATAGAAATTCAGAACAAGAGTAGTTTGTAAACAATGAAGGCCATGAAGTCTAATTTTGACAGTTAATACAACTTAAAGAACAATGGATAACACTGAACTAGAATGCAATTGATCAAACTTGAAACACAGTGACCACAACTAAACTAGAATGCCATTAACCTAACTTGAAATACAGTGAACTGGAATTGAACTAGAATGCCACTAATCTAACTTGAAATACAGTGAACAGAGTTGAACTAGAGTGCCATTATTAAACTTGAAATATAGTGACAAAATTAAACTAGAGTGACATCTACCTCCGGAGTATTTCAACTGAACTAAAATGCAACTAATTCTATGAAATACTACAGACCTATCTCATTCAATATGAGTGATATTTTGGAATAGTTTGTAAAAACAAGTCTGGCTATATCATTCAATGCAAATGAGCATAAAACATAAAGTTTCGGAAAAAAATGCAATTAACTCCTAAAATAATACAGTTATATCTCATCCAATGTTAGTGGTATTTTGGAATAGTTTGTAAGGATAAGACTGACTGTGGCATCCACTTCAAGTAAGTATAAAAACACAAAGTTTAGAAAATTGATTAAACTAGGAATGAAACAAGGCTAAGTTACTTATCTAAACCACATGAACAAAGCTTCTCAGGTAGCAGGGGCCCTCTACCACTGGATTAGCACACAAATCTACTCAAGATTGACTCAGCTCTTGTAATAAAGTGATGCTTCTTTCATTAAAGGAGAAATTCTTCAAAAAAAAAACAGAGTATTACGGTCTTCTGAGATCTAGCAACAAAACAAAATCTAGCTAGCTGTCTCTCGATCTCCCAAGCCATACTTATAACAAAATTACATAACTGTCTTTGAGATAAAACAAGAATAAATGTCTTTCCCAACTAAAATCAAACTAAAACTCTGGTGGTGGTCTCGTACTATGATCAAGGACATCTATACAATCCTTGTCCTATTAGAAGTCTATCTCCTAGTTTTGGTTTCCCATGTGCATAACCACCTGTAGAATCGATCTCAGACTTCGTGGAGAGCAAGAAATGATGGGGTAGTGATGTGGAATACGACCATATGCATTTTTCCTTGAGGTGACACCTAGAACCTGCATGAACATGAAGATAGCTGCGGAATAGGCGACTGGCTACAGAATGACTGCATTCTGTAGCCGAGTCTAGTCAAAAATTACTACAACAACAAAATCATGAAATAATAGCAATTTAGTCATTATATACATTCTTAAAGTAGTCATAATCAATCCTATTGATCATTTAAGCCTATAATTGATGAGGGACAAAGGAAATGAAGTGAAATGTGGTGGAAAAGAAGGACATCTTTGGGGCTCAACAATTATATTGGTCATACTATTTATTTCCCCGGGGACATAACTGTTATTTCCAATAACTTGCCACACATGGTTTCTGAATTGGACATCGTAGTTGTTATTAGACATGGATCTGAACACAAAACATATGATTTCATTTTTAGAAGAACACGTGTTGTTGCAGTCTTGGAGTACAATCTAGCACATGATCCTTACTACAAGGATTTCCATGTGGACCAAGTTGTAGTATCTTCCTTGCTGACTCACCCTACTAATATCTCTTCTCTCCTCCATCACATCTCTCCCTCATCTTCTGACCCAAGACTTTCCCTTCCTTCTTTGGATGATGAAATTTGTATGTAATCCACCCCAACATACCCCCAACCATTTTCTTTTGTAACAATGCTCCCAAATTCCCATATTGATATTGAAGAAATATGAAACTACGTACACTCTTCTCAACCTAATTCCACCACTTCACTTGCTTTGCCCTCTTTTTTCCTCTCCTTTATCCATGAATACACCATTAAAGGCCTATTTTCTATGGCCTTCCCACACTCTTCCGCACAGGGTTTTCCATGATCTCTCAACCACACCCTAGAAAATTTGAAATGCAAGAATGTGTTTTGCACCTCATGCGCTACCATGATAACCATTTTTTTCAACATCGAATATTTCAGTATTACTTGTACTATCCCTTCCACTTTGCAAGAGACAACCATAAGTTTAATAAAGTTCAGTCCCTCATCCAACCAAATCCGTTCTACCTCCTCTCCAGTTCCCTAAACCCTTAACTTGTTATTTCCCACCCAAGAAATTTCTTTCAACATTATCCTCACCCACTTTAGGACCACTTTTTTCATTCCTCCACTTAGAATTCTCATCCAAGGTAGTGTTGGCACGAGGAATTCTCATTTAATTGATTGTATAAAGGATACATTCCTCGCTGAATATACTCCCAATTCAAGCCCATTGCTCCTACTCGCTCCAACAGGTGTTTCAAAACTTAACATAAATAGATATACAATCTTGTTGATGGTGTTGGATCAACCAACATTCAGGGGATCTCTCCCCGATATGAAGTCCCAATTACACTTCACACTATTTAGTGTAGGAGTCTCATCCGAAAAAAAATCCCATTTGCCTTATTCTTAAACATTTTCCTTGGTTCTTGCTTGTTGGAAAGGGAGAGTTATGTCGATGTACTTTCGAAAAAAAAACGGGCGTGCCTAGTAAGTGTTTGATTGCAAGTGTGTCAAGGTTAATCTACTACAAAGGGGGGAAGAAAGAAAGGCGGGCCTCTAAGAGATAGTTAATAGTACCACTTAGTAAGATACACATGCGAACTAAAACATCCCACCTAACACCCAGTGAAATAGTCCACAATGGATGTGACATTCATTACACACAAAAGCTTAAGAAAGGTCTGTCAAGTGTCATGCAAAATATTCCACAAATACGTGACATTAATTATGCACATAGTAATATAAGAAAGGTATTTCCAATATCCTATGGAATATTCCACAACGATGTGACAACAGTTACAATCATTACAATACATACTCGACAATATAAGCATCAAAATAACCAAAATAGTTCAACTATCTTAGTACATGTGAAAAGAAAACATGAAATACAAATATTCGAACAATATTCTTACAAAAATTCATAAGTTATGTGTGAAGAACATGTTGGCCTTGAAAGTGTTTTGTTATGAAGTAAAAGTTATGAGACACATATATATAATGAACATCACTAGCTCCAATAATGGAGTGTTGGAGCCACTCCTTGCTCCCCAAAAGAACCAAATATTCTCTTTATTGCCTTGTTGGTGGAGCCAAGGTGAAAAAATAATTTTCTCATACAATGGTGTCCCTGATGATGTGGAAATTTAAATCCATTGTTGCTGCTAATAATTAAGTGTCTCAATGAAAGAGCTCTTCTTCACTCCTCTGCAAGCCTCGATGGTCAGAAGTCTCCAATGATCTCAAGTCTTGAAAGTGGTTGCAAACTAGTGTCCTTTCTCTTTCCCTCGATCAATAATCTTTTCAGTTCAAATTCAAGAGTATCTTTGAGAATTATTTCTTCCTTACTTTCTTCCCTCATCATCTCGCCATTACTTGATGGGGAATATGTTTTTGCAATTCACTCATGACTGGATGAGATCAATCCAAAAACCCTTAGACTAAGATGATGCATCCTGATCCGTAAATTGAGCCTAGGATGGTTAACATAATTGGAAAGGAGGCCCAGTTACTACACAACTTCACAATTTAGAGAGTCAAGGGGAAGCCCTGGTCCTTGAGACTACGCAGTGCGTAATTCAGAATGGGCTAATGGATATGACTGTGCAGTTTCTAGATTCAAAGGGGACAAGAAGTCAGGGTGAGAGCTCAGAAGGTCAACTACGCATTTCAGGAGGTCAATGAGGTTGCTATGATTGCGAAGTACACATTTCTAAGGCTCAAGGGATGAACTTGTGTATAGTTGTGAAGTACGCAAGTCAAGCTAGGTTGGTGGCTTCAACTACGCAATTCTCGAGGCCAAGGTCGAGTGTTGGTCACCAAAACTGTGCGGCGAGGTAGTTCATGTGAGACTAGCATTGCGCATTTCCAAGAAGAAGAATCACATCCATAGGACTACTATTATGCAGTGCACAACTCAGGGGATGCTCGGACAGGCTAAGTGACTTGGTCAGTAATTCACTTGGTGATATTGATGTGAGCATTAATAGATTTTGATTGTGACCGAACACTTAACATACATGAAGATTCAAACAACATGCATCATCTGAGACATATAGAAAAATAATTTTCCTTTATGTAGCATCTTAGTGACCATCTATTACGAGTGTGACACCAAAGATATACTTTACAACCATTGTGATGACACTTGTGCGATGATGTTCAGAACTTTGGAAATGAGTGCGATGGGTACTTACATGGTTATAACAACTCGTTTACATAACGGTGACCTCTTGGAATCACTGGAAAAATCTCATAATTGCACTAAAATATCAAAAATGCCAAAGGTGACACTTTTACTATATTCGAAAGGGATGAAAAGAGTGATAGAATGAACTTCAAAATTTGCGATGATCATGAACAAGACCAAAGAAGGCTACGAAATTTGGGTATAGGCCAAAATTTTGGAGGGGATTGTAGAGGCTACAACACTTGGCAACACACTGGTAGGACTCCACCTTATCCATTTCAATTAACTTATTTTTAGCAGGGCCTTGTTTCTTCAAGGATTATTGATTCATCATGCATATTAATTTGGTTTCCCCAATTACCCTGTGAATAGACCAAGTCCCCATCATCCCACCTCGATTTAACTCAAAAAATATTTAGCTTACTCACAAAGTTTCAAATAGGGGGTGGGTAATGAAGCTCGCGAGAGTATAATTTTTCATCTCTGGTGTTTCTCTACTGCCAGTAGGCCTAGACAGTACCCCGATGAAGTCACTTCAGGAATAAAAAACATGAATTTTCTTCCAAGGAGCTTGAATAGTACCTTGACGAAGTTTCTTGCTTAACCTCTCTGCACAGGAAGCCTTTCTCTTCTTTTTCCTTTATGTATTATTTAAAAGAGGACCATGCATTGGCACTTATTTATTTTTGGTGGAAGAGGGATCTCGAATTATTGAGAGTGGGAGAGTTTGTTCCTTCAGAGAAGTATATAAGTTCCTCTTGATTTTTTTTCTCATTTATATTTTCCCCTCCTCCCCTTTTACTGATTGGATAAGCATGAAAACACAAAAATGAAAGAAAAAAATATGGGCATAAGTTTTCCCACATAGACATGATTGTATGATTATACCAAGACTCTCCTTATGGAAGGATCATATTTCCCATCAGAACTTCATCGGCCAAAAGACATAACCAACACAAGGAAGAAAATCTAATGGCTAACAAAATTTTGAAGTGTCACAAGGCTCCTTAAACTTCAACCAAAAAAAAAAAAAAGTCCCAGAAACCAACATGAGGAAAACTCTTTATTTACAATATAAATGAAACATGAGACAAAGGAGACATAAAATGAAGACAAGAAAAACGATGAAAAAATACTATGCACATACTCTAGGGTGTAATCACAGGTTTTATTGAAAATAATTCTTGAGAGCTTGGCCATTGACAAGGAGAGAGCCATTCTTCCCATCAAGTGTCTGAAGATAGTATGTGTGTTGGCCAAGTTTCTCATGTATAGTGAATGTTCCAATCCATAGGGATTGAAACTTGGTGTCTTTTCCTTTTTCCTCATGAGATTTATGCATTTCTAGACTAAGTCACCCACATTGAGGCAGTCCTTCTAGCAGAATGCTTCAATAATATTCCATTTTCCAATGTAAAATAATAATTATTAAGTGATGATAAATACATTGCATTGTGAAAAACAAGTGACGTAGGAACGCAAAACCTGGAAATGATGTTCTGCTGTAGGAAATTGATGACTTCCTAGTTATTCACTTGTTTGAGAGAAACTATTTCTTTCCATTGCATGAAGTAATCATCCAACATGAAAATATAGCTATGATGCTTCAACGAATGTGGAAATATATCATTGATGATATCGAAGCCCCACTGTTGGAATGGTTCTTCTCCTGCGATATGTTGTAGTGGAGCGACTGACTTCTTATTATAATGGGAACACCTTTGAAATATTTGAGATTTGCATACATAAGCGTGGGCTTCTTTGAATAGCGTGGGCCAATAGAAGTCAGCCTGCATGAATTTATGTGTAATTTGTTTCCCTGCGAAATTCCCTCTGCCTGGTTTGTCATGGAGATCGTGTAATACCTTCCCTAACTTGGGTACATCCAAAAATCTGAGAAGTACTTCATTATGGTGCTTTCTAAAAATCACCCAATGAACCAATTGATATGATAAAGCCTTTAGCTTTAGTTTCCTCCTCTTCTATGCAGAAAAGTGACATGGCACGTTTCCAAGCTTGAGGTATTGGCGCACATCTGTGTACCAAGAGTTGGTGTTTGGGGGTAGTTCGCTTGATATCATACATCTCAATTTCTTTCTCCCACCTTGAGGGATCTTCTTATTCTTTTGCATCTACCGCTTCTGCTACTAGTTAACAGAGGCCATGTTTCATCAGGAGTTCATAAATTTTTCTCAAACTTCAAAGCTACAGGATTGGGTTGAAACCATGATGGTTGCATATATCTCTTCTTCCTGATTTTGGAGCTTCAAAGGGTTCGAAAAATAGATGACCTATGAGGGAGATATTGCGTTCTGATCGAAATGGAAAACAGGTAAATTTTTGACAGTTTGACCAGGTTTGACTGGGATGCATAGTCAGTAGGGTGGAGGTATAGTCAGCGAAAAATAATATTCTCGAAATATTCCTTTTCACCGGGCCAATCATGGGATGACAAGTGTCATTTTATTTATTTTTTGAAAGTATGTTATGAAGGGAAAATCATAGGGTGCCACATGTCCAACCCTGAGGCCACAACGTGTCCCTAGAATGGCATTGCAAAATTTTGTTGGAGGCCATAGGAATCAATCCCCAGACCTCCGCTAGAGCACGTGCATGCCATAACACCCGAGCCACATGATGTTACTTAAATTTTATAGTTACGGGTTCTATTTAAGGTTTGTCGGTAACATATGTGGGGATTTAGGGACCACCAACAGTCCTAACCTGTGAGCCGTCCCCGCAATTGTGGTCACATGGCATTAAAAAAATGTTACAACCCGGTGGCTATTAGCTGACAGCACTAACCACTAGCGTTCCGACATTGTGTCACACAACCACAGTTTATTGTCAACTCTCAGCATAGTTATCACAAACCCACAATTCAAACTTAACCACAGTCTCCGACCAAGAGTTCTGCCGATAGTTGAGAGGAGTGGATAACCTCCTATGGTTAGTCTTGTGGTTTTGGGGTTGGCATGTGGCCAACCCAACCTCAAAACTTATTGTGATGGTTAATTTTGGTGGCATTTTTGGCAAGTGCACCATTTTGGGCGGGATGTACTATTTTAGCTCTAGTTAAGTGGATTTCTCCACTTTTAGTGGAGTTTTTCTAGGTGCAAATGGGAAAAATGGTAGGAGACTCAATTTTTTCCCATTTTGATTGAATGAAGAGTCATTTTTGACTAATTGGAGCATTATGGAGCCATTGGTGCAAAAAAAACAACAATTAGAGTACTGTAACTACATGTATTTGCAAAATTCTGAGCATAATGAAAGATGGATATGCCATTTGGAGTTGGACCAATAGATGTAGCCCTGGAGGGGTGAACTAATATATCATGTCTGCCGTGTAAATTTCATGTGGTGACTTATTTCTCTGTTTTACACTGTTGTTCAATGTTATTGAAGCTTGTTTTATGCTTCTAATTCACCTAAAATCATCTACAATTCATGGACAACCACCTCAACCCTTAAGCAAACTAATGAACTGATTATGCACATGTTTATAAAATGAAACGACACTTAGCATCAAAACTAATACAACCATTTCAGATTAGGTTGGTATCAGAGCTAGAGTTTATTCTCTGGCATTGTTTAGTGCAAAGAATTGTTTAACTGTTTGCAAGTTTTAGATTCATACAAGGCTCAAGCTCAAGAGAGGAGAAGGCAAATTGGTGGAAACAGAAGGATCTCAAGAAGAGATAAAGAAAAGGAGAGAAATATTTCCACAATCTCCACCACGTAGTTCACCTCCTAAAGAAGTAGAAGCTCCATTAAGCATGCCTCAAGAGGAAGGATAAATCCATGAAGAAGTTGATCCCAAAGAGGAAGAAAGAGTGTTCAGGAAAGCATTCCTTGACATGACTGAGATGGTTAGAATCCTTTATCAAGAAAGGAATGAGAGACTGGAAGGAGAAGGATATAAAATTCACAATGAAGGAAAAGGATCTTCAAGAGGTCACAATGATGAAGATAAGTCAAAGAAGGGAAATGGAGGAAATGGGGGCAATGGAGAGCCATCATCCCCACCCTCATCAACATCATCCTCTACTTCTTCTTTAGTAGATCAACCACACAAGTCAAATAACACTCGTAAAATTCCTTTTTTAAAACTTGATGTTAAGTTTGAATTTCCAATGTTTAATGGTGATGTCAATGTAGAAAATATTGATAATTTGATTAGGCAATTGGAGGTATATTTGAGAATCTATAACCTTCAAGATGATGATCCCAAAATTCAATTAGCTTCATTGAGAATGGAAGGTGCAACACTTGTTTGGTGGGAAGCCAAGACAAAGGAGGGGATCAAGAAACATGGTAATATTATTCTATCATGGTCATATTTCATTACCACTAAAAAACAATAGTTTTATCCATTAGCTCATATGCAGAAAGACATTATGAACTGGCAGAACTTTAGGCAATTGAAGGGACAAAATGTGCAAGAATACACCCAAGAATTTAGGAGAAGAGCTCTCTTATTAGGGGTGTATTTTCATAACCAAGATACTTTGCTCAAGTACATAGGAGGCTTACATAGCTACCTAAAACATAATATTCTCATGTTTAACCCCACCAGTCTAGATGAAGTTTGTGTTCAAGCCACACATATAGAAGCTAGAGGGAAGAACATTTCTGAAGAGGGTAGAAAGAAGCATTCTAAGGGTAAAGCCAAGGAAAAGACCTCAAAAGGTAAGAGCAAAAATAATTCACCTATTAAGAAAGAGGGAGAAATTTTTTTATTTTAAACATTGTTCAAAATAAGGCCATGATGAAACTCGTTGTTGGAAATCACATCTTGAATTGAGGCCAAAGAAACCTAATAAGAAAGGGAAACAAAAAACTGTTGCTAAAACTCAACATGATTTAGGATCTGATTCAGGTGATGAATATAAGATTATAGCCATGGGATTGAAGAAAATTAAGGGAAAATAAATTGAAACTAAACTCAATACCAATACATCAAACTGTCACATAGACACTCCTATTGAAGAAGAAAGAATAGAACTGTTTCATGTGAGGGTCATATCCAAACATACCAAGATTGACAGATTGTTTGAAAATGGGTCACAAGCAAACTTAATCTCTGAATAATTGGTCAAGAAACTTAACCTTGTGACCATACCACATCCAAAATCATATCCATTGGGTTGGATTAGTAAGGATGAAAATCTACAAGTTTCAAATAAATGTATATTGCGGTTCACAATCTCTGCAAATTTTGTTGACACGGTTGAATTAGATGTGGTTCCTCTTGACATAAAAGTTATTGTGTTGGGGAGTCCTTAATTGTATGACATGAAAGATATCTTCTATCACCATGAGAAAAAGTATCATTTATTCAAAGATGGCAAGGAGTTCATTGTTAGAGCACATCACAAGAAGACAAACATTGCTATGGTAAATGCTGGACAGGTAAAGAGGCTGGTAAATTCAAGTAAGAATTTTGTTTTTTCTTATGATTAAGCCTAAAGCTGATGTTAATCATGAATCATTTGAGGGATTTGATCCTAAGTTGAAATCATATTTATATGATTTAGTTAATGCACATTATGAGATGTTTCAAGAACCAACAGAATTGCCTCCAAAAAGGGAGATTCAACATGAGATTCAGTTGCAACAATATTTTCCTCTTCCAAACATCAGTATGTATCGCATGTTGATAATGGAGAATGCTGAAATAAATAAAAAAATAAAAGTGATGTTGGACAAATGAATCATAAGGCCAAGAACCTCGCCATGCGGTTCACCCATAGTCTTGATACCAAAGAAAGATGGGACTTGGTGCATGTGTGTAGATTTTTGAATTTTGAACAAGATTATCGGAAAAAATCGTTACCCATTCCCAAGAATAGATGATTTGATTGATAGGCTGAAAGAAGAAAAGTTTTTCCCTGAGTTAGATTTACGAAGTGGATATAATCAAGTAAGAATTGCAAAAAATGATATATGGAGAACTGCATTAAAAACCAAAGAAGGACTCTTTGAGTGGCTAGTTATGCCATTTGGTTTGTGTAAAACACCGAAAAATTTCATGCGTGTTATGGATAGTGTTTTGTGTCCATTCCTTTATGAATTTGTGATTGTGTACTTAGATGACATATTGATTTTCAGCAAAACAAGAGAGTAACATGTCTTGCATGTGAATAGAGTGCTTGATATTTTGAAGAAAGAGAAATTGTTTCTTAAGATGTCAAAGTGTGAGCTTGGAAAGACTTATTTGGTCTATTTGGGACATATTGTAGGAGGAGGAGAATTGAGGATTGATCCTCCTAAAGTGGAAGCCATTTTGAATTTTCCCACACCCAAAACAGTTATCGAGGTAAGAAGTTTCTTAGGTGCAACTCAATATTGGAGAAAGTTTATAGATAAATTTTCTTCCATCACAGCTCCTATACATGCAGTGAAAAGTGTGAAGAAAGACATCCAATGGGGAGGAAAAAAGAAAAAACTTTTGAAGCTTTAAAATACAATATCAGTTCATCTCCTGTCCTTGCATTACCAAATTTGAGACAGGCATTTGAGATTCAAACCGATGCTAGAGATTATGCCATGGGTGCAGTATTTTTGCAGCATGGTAAGCCTGTCACTTTTCATCCTGAAACATTTAATGGTGCCATGACAAATTATCCTACATATGACAAATAAATATATGCATTGGTAAAAAGTCTCAAAAAGTGAAACACTACTTGATGGGTAAAGAGACTATTGTACATACAGATCACCAACCATTCCAGTACTTGCAATCACAAACAAAATTGCAGAAATCAAGACACTTCAAGTGGATGGGATTTCTTCAACAGTTTCACTTGGTTATAAGGTACAAGAAATGTATTTTCAATTAATTTGTTGATATTCTTTCAAGACGAATCATTAGTGCATCTATTTTACTAAAAAATGATTCTGTTGTACGTGAGAGTTACATAGAACAATATGCACATGACATTGATTTTCAAGATGTGTATGCTAGTTTGAGTGAAGGGAATCAAGTTGAAGAAAAACGTTATCACATGCATAAAAAATTGTTGTTTCATTTGGGAAAGTTGTGTATTCCACAAGGAGAGAGGCTAAGCGTCATAAGAGAAGCTCATTCATCTCTTATTGTTGTACATTTTGGGGTAAGAAAAACAGTGGCACATCTATAGATGTATTGCTATTGGCCTTTCATGATAGGTAGTGTGTCACATTTTATAAGGGGTTTTTCTATGTGTGCAACAAGTAAGCCTAGTAATAGGAAGCTTGGGTTCTACATGCCACTACTGGTACCATCAAGGCCATGGGAGAGTGTCTCCATGGACTTTTTTGGAGGTCTACCTATGTCAAGAAAACAACATGATTATCTCTATGTAGTTGTGGATAGATTTAGTAAAATGTGTATACTTATGCCATGTAAGAAAACCATCACTGCTGAATAAAATATTGAACTTTATTTTCAACATGTTCGGGTTCATTATGGATTGCCAACTTTTATTGTTAGTGACAGGGATTCTAGGTTCAGTGGGAATTTTTGGTCAAATCTATGAAGAATCATGGACAGAAAGTAGAAAAAGAGTATTTATTTTCATCCAAAAACAGAGGGAAAAACCGAGTAGGTGAATAGAACCCTTGTGCATCTATTGAGAGGATATTGCAACAAACATCCTAAGGTATGGGATGAGAAACTTCATTATATTCAGCATGCTTACAACAGAGAAAATTACTCTTCTACACAAACATCACCTTTTGAAGTATGCTTTGAGTATTTTCCAAAATCGCCATATAATTCATCTTTGGGAAGGATGTTACAATAGATGGCCATAGTGACATTGATAAGGCTCGAAAGTTCATTGAGAAAATTCAGATTATACATCAAAAAGTTCAAGAATAGCTTGAGAAAAGTCAAAGAAAATACAAAGAGAGGCATGAAAAACACATAGTTGATCACAATTTTCAAGAGGGAGATAAGGTGTAGTTGCACATTAGCAAAGAAATGATGCAAGGGGAAGGTAAAAAGCTCAAACCCATTCGATATGGTCCTTTCAAGATCGTAAATTGTTTTTGTAATAATGCATTTCAACTTGACTTTCCTTCTTATATGCAAATGTATTCAGTTGTTAATGTTGAAAACTTACATTTATTTGAGCCACCATTGATCGATGATCAAGTGATGTTAAAATACCTTCTATTGAATATTTCTCACCATAATTTTTGGATGAGCTAAAATAAGATACAATTCTTGACAATAGGACAAGAGCATCCAAGAGGGGAAGTGTTGACTACCTTTGAGTTGGGCTCAAAGGTACTAAACCAAGCAAGGAAAATGGATGGTGGTGGGAAAAGTGAGGGAGCTATACCCTCATATACTGAACAGGTAATCAAGTATTTTGGGGTCTAAAAGCTTCCCAATGGGGAGGAGTGATTAGGAGTTCATAAATTTTACTCAAAATTAAAAGCTATATAATTGGGTTGAAACCAGAACGGTTGCATAGATCTCTTCTTCTTGATTTCGGTGCCGTGAACGGTTCGAAAAGCCGATATCGTATGAGGTAGCTATCACGTTCTGATCGAAATGCCAAATAGGTAAATTTTCGACAGTCTGAACAGGTTTGACTTGGATGCACAATCAGCAGGGTGGAGGTACAGTCAACAAAAAAGGAACATTCTCAGAATATTCCTTTTCACCAGGCCAATAATGGGATGACAAGTTTCATTGTTTTATTTGTTTGTTGAAAGTACATTTGAAGGGCCAATCACAGGGTGCCATGTGGCCAGCCCTGAGGCCACCACATGTCCCTGGAATGGCATTGTAAATTTTTTTTGGAGACCACAGGAATCGACACCCGGACCTCTGGCAGAGCACGTGCACGCCATACCACCTGAGCAACATGATGTTAATTAACCTCTATAGTTGTGGGTTCTATTTGAAGTTTTTTGATAACATATGTGGGGGGTTGGGGACCGTTGGTGGTCCCAACCCACTAGCGGTCCCCGCAATGGTGGTCACATGGCATTAAACAAATGTTACAACTCGACGAATATTAACCAACATCACTAACCACCAGCGTTATGACGTTGTGTCACATGGCCACGATTATCACAAAACCACAGTTCAAACTTAACTGTAGTCTTCGACCAAGAGTTTCGCCAATAGTTAAGCGAAGTGGATAACCTCCGATGGTTAGTCTCACAATTTTGGAGTTGGCATATGGCCACCCCAACTACAACACTTATTGTGATGATTAATTTCAACAAAATGTTTTGCCAGCGTGTCATTTTGGGCAGGATGTAATATTTTGACTCTAGTTAAGTGGAGTTCTCCACTTTTAGTGGAGTTTTTCTAGGTGTAAATGTTGTGTAACCAGCTCCAAAAATAGAAGAAAAGAGATATCAATGCCTTAGAAATAAGCCACTTCGAGGGGGCAACCTCCAATACATTACATAAATGAACAATTCTTGGATGATACAATTTACAAAACCTCCTTTCTATATATAGGAGTCCATGGGGCCATAATGTAATCCTGGTGGGGCCACAATGTAATCCTAGCCGACCTAACAATAATAATTTAAGGGCACAATAATAACAATATGGGGGTTACAAGGGTACAATAATAACAATAAGGGGGTTACACTAACAATACTAAGGGACTATACTAGTAATATAGGGACCTAACATGCCCCTCTCCTTCAAAAAAGTGTTGTCCTCAATGTTTGAGTAGCTATGGGTGCTTCTGTATAAAATTATCATCCTCCCATGTAGAATCTTCAGTGGGTAAGTTCTTCCACTTGATGAGATACTCTGAAATTGATCGGTTCCATAGTTGTCGAGTTCTTGTTTCCGTGACCGCTTCAGGTTCCAATATGATTTTTCCTTCCTCATCAAGTTCTGGCAATATTGTTTGAACTGGAAGATTTTCACCTATAACCTTCTTTAAGCATGAAACATGGAAAACTGGATGTACTCGCGAAGAAGCAGGAAGGTCCAATTTGTATGCCATAGAACCAATCTTTTGCAACACCTTGTAAGGACCATAGTACTTTGGTGATAATTTATTATCCTTCTTAGCTTGCTTGAGGGACATTTTTTTGTATGGTTGTAGCCGTAAAAATACCCAATCTCCTACATCAAAACTTCTCTCGCTGCGATGTTGATCTGCCTGTTGTTTCATTCGATTTTGTGCCAAATTCAAGCTATCCTTTAGGAGTTGGAGAACTTCTTGCTGATGCTCGATGTGATCTTCCACTGCTTGAACCTTCAAATTTTCTCTTAAATATGATGTGATGGATGGTGGATGATATCCATAAAGTGCCATAAATGGGGTCATTTTTGCTGCAGTATGGAAGGAAGTATTATACCACCATTCAGCAAGAGGTAACCACTTGACCCATTGTGTTTGTTTATCAGATACAAAACAACGAAGATATCCTTCCAAACATTTATTTACTATCTCAGTTTGACCATCAGATTGAGGATGATAAGATGAGCTATGAGCTAATTGAGTACCCAAACAAGAAAATAACTCAGTCCAAAAATTTCCAGTAAAAATGGGATCTCTGTCGCTCACAATAACCCTTGGGCTTCCATGTAGCTTTTGAATTCTGTCCATAAATGTAGTAGAAATTGTACTTGCTTTAAATGGATGAGATAATGCACAAAAGTGTGCATACTTGGTAAGTCTATCAACTACCACCATGATGACACTCTTTCCTTCGGACTTAGGTAAACCTGTGATAAAATCCATTGAAATCTCCTCCCAACGTTGACTTGGAATGGATAAAAGTTGTAGAAGTCCTGGGGTCTTAATTGTTTCCACTTTATTCTGCTGGCAAACCAAACATTCCGCCACAAACTTTCGAATATCAGATTTAAGGCCATCCCAAAAAAATTCTTTCTTCACCCTGTGGTAAGTTGCTTCAGGAGTCCATGAAAATGTATCTTTCTTCAATAATGATGTTAGAGGTGCTGCTATTCTCCCATAATTCTTAACAAACTTGCAATAATACCCTGTTAACCCGAGAAATACTCGCAATTTCTTTATGGTTGTGGGGACTTTCCATTCCTTAATGGCTTTAATTTTGTTAGGGTCTACCTTAACACCCTCTTGAGATACAATATGACCCAGATATTCCACCTCTTGTAATCCAAAGAAACATTTGGATGTTTTTGCATATAATTGTTTCTCCTACAATAGTTTGAGCACCTTGTAAACATGTTGAACATGATCCTTCCAAGACCTGCTATAGATTAGTATATCATCAAAAAATACTAGCACAAATTTTCTAAGGAAGGGTTTGAAAATGGAATTCATCAACCCTTGAAATGTAGAAGGTGCATTGTTAAGGCCAAAAGTCATAACCAAAAATTCATAATGACCCTCATGAGTTCGAAATGTTGTTTTCGGAATATCTTCATTCTTCATTCTAATTTGATGATATCCTGAACGAAGATCCAACGTGGTAAAATAAATTGCTCCATGTAATTCATCCAATAATTCATCGATCACAGGAATGGGAAATTTATCTTTAGTGGTGAGCTTATTGAGCTCCCTATAATCCGAACACATGCGCCATGATCCATCCTTCTTGTGTACCAATACTATAGGAGCAGAGAAAGAACTTTGACTAGGTTGAATTATACCCGCCTCTAACATTTCTGCAATCATACGTTCAATTTCGCTCTTTTGGACATAAGGATATCTATAAGGCCTGATGTTTGCAGGAACACTTCCTGGAATCAAATGAATAGCATGATCATGATCACGAATAGTTGGGAGTCCTTTGGGAGTTTCAAACACCTTGGAATGATTGTGCAAGACTTTTTGGAGATCTGCAGAAATAGATGATTTTGATGTTGGAACTTCTAGTGAGCATAATTGTGCAATTACGCCTCGTTGTTCTTTCTTTAGAAGCTTTATCATGACATTAGAGCTTATTATCCTTCCTGGCTTCCCTTCAATACCCCGTAATTCGACTTCCTTTCCTTCTGAAAAAAATTTCAAGAAAAGTTCTTGAAAATTAAAAGCTACCATCCCCAAAGATTGTAACCATTGTACTCTAGTACAACATCAGCACCTCCCATAGGAATGGAAAGCATTGGACTATTCAATACATATTCCCCCATGGTTAGCTTGATATTATGGCATTTTCTAGAGAAATTTATAGTTCCTTCATTTGCAACCATCACTTGACATTTTGGTGATGGGTATAGGAAACAATTCAATTCCTTGGCTACCTTACAATGAATAAAATTATGGGTACTACCCTAATCAATCAACACTATTACCTTTTTCTTCTTGATATTTCCTTCTATCTTGAGAGTTTGAGGAGTGGTAATTTTCGCCAATGCATTACACGATATGGTCGGACTCATTTCTTCCTCTTCTAGGGTTGGTTCCTAGTGTATATCCTCTTCTTGTTCATTTTCTTCTTCTTCACAATCTATGTAAAATAATTTCTTCTCGGAACACTTATGACCTTTACTGTATTTTCTATCACAACTAGAGAAAATCCCTTTTGCTATTTTTTCTTCCAATTGTTGTGGTGTCAACCTTGTAGGTTGTGGAAATCTAGTAGTAGTAACACTTCCTTCTTTATAGAAATGAGCGGTAGGCTTCCTTGTCGCGATAAATTTACATTCAATTTTTCTTGCTAACCTAAATGCATTCTCCAATGAATCAGGTCACAAAACGCGAACTTCATGTTGGATGTTATCCTTTAAAGTACTTATGAAGAGATCAATCCTATGTTCCTCTGGAATATAAGTTACTCTTATATTCAATTTTTGGAAGTCCTCAATGTGCTCCCCCACTAAACCCTTTTGTTTGAGATTTATCAATTGGCTAAAGAAGGTGTTGATCTTTGTATCCTCATAATGTGCTATCATTTCCTCCGTAAAAATTGACCAAGTGACAATTTTTTTATGGGAGCCAAGCCATCAATACCATACAAATGTATTTTGTTCTAAATGTAAAGTTGCAATACGTTCCTTTTGTGTATTTTTCACATTATGGAGATCAAAATATTGCTCCATTTGTAGTATCCATGTTACAGGATATTTTCCATCAAACTTCCTCATATCCATTTTTGGAATATGGTGGTTCTTCCCGCCAACATTAGAGTTTATGAAATCACGATTAAAATTTATTTTGTTCTCATCATGAGCTTCCTCTACTATCTTTTCACCATTAGGAAACATTTCTTGTATCAACTTTGTCAAACCTTCCATGTCTTATTTTAGATCATTCTTCATGTTTTCCTTTTTTTCATTGATCTTAGCTTCCATGTCATCCATCTTAGATTCCATGCCATCTATCTTATATTCCACGCCTTTCTTCAAAACTTCCATGTCATTTTTTTTTGCTCTTTGTGAGAGCGAAATTTGTTGCATTTGCTCTTGTAATTTTGATATGTCATGTTGCCATTCTTTGCCTTCATGAGTCATAGTAGAGTCTTATAAAGGCTTAATTGGTGTTGAATTCTTTTTATGGTCCATTTTAGAAACCAATACTGATATCTATTCTACAATATGCCCTTGGAATCAATTCAACTTGATTCTTTAAACAAGACTTATGCAATTCGGAAGAAAAAAATACATACCTTTTACTTGCTTTTGTAGAGCTCTATATTGAAATTGAATTATCCTTATAACTGAAGATCCTAAATATCTAAAATTTGGCCCTGTAGTAGTCCTCTGAAGCTTATTTCAAATGCCACAGGTCTGACTTGATTTGGATTCTTCAAGGCAAATTTATGTCCAATGTCCCACAATGACCTAATTATGGACTGGTACAGTAGAGCGAACTTGTACAACTTGCCACGTGACACTGTTTGCTCCTTTGGCTCTGAAATTTATAGACAGGAAACTACATTCCATGTAATTCTAGCCAATTTTTACAGAATTCCAATCCGATGCTCAGAGAGAGAGTTATGAATATTTTCCCACGATCACCTGTTTGAGATGAAATTAGGGAGCCTGAAAAAGACCTAACTTCCACAGGTCATATCTCCAAAAATATTGCGAACCAAGCTCTGAAATTTTGCGACACCGTTCCTCAGGATCTTGGCTTCGTGCTCTACAAATTTCAGCTTCTAGCCCTTCGTAGAAAAAAATTTATAGCGAAACTGCTGCGATGACCTATTTAAGTGAAATTTAGGAGCCTGCAAAAAGCCCTACCTTCACAGATCATATCTCCAGAAATATTGCAAATGAAGCTCTGAAATTTTTCAACGTTGTTCCTTAGGATTTCTTCTTCGCACCCTAAAAATTTCAGCTTCTAAACCTTCTTAGAAAACAAGTTATAGCGAAAATTCCACGATGACCTGTTTGGAGCAGAAAAACCCTAGAATCCAAACCTCTGATACCAAATTTTGTGAAACCAGGTCCAAAAATAGAAGAAAAGAGATATCAACGCCTTAGAAATAAGCCACTTCGAGGGGGCAACCTCTAATACATTATATAAATGAACAATTCTTGGATGATTCAAATTCCAAAACCTCCTTTCTATATATAGGAGTCCATGGGGCCACAATGTAATCCTAGTGGGGCCACAATGTAATCCTAGCCGACCTAACAATAATAATTTAAGGGCACAATAATAACAATATGGGGGTTACAGGGGTACAATAATAACAATAAGGGGGTTACACTAACAACAATAAGGGACTATACTAGTAATATAGGGACCTAACAAAAAAATAGAGTTTCTTGTAGAAAACTCTGTTTTTCTTGCTGAAGACCCTATTTTCCTTGGTTTTCACTCTTTTCAGTCCTTGGAGGGTCTGTGGTGGTTGCATGAGGTGTATGGGATGCCAATCTGGTTGAATGTCTTTTGATATATGTTACAGGGGTCCTTATGGGTGAATGGCCTCTTTCACCCTTCCTTCCTCTAATTGGATTTCTTTCTCCTTCTTTGGTGACTCTTCAATGGTATTAGGGCTCTTGATGGGAGTTTGTGGTTTTCTCTGCCTCACCCTCTGGATTTTCCTAGTTCTGAAGTACATAGGTGTCTACCTCTTTATTTTTATTTTGATAGGTGTGCTTAAAGCAGTTAGGTTAGCAGCTACCTATTGATGAGTGATGTCTGCTAACATGTTGGTGCCTTGAGGGGAGGTTTCACTACCTAAGATAGGGTCCACACCTTCCTTTACCTTAGTCATTTCTTCCTCCTTTCCCTCATCTTTTTCTTGCTCTCTATTTTTTGTCTCTATGTTTTCTGCCTCAATTTCCATCTCTTATTTTCCTTCTTTGTTTTCTGCCTCCTCTTCCTCTTCTTCTACCTCCTATTCTACCTCTTCTTCTTCTTCTTCTTCTTCTTCTTCTCTTTCTCTTAGGCTAGAAGTAGAGGTTTTCCCTATTTGGATAGCTATAAAGGCTTCCCTATCGATGGATTTGAAAGAAGACAAGGATATAGATAGGTTCAACCTTCTCAAATCATCATTTACAATTATTTTTATTAGGCCATGATGGGCCAAGTTCTAATATTTCCTTTGTCTCACTTTATGGCTCATGTCAATTATGGAGTTTGGGAGGAAGTGAGGGACACTTAATATCTGTTCAAGTGGGAGCTCTCCTTGAAACCTTAGTTCATTTAACAATCTGAAATGATACCCATAGACCACACTAAGTCTACCTTAACAAGAAATAAACTTCATGATGTGGAAGGCTACTTCATCCCAGGGGTATGGAAGGCTTTCTCTCCTCAGTCCATTTTTATCTTCAATATACTCCTCTCCTGGTATAAAGAAATTATTTTTGGCTGCAGTGCTAGGCATTGTTTCCTTAATCCATTTGACTCCTAGGGGAAAGGTTGTAACTCTACTTATGAGTTCAGGAGATAGTGTGATGGTTAGGCCTCTAATCACAGTGATGGCTCTCTCTTCTGAATGTGATTTCATAGCCACTGCAAATTATTTGGATATCTCATCATCAGAAACTTTCAATAGCTCAAAGAACCCTAACCATTATTGATTTCGAAAGATTTCCATAACCTAAGGGTGTTGTCTAATTCTCTTAATGTCTGTAGGCTCTCTTCTGTTAAATCCCCCTCCCATTTCTAATGATGTGAGATGAAGGTGGTGAGAGGTTTGAGAATTATGTATTGGATATGGAGGTCTTGAAACAAAATGCAAGAAAATTTTCTTTTACCCTTTAACTGTCAAATTTACTTTGCTGAGTGTGAATTGTATGGAGAAATTTTAGTGCTGGAGGATGAAAATCCACTTACCTTGGTCCTCTGTTGTTTTGGTTTGATAGATGGAGGCTTTGGGAAGCCAATTCACCCGCAGGTGATTCTGTATTTCCTTTGAAACCCTTGCTAACCTGCTTCTGAAGTTGTCTATAGAAAAACTTTGTTTCTTGTAGCACGATGGTGCATGCAAGCTCAAACCTCGAAGTTTCTCTTCTGATGGATCCCACTATTATCCTACTCTTGTTGCTCTTCAAAATTCTCAATGTAGTGGTGAAAATGAGACAAATCATACCTTTATTGGGTTTTTAACTAAATTTGGTGCGTTGTGGTGATTCGTACTTAACACAAGTTTCCTCTTTGAGACTATTGTCCCCACTTCAATTAATCATTGCTAAGCCTAGTGATCACTTTCCTTCATACCCATCCACTCTTACTTGGATCGATTTGACTTGCCTGGGTGGCATGGACTTTCACTTTTTCTCCAGTTTCACTTTACGAAGGTGGCCAAGTTAACTGGCCACCTTTTTTCCTTTTAAATTTATAAAACTCGACATTCAACTATTTTGGCCATTATGGAGGCATAGCGAGAGGTGAGAGGACATACCTGAGCTTTCCTGTTTTTGTTGAGGTGCTGAAGTAGTTGGTCCAAGGAGCTAGAGCTGGTGGTGGAAGCCTTAGTATTTTATTTGTTGTGTCTTCATTTTTTTATTTTTTTTTCTAAGTGAGCAGCTTTTTTTGAGTGAGTTTCTTGTCTTTTCTGAGTGAGTTGCTTACCATTTTCTTGTTTTTTTCTTTTGCAAGTGATGCATGGAGGGATTCAGGTGCCATGGGTTGTATTATTGTTCTTATGGAGTTTGCTACTAGTATCGTGGAGTCATCGTCATAAGATTTCCTTCATCTTTTGGCCTTGTTGTGCAACACACACATTTGTTACTTGAAACTTTCTAATACCTGTAGCAATCTGTTTCTTACCTCTTCTTGCTTCAGTTTGATAATAAATGGAGGGATATGGTTCATGGAGGATATGGAGGAAGTCATGGAATAAATGGAGTGGAGGATAGGCAAGTGAAAGGGGTCCCATGCCAAGTTTCCCATGATTTAGCTGCTAATGGTGCAACATAGGGTTTAGATAGGGAAACCTTGTGCATGGAGTGAAATAGGGTTTGGGAATGGTAGGTATAGAAAAAAATGAATTATTATACCCTCCTTAAAGTTCAAAAATCCCTAGGCAACCTTTTTCCTTCATGAATGAGTTTCCTGTAGCATTTACAAGAGTTTCCTGTAGTGCTACAGGAATCCTGTAGCTGCTTGATTTTCCTGTAGCAATTACAGTTTAGGGAAAAAATGAAATTGGTGCCTATCTCATGGGTGAAATGGATGAAGGGATGTATGATGGAGTGGCTTATGGAGTGTGGAAGCAGAGAATAATAGAGAATGAAGAGAAATTTCTCCTCTCGATCCCAAAAACCATATTTAACTAATAACCTACAAAACAGAAAAACACATAAATGCATAGGTATTTCTTCTTTTTCATTTTCTTTCTTTTATTTCTTCTTTTTTTTTCTATTTTTTTTAAGGAAAGTGGGCTTCCTCCACAGATTTTTTCAACCCACAGGCCTCCCTTGGGTGCCTCGAAGAGGTTTTCACACAAGAATCTTTTATTATCTATTTTTCTTTTTTCTTTTTTTTTTTCTTACTCCAGGACTAACTCATGGAATTTTTCAACCCTGGAGTTGGCCTAGGGTGCCTCAAAGAGGTTTTCACCCATGCCTCTTCTTCTTCTTTTTTTCTCTAGGAGGCACTAGAAACTATGGAGTTTCCCATGACATACACCTCCATGTTTATGGAATTTATAAATTCTTCCTTAGACAGGGGCTTCTTGTAAACCTTGAGCCTATAACCATTGACAAGTAGGGGAATTCCTTCCTCATCTATGGTTCTGATATGAACTGCACCATTATCATAACATTTTTCCACTTTGTACTGTCCCAACCATCTTGTCATCAGTTTGCCTTTTAAGTCCTTAAACCTTGACTCATACAAAAACTCCCATTATCCTTCGTGAAAGGTCTTTTCCTTAATGTTCTTGTCATGCCAGGCCTTCCTTTGCGGCCATATTGCCTCTCTGTGAAGGAGTGCTTTCATCTTGAACTCATCCAATCCATTTAATTGCAGCAACCTCTCTTTTTGGGCTTTTTATAGATCTAGGTTTAACTCAACAGCCATCCTTAAGGTGTTGAATTCAAATTCAACTGAAAGCAAAGCTTTCTTTCCATAGACCAGGTTATAAGGAGTTAATCCTGTTGTTCTTCTCCAAGTAGTGTTGTAAGCCCAAGTAGATTCTACTAATCTGTCCACCCAATATTTCATGTTTCTCCTCACAACCTTGGTGAGGATACTCTCTAAGGCTCCGTTGGTCACTTAGATATGGCCATTCTCCTGAGGGTGGTAGGCAGTAGAAGTCTTATGCTTTATCTTGTTCCTCCTTAGAAGATTCTCAGTGAGATTAGAAGTGAATTATGCCCCCTAAGAAGTGACTAATTCTCTGGGGTATCCAAATTTGTAAAACACATTCTCCCTAAGAAATTCTGATACTTTCTCCTCGGTTTCTACCTTCAGAACTTTTGTTTCAACCCACTTTGTGAGGTATTCATTGCAGACTATGATATACTTTTTCTGTCTCGATGGTGGATCAATAGGTCTAATGAAGTCCATGCCCCATTTTTCAAATGGCTCAAGAGCCACCTGAGGGTGCAAAGGCATCTCATCCCTTTGTGTAGGTTTCCCCATCCTTTGGCATTGGATGCACCTACTTTTGTATCTTCTCGAATCCTAGTGAAGGGTAGGCCAATAGTATCATGCTTGCAAAACTTTGAAGGCAGTCCTCTTTGCAACAAAGTGGCCTCCACAAGGGCTATCGTGACATGCAGAGAGGATATAAAAAAATTCTTCCTCCCTCACACATATTCTGAGAATTTGGTTCAAGCCTAGTTTGAAGATATTTCCCCCAATCCATGTGAAACGGTCGCTTTTTCTGATGATCTTGATTTTCTCCTTGAATGACAAATTAGGATGGAAATTTCAAGCAACCAAGTATTTAGTTATGTCAACAAACCATGGTCAGAGTGGTGATATAGAAAAGAAATTTTCATCTAGTATGGTCATCCACCATTCCTTCTTCATTTGTAGATAGAGCTAACCTGGATAAAAATTTTGCAACACCATTCTCCTTTCCAGGTTTATCAACAATGGTTAGGTCAAACTGCTGTAAAATTAACAACCATATAATGATCCTAGCATTAACAACCGGTTTTTTCATGAAATATTTGATGGCTGCATGGTTAGAGTGTACAAAGGTCTGATACCCAGTGACATAATGTCTAAATTTGTTTAAATCTTGGACACTGGCTAACATCCCCTTCTCCGTGACAGTATAATTGAGTTCAAAATTAGACAGGTTATTATTGATGAAATAGATTCATAAGGTAATTTTTCTTCTAACTGCCCTAATGCTGCCCCCACAGCTTTGTCAGATGTATCTGTGTGGATGTGGAAAGGTAGAGTCCAATTTGGACCTCATAGAATGGGGGTAGTAGTTTAATTTCCCTTAATGAGCTCAAAAGCCTCTTGAAAAAGAATGGACCAAGTAAAATTAGAATCTTTGGCCAATAAAACAAATAGTGGCAAAGAAATATTACTGAAATATTTGTTGAATCTTCCATAATAGCCGATTAACCCTAAGAATCTCCTGACATCTTTATAATTTTGAGGAGAGGGTACGATTTTGATAATAGTGATTTTGCTCAGGTCCACCTGTATTCCTGCTTGGGAGATTGAGTATCCCAATACAACTCCTACGCTTTTCAATAATTCACACTTTTCTGGGCTCAAGGAGAGATGCATCTCAATGCACCTTCTCGGCACTTTTCCAAAATTGGAGAGAGATTCCTATAAATCTTCCCCATAGTGTGTGAAATCATCCATGTAGATTTCAACTGAGTCATGGACCAGCTCATAGAAAATTCTCAAGACAAGTCTTTGGAAGCTAGTTGTGGCATTGCACAACTGAAAGGGTAGGACTCTGTAAGTGAAGGTACCCCAAGGGTAGGTGAAAGAAGTCTTATCCTGGTCTTCAAGGCTGATTTGGATCTGGTTATACCGACTGAACCCATCTAAGAAGGAAAATAACTTCTTTCTTGCAAGGCCATCCAAGACTTGGTCTATAAAGGGAAAAGGGAAATGGTCCTTCTTGGTGGATTTGTTAAGTTCCCGATAATCAACACAAATTCGCCATTTTCCATTCTTCTTCAGGACTAAGAGAAGAGGAGATACCCACTCACTGTCTGATATAGGATAAATGAAACCTACATCTAATAGTTTCTATAGTTATTCCTTGACTATGTCCTTTAGAGCTAGGTTCATCCTTCATTGGGGTTGTCACATAGGCTTTCATCCTTCCTTAATGTAAATATGATGTCCGCATACTGAAGGATGCACCCCTTTCATGTCATTGTAATCCCAAGAAAATGCATCTAGGTTTTCTTTTAAAATATGGCATAACTGCTTTTCTTCTTCATATGATAGATTTGAGTTGATTTTTAGAGATCTAGATGGGACAAAATCTACAGCCTTTCTGGTTTCAGAGGTTTAATTGACTAAGCTCAATTACATCCAAGGTTGGCTTTCAGATTCTTTGACTAGTTTTTCAAGCGAACTGGTAGTGGGGAACTCATTCTAAATGACATGGTCGATGAGTTTTTCTTCATCAAGCTATCCCCCTCTAAGAACGTCATCTATGGTATAAATGGAGTTAGTGTTATATACCTTATCTTCTTCATCCTCCAACCATATAGGTAGATCATGATCAATGGAAGTCTGGACTCGAGGATATAATACCAACTGTTTAGACCAGGGACCATTTTTAATAGTCATGTTTCCTGCACTACAGCTAATATAAGCCTCTGAAGTGGCTAACCAAGGTCTCCCAAATATGAGAGGATATCCATTGAGCTTTGTTTTTAGCTGTAGGACCAGGAAATTTGTAGGATACTCCCAAGAGTCAATTGAAACAATAACATCCTCAACAATTCCTTCCGGAGTTACTGTGGACCAATCTGCAAGCTGCAGAACTATTGTGGTTTTCCTCAAAGTCCCTTGGAGGTTGAGGTTCAACATAGTTTCCTTGGTCATGACATTGATGGCAACCCCTATATCAATTAGAGTATTGGGGATTATGACACCATCTATGTGCACATCTACAACTGGACTTCCAGGGTCCAGGTACTTTGGAAATATCACCCTTCCCAAAATTAAGTCGGGCAGTTGTCCTACTACATTGGTGGTGGGGGTATCCTTCTTCTTTCTCCCAGGTTTCTTCAAGCACTTTTCCTTGATGAGCTGATTGTAAATAGGGCATCCTTAATGGCCTGGAGAAGTGGTATCATTACACACAAATTTTTCAACTCTCCCAGAAGTTCAGTCTCCTCCAGGGTGTGATGACTAATATGGATCAAACACCTGGGAAAATGAGGTTGTTGGATCTGAGTGTTACTTTCTTCCTTTTCCTCCTCAACCTCTACAGGTGGAGATGGAGGGTGGTTGTCTGAGAGTACTCTTCCTGACCTGAGATTGATCTCTTATATCTCCACGATATAAGCTGGATAGGATGTCTCTCCACTATAAACCTATTTTGCTTGTTTATTGTTCGATTTTGGATTTGGTTGTGCAGACATCTGAGGAAACTTGGGTGGAGCAGCATGAGTAAGCTGAGGTTGAGGCTGGGGTGGAGGCATTAGAGTAGGTGGTTTATTACGTTGAGGCCTCCATCCTTGGGATGGATTGTTCCACTGAGGTTTTTGAGGAACATACTACTAAAATGGTTGGTTCACAAGCTGAGGATGATATGGAAGGTTGTAAGGCCAAGTAGGAGGTGTACGCTAGGATGGAGGAGTGGGTGTATACCAAGGTTACATTGGTGCATTCTGATTATTGTGACAGTAAGAGTAAGATGAAACTTGCATACCCTATTAATATGACCTAGAGCCTTGAGGCCTTTTTTGATTGATGAAACAAAGTTTCTCTGGTCCTACTTCCCTGCCTTGATATACAACCTTATGTCCAGGTAAGGGGGGACACTCGTCTATGGCATGATTCTCCTCACAGACCAACCAAACCTCTATTAAATTTAGTGGACATTCATTTCTAGGGTCTTTTCTGGTACATCTAGGGAAAAATATAGCCAATGCTCTTTCTGCTTCCGCTTGCTTCCTTTTGACCTGCATTGTCTCCATTTGCAGAGCAAAGCTGTGAAGCATGTCACTCTTGAAGTCCTCCAGCATATTTCCAATCTCATGTTTGATGGAGGTGGAAGAGGAAGGGGTATTGGTTTTACTTTGGCAAGCTCTACCTTTCTTCCTAACTTCCCTAGAATTGTTCCTAAAGACCGTTTTGATTGTTTCATAAGGAAGTTGGTAGATATCTCCTCCTGATAACATATTGAGGGTTTCTATCACCTCCTCTCTGATCTCTCAGAGAAGTACTAGATTAAGTGATCTAGTATCAATAGTAGAGTTGTCTTTCTTATAGTTTAACTAAAACATCTCTTCATAGTCTTCTAGGGATTCATCAGGCCCTAGAGTCATCATGAATATCTCATCCTTAGTTTCCTTGGAGCTACAATAGTCCCTGTTCTTTTTTTTAAGGCTTCTTGCATCTGTTCCCACGTAATGATGTTTTTCCCAGGTAGACCCATGAACGAGCGCAAGGCTGCATCCTTAAGGGTAGATGGGAATAGCTCCAGCTTTTGATCATCTGAGGCATAGTCATAGGTCCTATAGACAATAGCAAATTCAAACATGAATGTGTCAGGATCTTTCGAAGTAAGTCCGTGAAAGTGTGAAAGGGATGAGGGGATAATGTTTTTCATTTTCAATTCCCATCGGCCTCTCTAATGGGAAGGGCTTCTTGGGCTTCATTTTCAACTATGGTTGAGATAGGTGAAGCAGGTTCCTTAGGTGAAACGAGATCTTCTTCCTCTCCAATAGGTTCTTCAAAAAATTTCAGAAGGTTCACCTATGGTATGTTCAACCTCACCGCCATTGAAGAAGAGTGAATTGTGATTATGTGGTGATGTGGGGGTTTTAGGTAAAATATTTCTTAGAGTATCCCTACTCCTATGAGGCATGAAAATCAATTTTTTTTGTATTTCTTCAATATTTTTGAAACAACATGTAAAAGGAAAGTAGAAAATAATGCTAAAACAAAATCAAAGCATCTACTAGACACCTCCCAAGCAACGACACCAAAATGTGGTGAGTTGTGGTATTGCACCAAGAATGTTGCAACTCCTAGAGGCTGTCCTACTTTAATTTACCAACCAGGGGTTCATACAAACTTGGAGGTGATAGTGCTATATACACAACATATGCATTCTACTCATGTCATCCTCTTCTAAGATTTACAAAAGGGTGCTACTTCTACGGTTTATGGATGAAGTCTGTCGCACTTCATAAATTAGACCTAGGGCTACAAATGATTCAAAGACATGGCACTATCAACAAGTACAAAAATACACTACAGAAAACAAGTACATATAACTATTCTGAAACAAAACAAATCTACTCATTAAACTATGATAAGAAATGAAAGCAACCTAGGTATCTTGCATGAAGTAAATTGTTGAATTGAAATGGCATAAAGGAAACTAATATAATCACAATTTGTTGGGCCAAATGGCTAACACACTCCACTTACTCTATGCTCTATCTATCTTGATTTTAATCATGCAACTACTCATGACCTAACTATGCTTGTAAATGTGTTGTTTTGTAGCTAGGAGGAGAAAGTGCTAAGGTGGCTTATGGAAGGCTTGAACACATGGGAGCAAGGTTCAAGGTGTATGAGTGGTTTTTACAGAGCTAGAGGATGTGGATGGTGGTTTTTGGGCTTAAGGAGGGGCCCACTAGTGCTATTCCAAGTGCTGCTACAGTTTTCCTGTAGTGCTACAGAAAAGTCTTGAATTGCTACAAGAAACAATCCGAGGGAAATCCAAGGCCAAAAATAGGTTGAAAAGGGGTAGGGAAGGTGGAGTGAAGGTGGATTTGGATGAGTGGAAGCTGGCCCACCCCTTGGCCAAGCTCAAAACCTCTTGGGAGGCATGTCTTGCACCCCTAGCGTTTTCTCATTGTGTAGGGATGAAAAATCCGAAAACAGGGTTGATGGTGATTTTGATGAACAAATGGGTGATGAAGGGTGAAAGATGAAGCTGAAGGTTTCGCTGATGTTCTCCTTGGTTGTGCTACCTTTACCTGCAAGCAAACTACCTGTTCATGCAATAAATATGGACAAAATCATGCCAAAGACAATGGAAAAGATGACTTGAATTTGTAAAAAAAATCTACTCTAATCTACAAAGAGAGATCTAACACAACATTATAAACATATCCATGGTATCACAACAACTAATCTTATACATTCTAGGAAATCATAAACTAAAAAGCAATTTTTGGTCTGTGGGGAAGGTCTACCCTCCTCAGGCTCCAATGAAAGAGATGAGAGGGGGAGGCTTGACCCATATATCTATGAAGGTATAACTTATTCTACCAACATGTAACCAAGGTATATCTACAACAAAAGGAAAATGAAAGCAAACTAAAAACAATAAATGAAGATACAAGCAAACTAGCTAAATGCTCATAAGAAAAACTAGCTAAATGATATGAAAGTAAAGAATTATTACACAAGAGAGGCTGAGGCACATGTATTGGGCCCTAACCCACAAGCCTACCTCTCTGAAACTAGATCAATAAAGCACAATGTGAATACTCATTTCATTTCAAAATATAGTCTCATTACATCAACATAAAAGTCTTAAAAACCGATTACAAGAGCAAAGAGCCTAATGGATTTCTTCAAAGTTTGAATCCTAATGAACCTTGCTCAACCCTATTTAACCTACAGGGTAGCTACCAACAGCTCCCTAAAAAGTAGGTGATGATTCCAATTGACTACAAGTGAAGTATGGCTTTAATGCACTTGATCTTGAGTTTTCTTGGCTGCCTTTGATTTAGATCTATTGGAGGGAATCTCGAGGATCCTTTCGATGCTTTTGGGAGTTAAGGAGGGTCGAAAACCCCCTTGAATCTCTCCTTGTTGTCTACTCCGAGTCTTAATGATAATATCTTCACAAGAATTCAATATCTTCATGATGTTCCTGCATTTAACTCATGTGTTAGGTACTCGAATTATGATAAGCTCAATCATCATCTATACTAGCATCATAAGACCATAATATAACTAAAATTCCAGAAAAAGAGAGTTAACAAGGCAAAAATGTGACCATTAACCCCTCGAAATGTACCTAATGATGGAGCTCATCACCTGTTGCCTCCTCTTAGTAGAAATTGTCCATTCTAGAAAATAAATATTTCTTCGCAATGGTTTTAAATCTCTCATTGGTGAAATAAGTGGTAAATTATATGTGAGTTAAATTTCATCATCTCAATATTTCAATTATTATTTTAATTGTGTATCACCAACTTAACACAAACACATTAAACAACCTAAATCTAATAGAATAATTATTATTTCAAATCGAAGTACAACTTTTCCAATTCAATAATTCCAATTTTACTTTCCTATCGAACTATCTTTGCACCTTTTGTACCAATTACTAGTTATTATTGGAGGAACCTAGGTTAAGTGTTTACTAGAGGAGATAGTTTCAGAGTGAGGATTTAATTATTTAATGTATTTTTCTATAGCTTTTAGGAGAATGAGGATTATTGTAAATAAAAGAATATTTGAAAGTATTGTTAAAGGTTTGATAGGATCATGTATTAGTTAGCTCATAGCTAAGAATAAGGGATAGAATCAGATATTTTATGGATTGGGAGATATATTTTGGGAGTTATCTTAGGGATCTAGAACCTACTTGGGTTCTAATCCATTTGTATAAATCTCGATGAGTCTATGAGACATTTATGTTTGTAAAGTTTGGGAGTAAGTATGAGGAAAGATGCAAAAGCATGAGGTCGTGAGTTCTCTTGTAAAAAAATTATTTATTTAATTCATTATTGAATTATTTATTTAATGCATTATTGTTAAGAGTTTATATGCATATATTATTTGTGCATTTGCAGTTTTGATTTCATGTGTATTTATTGATAATTTGCAGGCCTATGGGGTCATTTTGGTACCAAAGCAGACACGACCCTCATTCTATTTGGCGTAGATGAGATGCTTATAATGCCCGGGAAGAGATGAGGACTAAAAAATGAAGCACTCGGAAATTATAAGATCTCTTGATGGAGATGTTTGACATCGATTTCAATAGCTTTCATAGCTTCATATATGTGCGAAACCATCCAATAATAAGAGAAATCGATCCAATTTCCACATGGGAGGAGCCGTGAGAAAAGAGGAAATTGCAGAGCCGAGCTTTATGAGTCCCTTCCAGACACCATTTTTTTTAAGCAAGGAAGTAAGTTTTCATGTTTGTTTTCCTATCTGATTTATTTGGGGTGAAGATCCCGCCATGGTTAAGATCCATTTAAAGTGATGAATGATGGTATCACGTGAGACAGAGCCTGTGTATGGCAAGCAATAACCACCCTGCCATAGGGCATTTAATGCGCCTATGGTAGGCCTCTTCACATATGATGCCCATACATGGTTGAGCGCATCTGTTGCCACGCTGGCTTCTCAAACTACAACTTGCTAAGCGCATCCTTTGCCACGCTGGCTTTCCAAACCGCAACTGCTCCAAACTACTAACATAAACCGCGCAACGCAAACTGCAAATAGCTACGCCTCAAACCGCAGGTTATGGAGGTGCGTGCCTAAATTCCTAAATCCTTGATGGCAAAAATTCCTAAATTTCTGATCGCAATTTTTTCGCTTACGATTTCTGCATTGCTTCCACGCTAATTTCTCAACTCTGTCATCCATCGCATGGTGATCAACACACGGGGAAAATTTCATAACTGACTTGGTGACTCGCAGAACCTTTGAAGATTTGACAGTTAATTTCAAAACAGAGCCGCTCACAGGTAAATCCTCACTGTAGAATTGGTAATTGTTTCTTTCATACTTCGATCGTTGATGCTAGCTTGTTGGATCATGATCATATTCAAGTTAATCTTTTGCGATCATTCTTGTCTTCTTGGAGAGATTATTCTTCCATATCGTACTCTCAAAGGAAAACAACAATAGTAGTTCCCCTCCACTTTATCACAATGCTAAATTTATCCCACGATTCAATGCCCCTCATCTCTTATTTGCATGCAAATTTAGGCTCAGAAAGACACTGTTGATATCATGCATAAACAGGGATGTTTTGGGGGATGACGATAATGTTTAAATCAAGATAATATCAACACTTACCCCCATGAAAATCACTCCAAAACAAACACTCAATTATTGATAATAAGGGCATAAAAAAAGGTCTAAATCAAATACGGATCAACACCCATCACATGCAAAAGTTAGAACAAGGCCAGCACCCCCATCCTCATGCATACTAGCCCAAAGGTGGTGCCTCCACATAAAATTCCTGAAAATTAAAGTAATAATAGCAGGAGCACCCTCATCTAGGGCTGACGTATCTCTCATAAAATCTTGAAAAGGGCACTAAGAATAGATCATATACATGCTTTCCCTCCAAGCAAATTCCCAACTGATCTCTAGGTAGGTGTTTGATTTAGCACATTGAGCGAGCAACCTTTGTACATCACTCCTCCCCCATTAAAATGTAGCCAGAACTTAGTTTACCACATAACCTATTTCATCACACACAAGAAAACACTCTAATTTGACTCTGCAAGGTAGCAAATAGTAGACAATAACTCTCCTTAGAAGATATGCCCACTATGCTGTCATGAAAGCACCCTCCTCCAGAAAGATGCAAGGGTGGGATCTCCCTGAAAATGGCTGAATCGTCTTGTTGATTCTGAATGCAGGTGCAAGAGTTAACCTTAGCTCCAACTTGATGGCAGTGTCCCCTTGCAGGATGCTGAGAATCCGGGAACTCCATCTGTAACAATAGAAAATGAGCAATCTGCAAAATAAGATTTCAAGCATTGACTCTAACCTCTTTGACTCAATTAAAAACTAATAATAACAGATTTTAGAGTCTCATATTAAACCTAGAAACCCTAAGAATTGTTTAGGACCAAATTTCCATGACCCTTTGATACTTCAAGAGTATCCTAAATACAATTTTTCACCTTATAAACAATTTTAATCAAAAAACCAGACTCTGATTTCTCAGAGCATGTACAAAACAGTATAAGATTCCTCTGGACATGAATCAACAGCTTTAATTAAAAAGAGTGTGCCATTATGATACTTATTTTAACTCAAGAACAGAGATAAATACTCACAAAATAAACCAAAACAATCCTGAAAACTAACCTAGTGTTAACCGAAAACCACACCACTTTGCAAAATCCTTAAAACTTGATGAGCCCCTACTTGGTACAGCTAGAATTCCTAGTTATAAATATTTAGATAGAATATTATTAATTTTTGAACCTCATCTATCTGATGTTATGGAAATTGACCATCATTTCGTAATTTTTGAACTTTACGTATTTGATATTTTGGCAACTGAGCACCATTTCTTAGGGGAACAAGATTTTCATCAAAACTTGTTAAACAAAACTTATTGCCTTTGTGCCTATTTGCTTGTGTTTTCTACTCCTAATACCACTTATGGAACAACCAAATACACAAAGCTTGATGGCCTTATGTAATTCTGAAATAAAAAGCTCCTACTGCCTCTCTAGGTTACCATCGAGTCCTAGATCAGCATAACTCAACCAACAGAAAGGGGCATTGACATAGTCAGGGATATAAGAAGTATGAGGAACATAAACAGTTGCCATGGAGGAGTACATTTATAGCACATGTTAATTTGAGACAGCATAGAGAGTGGGAATAACAAAGGAGGAAGATATGAGTATGAATAAAGAGCTAAATGAACTTGATTCAAGCATCCTTGTGAAGATGTCCATGTTCCACATATCCTTCATTATTGCTTTTGGTTCCAATCCAAGATAATATATCTGTAGCATAAGCTACAATGCCAGTCTATTTAACCATTTCAAAAGCATTTTTTTTAACACTGCTTCTTCTTAATGTTATGCTTCATATCATGTGAAATTTACTCATAACAATTAACAAGTTAATCATCAATATATAACAGTACTGTTGTGATCCAAATGCTTCGGTATTGCAGTACTGGTAGATGGTAGATTTAATGAACAACATATATACCAGTACTGCTGTGATCTAAATGTCAAACTGATGGAAGATTTTAAAAATGCCAGTGGCCCAACATGTGATTTCCATAGACTAGCTATAAATATTCACACAGAAATAACAGATTATTTTGGAATCTTATTGGTGGAATGGAGCTTCTGGCTTCCTAGATAGTTAAGCAATCAATGTCCAGCAAACATTCAAATGTACAAACTATATGCAAGTCTCCGGACTAAAATTGTACAAGGCTTCAAATGCTCCTTTCACAGGAGAGCCCTTGGACATCTATATTATGTATAGCCAAAGGATGGAAGCATTTTGTGATTTTCTAATTCCTTCACATTACTTTTGTAGCAATATTTTTTTATATGTGACATACACACCTGAAATCCTTCGCTAGTCTTCCACTGTCATAAAAGACGCCCTCAGAAAATTGCAACCAAACAACAAACTTGCAATATCTATCATTGGACTCCCAATATGTGATTTACGTGCTTATGTTAGTATTCTACATTAGAATGCCAGCAGATATGAAAATGCTTTTGTACCTGGGAATACTGGGTTTTATGCACTTTAATTATTTTTTAAAATGGAAATGGATAGAGATTGTATTAAAAGAGGTTTGGCCATTTATGCACTTTAATTTCAGAAAATGAGTTAGATCAGCGTTATTGTCTTCTCTACTATTGTTTCTTTGTCAACAACTCGATAGACAATGGCAAAGACAGATAAAATAATACAGGAATATATAGAGGGGCATAGGTCATTCTCCCAATCTCTCATAAATGATGTAGAAGTACCTTCAAAAGGAACATATTCCCATTACAGCCCATTATAGCATCAACCCCAATCCTCACTTGTGTCCTATCACCCACACACCAAACAAAATAAGATCCTATTACAGGATAAGCCAATGACAGAGCCTTCCATTGATTAGAGTCTAGACACATTATGGATTGATTTATGCTCTTTTGTAATTTAGTCAACCAAAGAATAAGGGGCTATATACTTTTGAACTAAGATCCTACTCTAGAGACTATCCTTTGTGAGTATAGTCCTGCTAACCCTTTTTCTAGCAGGGGTACCTGGAACAAATATTTTCACTTGCATTTGGTGAACAGGGTTGGATATGAACATCTTACAATTTTGCAAAAGAGATGAGGATCCTATCCGCTGAGGACTGTCTGAGTTTGGTAGGCTTGTTACTATCTGATACCTTTTAACAGTACTAAACTTTAAGAAAGGGTGAACAGGCTAGGAGACAGAGCTCCAACAATAGATTTACCTTCTTGTCCATCTTAATAATGATGATGGTAATGGGGCGTTCTGTAACAAATTTGTAGCAACAAGGTTCCTCCAGATCATCATTTAGGAATATGCCTCGGGCTGACCTTTGTAAGGAATTGAGTGTCCCTACCATCGCATCTATGGTTCCCACACACAATGAATCATGAAAGCATAAGCCCGTCTGCCAACAACATCTAATTGCCCAAAAGGTGATTAGATTGCTTTAGTGAATATGTCGTCTATGCAGATATATGCACTTATATCAAGAAACAAGGTTTACCCACAAAGGGAATTCGCTTGTTTCCATTTCTATGCTACTTGTTCCAACTTTTTCAAAGACAACATTAACATTATCAACAACCAGAACAGAGCAAGAGCATGGCAACCTCTTTGCATAGTAGCTAGTGAGTGAGTTTGAGGACCTGAAACATGGATAACCAAAGACCTGTCATATATTACATTCCAATGAGAATTCTCTTTAAGACTAAATTCCAGAATCTTAAAGCTTCAAAGCATTAGAAAATTTTCACTTACCCTAAGCCATGGTGCTTGCTTTTTCCCACAATTAGTTTTGTGGCCTTGTACAAATTTGCTTCATCTGCCAAAACCTTTCTTATTGGGCAACCATAGGAAACTTTCACTTGAAGACTCACCTAAAAAACGTACACCAAAATTCAACTGTCAAGCCTTCTTTACAAATAAATAAAGTGAAAAACCAATGTCAAAATTGTGTGAGAATAATTACTTGTTTCAATCTGCAGAAACTCTCATAGACATCTAAAGCGTTGACATCAAAGGGACTCGCAAGGAAATCCACCGCAATTTTTTCTCCACAGATCAGTGCTGCCAAAACATGAAAATTACAGAGATCAAAACATAATTATCTCTAAAAGCCCTACAAACACTGAAGTTGTATAAACTTTCTATCCTAGTTTGTCTGTATGTGTCGTAGATTGAAAATATCTTCGTTATCATCTCTTTCTCTGACATTGCAGAGCCTCTGCACTTTTTTAAGAAATGGGTACGTGATATCTCTTTGTTGTGGCTTTCAGGAGACAAAGCAGAGAAATTCTTATTATATCTACTCAGGGATTAGTGTATCAGAGCTTGAGAAGATGCACAATGATTAAATGTCCAGGATATTAAGGACCAGCTTTCCCCCACGACCATTTTGAAGCAAAATCCAACTTGAATTTGCATTGACAAAATGAGTCTGGACGAAAGCTAATTTTGGCTCCAAAGTAAATTCCAGTGATCACCCAACTAGAACACATTAATTCTCGATCACCCAAAAGGTATACATCTTGAAATTGATCGAGAATATGATGATATCTAATGTTATTGAATTCTTCAATAAACATTATTAAAACCCAAATAAATTTTTGGGATGTTGTTGAGTTCTGCAATGATCTCTATAAAAGACAAATGAAGATATCTGAAGCTATTGAATTTTGCAATAAACAGTTTGAAACCGTAAGAATATTTCTAATGTTATTTCAATATCATGGGATTCTACAAGGAAACTCAATAAAACCAATTGAGACCTGCATAAACATTTCAATTGTCTGAGAACATGAATCTAACTAATGCCATTGAATCTGATCACGTGCAGACACAGAAAGCAAATCACGTGAACAACAAACAACCACTGAACATCTAAATCTCATTTGATAAAAGTGGGTTTCACCGTTCATTCATACCTGCAGATGTTGTGACTACATGAACAATATCACATGATCTCCTTCCCGAGCCACCTTCACCAACACCGAAGTCAATAGCTCCCTGCTACATGCACCAACATTTACACCCACCAATAAAGTGCTTTGTTTCTTTTTCTTTCTCCACTCCACTACCATCCTCATGGAAAAAATTCTGACCAATAATTTACTACTCACAGCCAATTCTAAGCCCTTGTTCACAACCAATTCTAAGCCTTCATATTACTCCCATAAAAATAAAAAGAATCAAGAAATTCTCAACCCTCAAATCAGATTCAGTATTAATGAGTATTTGGGATTAATCAGGTGGAAAACGGATGGACAGATGGAATCTGAGTTTCCCTACCTGCTAATGGGTTTTCGAGGGAACCTTAATGTTATCACCAAACATGTGAATGGCAATGTGCTGGTTTTATGTGCTGACATGAGTGCCACTGTTGTTTCTTCGACATCAAATTTTTCATCTTCAACACCTCCACATACAACACACTCTAATTCTAATCCTAATGCACCGGGCTGGAAATGCATTGCCAATCAGAATTTTGGATAAGTTGAGTTAGTGACTTGTCAGGTTGTTGATATCTGACAAGTAACATGCCTATAGTTTACTTCTCTGTCATCGCCTTGCTGTTTATAATATTCGAGAATAACTGTGTTGCAAATTATAGGGCAGAATTATTGGTTACAAGCCAATACACATATTGTTTGAGTCTCTTCCATACATGGATGCATGTATTTCTAAGTCGAGCCATTGGGACTTAACTCAAAATTCAATGGGTCATTGTTGGATAACATTAATCCAGTGGTCTCAATAATTGTTTGGCTACTAATTTGGAGTTGTGCATTCTGTCACATGCTGAATATACTTACATTGCAATGACTATTTTGTAGGCCTATGCACATGAAAGCGATGTTGAACTTTCAAACTCCATATTGACAGCGAGTGATAAAGCTGAATGTATAACATTTCATATTTTAAGCATTTCTAAGATAAAATACATCTTCTTTTGCTTATTTTTTAAGCCATGGCAGCATGCCTATATTTGTATAGAATTTTTCGGTTGTACGAAAGTATTAATCCAAAATTTTGAGTTGAAGATGTTTTATATCTAGTACGACATGAAGTGCTATTTTTGGCCTTTTGAGATAATGATGTTGTTATCTTCATTGGATATTATAGACATGGAACCTTATACAAGATGGTTGTGTGGAGAAAAAGACTCAGAAAGTTTCCTTTAATCGCTTAAGAGTATGGAGGTGGCTGACAAGGCCTGTATCAGAGGGACTATCCATCCTGGCTAATTTATTACTGTGACTGCTCTTGGTATGAACTGCCAGTTTATCAAAGAACTATGGTGGTAAAATAAAATTTTGGAAAACCCAAAATGGGGGATATATGGTGACCACAACTGTTATTACTTAGTAGGTGTCTGAAGCTGCCACCGGATGTCTAACTATTACAAGCCTTTAATAACGCACTGAAATTATTGGTTGTTTCAGTGTGATGTCTGTCTATAAATTTCAAAATGATTAATGTATTACAGCAATGTGCCAATGGAATTTAATCATTGGCAGCTTTAGTGTGATGACTATATAAAAAATTGAAATGATTAATGGATAATAGCAATGTGCCTATGCTATTTAAGAATTCCATCCAGGAATATTCACTGATTTTTTGTCAATGAGTATGAAACACCATGTTCATCCATGAAACAAAATCATGATTCATGCATTCGAATGTCAAGTTAAACTAATGTGTTGATAAATTTAAATATTAAATATGAATCTGAAATCGAAATATTATGAGTTACAAAAGACATAAATAAAAAAATTAGAATGTACATCGCCAGATCATTTGCATTGTGTGCCTTAAAGTTATTAACCTTTGTAAAATTTCCCAGGTTAGGGTAAATTGAATTTTCATGGCATATCATCTTCGTTGCACTACTAGCTGTATAAGAATTAATGTCATGTTCTACTGGTCGTTATCTAAGATTGCTCTTCATACTTTATGTTTTTGCAATAACCAACCTGCTATTTGTCTTCATAATTATTACTGAAATTGTCAAAATCCTTGCTATTTGTCCTCCTTTATCTCACAGCATGTTGCCAAATTTTCTTATATGTATAGGGATTTGAAGAATGAAGAAGTGGGACCTAATTAATGAGTTGGAGGTTGAGGACCCAGAAGGAATGACAGATTTTTCAGTCGAAGATTTGACATGGAATGAAATACAGGGAGACCAAGTCGCAATTATTTTGTATTGTCGACTTGAGGATTTAATAAGTGGAGAGGAAATGAGGGAAAGTGCACCTACTCAATTTGTTGCTAAAACTCGTCGAAGTAAAGATGTGAAGAATATCAAGATGACAAATTCTTCGACATATCTGGAATATGTTCTATGACTCTCTCTCTCTCTCTCTCTCTCTCTCTCTCTCTTAGAATTTTGAAGTTCACTATGTCAAAAATGCATATATAATTTGATGAAGTTGTTGTTTATGTTTGATATATAGATATTGGTGTGCCTATGGTTCGAATCATGTACAAGCCAGAAATGTAACTGAACTTGAATCTACAACTAAAAAATGTCCTCCACATCAAAGCATTAAAGTTGGTTGCCAATGTCATTTCATTATGCGACGACTTGCCCTTAGACCAAATGATGTTGTTCTAATATACACAGCATGCAGACATGTTGATAAACAAAATGTTGTTTTTCATGGAAATGAGGCAAATGACATACCAAAGAAATTCAATTTTGCGCCGCATTTGACAGGGAATATATGAACCAGTGTTGAAGAGTTGATTCGTGATGGTTTTAATGCTACGATGATATGGGACAAGTTTATCTCTGATGTAAGGTATGGATCTAGTGAGTTGTTCACAGGGGCACCTCGATATTCTTTTATGACAAGACAAGATGTGTTAAACATCTACAATAATATCAAAAGGCTAGAATATGTGAGGCATGAAAGTGATCCAATGAGTGTGGATTGTTAGGTTCGTGAATGCCCAGAGAGCTTTTTCTTCTACCAGCAACAAGATGTTGTTAAAAACATCCCTTTCATTGTAGGCATACAAACAAAGTGGATGTTTTCAATGATGGTCAAACACTCACACAACTAATAAATATGGGGTAAGATATTTAACAAAACTTCATTTATTTAACTTCATTTTGGGGTTGTACTTTTATATACTTATAATTTTATCTTCTTTGTAATGCAGTATCAACTTTACACCTTAATGGTTTTTGATGATCATCGCAATGGGATTCTAGTAGCTTGGGTAATATCATCACGAAATAGTACTCCTGATATTTGTAAATGGATGTCAGCATTATTTGCAAAATGGGAAAAAAGAACAGCCGAATTGGCATGTCCGAGCTTTCATCACAGATGATGTGGCGGCGGAAATCGAGGCATTAAGGTGAAATTTTTATTATCTTTAGAATATAAAAGATGCTATAATGTTTATGGATATTCTCTTTTAATGTTATGTTATTTCAGGACTTGCACAAACTCTACACTATTATTGTGTGTATGGCATGTCCGCCGAGCGTGGTTGAAGAATGTTGGGAATAAAGTCAAGGGGAAGGAAAATAAAGTTCGTATCTTTCGAGCATTAAGAGAAATCATGCATTCATGTAAAGATGATGAGTCTGTACAACAGGAAATTGAAAGTTTTTTTGTTGACTTTGAAGAAGAAACTGTGTTTCTAGATTATTTTACAACCAACTGGTTAGCCAACAATAAATTATGTAAGTTTTTTTAAGTTGGGTTTTATCAGTTTATTTCCTAATGGACCATTTTCAATTGTTTCTTCGCATCTAATATATGTATCTTCTTTTCCAAGTATGTGGGCAAAGGCATATAGGAACTTCCTACATTCTAATCAAGACACAAATAATGTTATTGAATCTTATCACAGGCATTTAAAGCAAAAGTACCTTTGTGAGAAGAACAATGCATCACATAGAAGGGTAGATTGGTTATTGCATCTGTTATTGAAAAAGGTTGAATTGTACTACATTCACATGCAAAGTTTAAAAAATGCTAGTTTTGTACGAGCTAAAAAAACAGAGCACCAATTAAATGTAAGTAAGTGCAAAGCAAAGAATATCCCAGATGAAGAATGTGTGGCTGATGGAAATTGTAAATCTGAGTATTTGGTTCATAGCCAAACTATGGAGACTCATGGTACACGGTATAATGTCATCTATAAAGGGACCACTCTACACTTTTGAAATTGCAAATGGGCCGTAAATGGAAATATTTGCAAACATGTTTTAAAAGTTGAAATGCTAGTGACTAGCAATGCTTTGGGGGGAAATGTAATGCCTAATGTATTGTCTGATTTAAATGAAACATGTTTTCCACCTTCTCTTTCCAATTTAATATCGCATAATGAAAACCACATTTATGATGTCAAGGATTTATCATACCATACTGATTCATCCATTATAAGACCAAATAGTGCCCTAACTACCGATGATGAAATTAAACGTGTTATTTCATCAACTCATAATAAATTGAGGGGTTTATTACAAATAACACCCACAACATTGGAGCAAGCATATGCACTAAATAAATTGGTAGAAAATGTAATTCAAGAGTACAATAAAAAAAAAAAAATTCAGTGTTGTAACTCCATCCAAGATCACTATCAAGAGACGGCATAGTTTCTTGAGCCCATTAAAGAAAAATGGGCAACATGTTAGTATGTTGAAATCAAGAAAAGATGAACCACAGTTTCTAAAGGTTGGACGGGTTCGTGGAAAGAAAAAAAAGCATGAATGAACAATTGGAGAAAGCTTATACAAAAGAAATAAATCCGGACCACACATCTAGAAGGGTACAACAATCTCTTCTACAAAATTTTGGTAGGGAAATTTCAATTTATGTGTCATTTTGTGTAAAATCCAAAATATCATTATCTTCTTTGTATTTCATGCAATTGCATAACTATGTGAACTTTTTATTGTTACAGCTGAGGATACAACATCTCACAATACTTCAAGCTATCAAATTCGATTATTTGATAACAATATAGTGGAGAGTAACTCTGCGAATACAAATATGGGGAGTATACTCGTTCCTTTTCCATTTGGTTCACCACGTCCACCTCTACCCTTTGATCAGTGAACTCCTTCGTTGTTTCCACCATATGCACCAAGTTCATTCCTTGGGCACCCTACCTCAACCCTTAACAATTCGGTTCCACACCCTAGGGTGTTGCCCCCTATCGTACAACCAGTGGAATTGTATCACCGCCCGCACCCTATACCTAGTCCATTTATGACATCCAACATGCCTCCATCCATGCCCCCAGAACCACTCAGCTATTATACACTTCCAATCAACCAATTACCAAGAAATACACCATCTAGTGATGAAGGACAATCTTTTGGAATGCCTTCCAACTTTATGGTGAGAATAGTTGGTAGATGAAAATGAATCAAAGTTGCTATTTATATTTTAAGTGAACCTATTTTGTAATTTGTTTTGTAACGAATGAACCATAAACATCTGACAACATTATTCTTATTTTGTTTTATAGGAAATAACGGGTGAAAAGAACCATTAAAGTGCCAACAATCAATGGAAATGTGGAAGATATTTCAGCAGATGAGTGTCATTGCCTCAACTAAGTGGCTAGAGGATGTTGTGGAGAGACAAAGACATTTGGTTGCTGCTATTCAGATTTAAAGAAAGAGATAGTTTCAGGAAGAGCTTGCAACTTTTATTTTGGTTCCATTGGGTTTTAAGTCTATATTCCAATTTATGTACTCTCCTATTGTATCTCCATCTCTATATTCAATCCATGTAATTTGAGCAGTATCTAATAAAAGCTTCAGGCATTTTCTGTTCCACTACTTGTATTAGTTTGATATGAGCCGAGGTATTCTACTTTGTCTTAATATTGTGATAATATGAAGTGAACTGTTGTTACCTTAAATTTGTGATTGTAGATATGATTTTTTCATGTACTGAGCAAGTTTAATGGTTGTTTTAGTCTGCTGATTTATTAGGACAGCAAGATTAAATGCCACCTTGATTTTTCATGCTTAGTGAAACTTTATCTGATTTATTGTTGTTATATTTCTGCTATAATTGAAGTAATTTTTAGATTGTGTATTGAGATAGGTCTTTCTGCAAGGGTCATTGACATGATCTTGTAGTCTTTGCGGTGTTTGCATATAATGAATGTTTGTATGATTTGTATGGCAACTAATGATGGGGATTCTTGTTTGAATGTCAATCATAATGACATTATAAGTTGCAATGGAGAAATGAATGAAATCTAGTTGTATTTGAAGATGCCACTAACTTATGCTCTGTGAGAATATATAGCACCATCAAGACTATACCAACTCTATTACATAATTGAAGGGTTTTGCATTTGGCACTCCAAATATAGTTTTGCCTTCTACAAAAGTTAATTTATGTTGCTAGAGAGCATAAACAAAGAAAATATGAAAAATATCACTAATTTTCTAAAAATTGTTGAAAACATTCGGTTTCTAGAGTGTGATCAATATTGTTCTTTTCTTCCTCGGATGCGGGTGATAGTTAAGAAATGGGACGTGGTGGCTCCTCCGCAAGGCACATGGCTAAGCCACATGGCTGCGCATGGCCTCCGTATGATCCATAATAAATATAGCAGTTGTTCACCAGTTGCAAGCATTAATCCATCTGCCTTGAGCTTTAATACTCGTCCAACGTGTTGCCTCTCCCGGTATTTCGTGGCACCCAACTCCTTCTCTCTTGCAGTTTTCACTTGCAGCCTTAGTTTCTCTATCCATTACGTCGGTTTTAGTTCAAAGCTCCTCGGCATCCATTCCCCACCACCTCCACTGCTTGAGGCCTCCTACCAACCTTTTTCTTCTCCCCTCACTACCCCAGCACCCTCCTATAACAACATGCCTCAGAGGCACAGGATGCGCTGCTGAAGAGGCTGTGGCAAAGGCCAAACCTCTCGCCCTCCCATTTCCCTCCATGATGAAAGTCATCTCCCCTTCCATGAGGAAAATCTGACCGCTGACCAACTCAATTACAATTCCTCTGGCTCTCTGGACTATCCCCTCTCCGCGACTCTCACTGTGCGTTTTCCAGATGTCTCGTCCAACTCTGCTGGCTTTCGTGCTCAAAAACGTCTCAGAAATTCCACCATATCCCCAGCTCACCCTCAACATTCCAAGAAGTCTAAGGCCCTGCCAACCAAAAGAGCCATGTGTTCCTCCAGCAGCGAAGGGAGCGATGACAAAGTTATGGATGCAAGTGTGCGTTCAGCGACAACGCCTGAGCCCATGGTGCAGTCATCGAAGAAAGAAGAGGACTCCTATGACGACTATGGGTGCTTCATAGTTGAAGAGTCGTCTCCACGTGACCAGTAGCATGTCTCGCCGCTTCAGAATCTATTTCAAGCAGTTATCTACCTCAAATAGGTTTCTCTTTTATGTTCTCATGATTTTCTTGTTCCTATGCAACTTGATAATTTTTTGGACAATTTTTGCAAATGCTGGTTTCCCCACTCGGGGCATCAATCTATGGACTGGTTTCCCCAACTGGGGTAGTCACATTTTCGTGTTTTTGAACTCTACACCTGCCGGAATTGGCTAGCATAGCAACTTCAGCAAGAAAGTTTCGAATTGTATTTTTATGTGCCATAAAATAGAAATAGTCTTATTTAGAAAACAAAATATTGTTGTTTTCTTAGAAATATCTCTTATCTTATGCTGAGTCGTACATGTACATGGGCCTATCTACCATACTATGACCAAAGCTAAATGAAGGTCAGACAGCCCTGGTAGAGTAAATCCTATCATCTTTCCATCTATTAATGTAACTTTTTTTTAAGCTGGTAAAAGGAAATTTATATTGACAAGCCCTGAGGGGCACAAATATCACAAATGTACAAATTTTAAAATGGGGTACAACCGTAAAAGTTTAGACTTACTCAGTACAATAACCATTTCAGTAACCACGGGTCTTCTATTTAACCATAGGACTTACTGTTATAGCCATAATTTCCACATTATAAATCTTTAGGGATACATAAGGCTGCTCTATTGGGCTTTTGCAACAAAACTAGTTTTCTTCATGTCCCTTCCATATGGTAATTGCCCCTACAAAGAATTTATAACATGATAGGGAAGAATTCAGAAACTATCAACATTGTACCTAAAAATAAAAGTCCATCTTTCAAAGAGTGCTAGAAAAATTCCTTGTAACCTTCCATCCTATTCTCATTGGAACTCCAACGAAATAACACTAATCTAGTCTTCTAGGCTTCTGCACGATAAATTGGAAACCTTTTTATTTATTTGGTAGAAGGTCAATTGGAAACCTATTTTTTTCCCCCCAATTCTCCTTTATTGCCTGATTCGCTAGGCTTATTCGTGGTTTGGTTAGCAATTCCTCACATGCTCAACGCACATGTTCCTTAAATTTCAGTTATTGCTTCTTCCACCTATGTCAATTGACCTTTTATACTCCATGATAGTTGTTTATTTCTTTTCTTGAAAAAACTAATGATGGCCAGAAATTTCCTTCAAAATTACTTTTTAAAAAGAGGAAACTTGACTTTTTTGTACACCATGGTGAATCATCAATTCATTAGAGTAAGAGTAATTTAGACAAGGTCCAAGATCAAACACCAAGAGTATATCCCAGTGACCATGAGAGTGTCAAGAGAATTGAACCCATGGCCTCTCCTATAGAGAATTGAACCCATGACCTCTCAATAGGAGAGGTGCTTTAATGACGAGAACTCTCAATAGCAATCACCAAATGCTAGCATCAAATATTTACTCAATACTCCACGAGTTCACCATGTGTGGTTAACAAGGCTCGTGTCTATGGTTTAAGGACGTCCACTAATCAATTCAACATATATCAAACTTCACAAAGTATAATGCACACAAACCTAATAGATGTTGCACACAACATGATTCAATCACACGAAGTCAAGAACTCATGCATACCACACAAGGCACATGATTCTTGTGCCTTGATGCCTTATATTAGTCAGTATTAGATATTATTATAATTTTAGTTAGTAGAGATTATTGAACATTGTTGTAATTATACCGAGTGGTGTGTGATGGATATTCTTATTACTGCACCTATTGATGTTTAGTACTAAATAATTACCAACTTCATAATACGAGAGATTTGGTCTTCTTGGAACCCTTGATATTCACCTTGGGTCAGTTGTGCTTTTGGCATTAGGTTTGTCTATATATTTATTTGCTGAGGTCAAACTTGTCTCTTTGCCAAGGTGCCGTAACTCCATTTTAACATTCATCTTTGCATAAGTATCAGTGGTCATATTTTGATTATAACAAATTCGTAGGCCTAGTATTCGTTTGCAGTTTACAATTTCATTATGAACCTGATCTTGGATGAGTTTAAGTATTGACAATAATTTATTTTTTTCAAAAGAAGAAAAGACCGATTTCTATATAAAATATATTGATCAGTGCATGATTCATAATTGGTTAGTATATCCCATTCATAAGTGGGAGAGAGTGTAGCACGTGCACCACATAGCAGAGCATGTAGCATAAAAACCCTAATTGCATTCATCAATAACAAATTTGGTAAATGCTATCAAAACATATAACATGAGTAGACATTTAAGGTGAATGATATTACAAATTGTACATTAAAAGGTTCTTCATTACGGAAAATTATGTACACATTAAAACAGAAACAGAGTACATTAACAGGTTCTTTAATGAAAGAACCATGCTATGAGAGTCCCAAGAAAATGATAACAAATGTGTATACACATAATGAGGACCTATGCTGATGCTGATCAATGTTTGCTAATGGAATAACTGGTGATTCTATATCATCTTTGGCACCTACATCTACACTGGAAATTGCTCCAACCACTAGATCAGTGGAAATTCTATCGATCTCCGCAAGGTGCTTTATCGTAAAAGAATGAAATCGAGCACTCCAGATTTTTGCTTCTCTATAGAGGGGCTTCAAATTGTCTTTGCGAACATTGTATATGCCTTCCATTTGATAACATATTAACTCTGAGTTAGTCAATACCATTATGTCACTGACCCCATTTTTTTGGCCCCTTTTAAGCCTACGACGAGTGTAATGTAGTGTGCTTTGTTATTTGATGTCCTTCCCTGCACTTCCCATATTTTGTAGACCACGTGTTCTTTTGCCCCATTGTGAAGGACAAATTTTACCGATGCTTGACCCAGATTTGGGCGGCATGATACTTCAATGTAGAGGGTCCACTTTTCCACCATTCTGTAAGCTTAGAATAACTGCATGATGACAACACAATAGATTCATATTAGAATATGAAATACGATAAACTATCTACGCACCTCCAAACCCTGCATATTCTTTAGATACAGAAGTTTGGGTTATACGTGTCACAAGTGCAGACACTGGATAATAAAATAAATAAAAATTTATATAATCAGGACAGCGTGCAGTTTACTACCAAATCTGCATATAAATCAGCCCTGGAAGTTATGACTGCAATTAAGAACTCAGCTCTCTTGTTATACGTGTTACAAGTGCAGAGTCTTGGACTCTGAATATCAACATTTTTAGGCCCTATTCCATCAACTATGGATGACAGATCTAGACAGCATAAATGGTACATTCACTTGGAATAATTGACAAGGAGGTAAGAAACAAATTGTATATAGAATAGAGAGATTCACAGTATTTGAAGCACTTCTTGAAAATGATAATGTTTTGTAAGCTTAAATACTACCATGTACAATCTCAGATTAGCAGCTTATATTCCTGGAATTAGACCTTAAAGATGCTCCTCGTAATGATCCCTTGCTCTTTGAAAGATTTTTTCTGCAAGTCTCATCCTTCTTAACTAAGGTCAAAGAATGGTCATTGGAAATAGACAAAACTGCAAGAAATAAGATACATACTTTCCACATAGAATTAAAGGCCTTTAAAGCCAAGCTAAGAGATTGGAATAAGACCGAGTTTGGAAATATATTCATAGAAAAAAAAGCCCTATAATCCCAAATGCAACAAATTCAACTAAAAATAATTATAGAGGGATATATTGAATTTCTTATCATGGAGGAAGGATAACAACTCACCAAGATAGAGGAACATCGCAAGTAAAAAGTGTCATAGAAGAAAAATTCCAAAATAAGGTGGTTAAAAGAAGGGGAAAACAACACCAAATTCTTCCGTAAGGCAATGATCAATCACCAACACAACAACATAATTTTTTCTTTAATGAATACTAATGGGATCCAAATAGTGGCCCATGCAAATTTAGAGTAAGAATTGGTAACTTATTACTACTCTCTCCTCTCAAAACCATTACCCGGCTGATAACCCACAATCCAGAAAATTACCTTAAATATTCCATAACCAACTCAGAATGAGGCCCAGATGAGGGAAATCACTATTGCAAAATTTGAGGAAGCTATAATTTATACACTTAAGAATAAGGTTCCTAGGCCATATGGATTCACAAAAAAAATTCTTTCAAGCATGCTGGCCATTTTTAGGCCCAAAAATTCACTCATTGGTGGAAGAATCCCAATGATCCTGCTATGCCAATGGCCATGCCTTGATCCTACTCTCCTCATTATGGTCCCCAAAGCAGATAAATTCATATTAACTCCCTGCTTTTCAAATATCTTGGATCCCAATTAGTTGAAATTTCATTACGAATCAGTCATTTATAGAGCACCTGTAATGTATCTCATAGCTGGACCTTTTAGTCTTTGAATTGGGTTATCCGACTGGTTCTCCTAAAATTAGTTTTATAATCTCTCCCCTAAAGAAATTCCTAGATGAATAAAAAATTATTTGTAGAACCTTTCTATGGGGTGGGTCCACGAGGGAAAGAAAGTGGTCACTAGTTTCATGGGAAAAGCTCTGCCTTCCAAAAGTGGTAGGCAGTTTGGCCCTATGAGATCCTGAAACACTCAATAATATCTTTGGAGAAAAGCTGTGGTGGAGTTGGATTCAAGGTGGGAAAGAATTATGGTGATGGATATGGAACTAAAATTATAGTACACTAACCTCTCAATCAGAGAAATTATGGACTCCAAATTTCCCTCCAGGCCCTTCTAGATGGAATTTAGCAAATGAAACAAGCAATTGAAACAGGAACATTAATTCAGGGAAATCAAGAATGGCCATAAAAATCTATTTTGGAGTGATTTATCTGCGGAGAGTTTGTTTCTTTCATGGAGTTTGCACAAGGAGCACCTGTTAGGTCCCACTCTACTTCCTTTTTGTAATTGGTCACAAGTCATGACCCTGTTTGACAGAGCTAACCACATGAGCCGTTTTGACTTGGTGTAAATGAAATGGAACTCATATGTGACATGGGGATTACTTTTAAGATATATATATTAGAAATTAACTGTCCACCCCAGAAGACAGACTAAGGCTTACCAATGTTAACAACGTTGGAAAACCCCAAGTAGACATAGAAAGAACAATTTCTATTGCTATCATAGTTCAGAACTTTCTTTCTCCACGGCAACAATGCAAGCAAGCCTTTCATAAATCTGTTACAATTTTAACAATTCCACTAATCACCCATGGTCAAGAACACATCACAATGAGAAGCATATTTTATTGTATCTGATTCTCACCTCAGAGAGATCGTGATTGGTGGTTTTGCTACCTTCATGAGAAATTGGAAAATGTTGAAAATTGCAAAGAGCCTGCTCAATACTGGCAACCTTTCCATGTCAGGTAGGAATTATCCAAGCAAATTTCACAGACAACAAAGTTTTTATCAAAACCAGATATGCTAAATATACCCATAAACAATGAAACAAGCAAACCATACCTGCATTATCGTTCTCTCTTTCTCATTTTTCATGTCAAGTTTGTTGTCACATCTTGCCGGACCCAAATTTGATATGTCATACCTATACCAAGCATTTAATCATATGAAACTCTTGAGTTGTCAACCTAGAAAATGGCATTCTTTCCCATGAAGCCCTAAATTCATAGTTTATAGCCAAAACCTGAAATACAAATGCATACATCATAACAAGCTTGCCCGCATTGATTATGATTGTTCTTGTACAATGTACTAATGGTAGAATCATAGTGCTGATCTGGAATTTTTTAGTGCATTTCAAGAACAGGAAGGCAATATAGGTGGTTTGTAAAAATATACATATTTCAAAATAAAACCATACAGAAAATGAGTGTCTTTATGATGAAGGTATAAACCAACCAAACAAAATACAAATTTCTTCTACACCATAAGAAAGTATATTTCCTACCAATCACGAGGTATTCTAGCTTCTGTTTGTACAACATAGTTATAAGGACCTTTTAACTCCACATTGAGCTCCTCTAACAGCTCTGTAACAAACATGTTATATGCAATGCTAAACCATAACTATGGATGCCACAAAAACAAGTTGATCAACAAAGGTAGATCAATGAAAATGCATGCTTGAGGCATGACATTGAAAAGATTACAAAGTCCACCTTCCATGTGTATCTATCAGAGTTAAAATTTCCATACAGACCTGTAAATTTCTTGTCAGGCATGCGACCCATCTTTCCACATACTGTCAGAATCCAAGACACACCCACTGCAACATGTGCAATTTCTTCTTCTGCAATGCGTTTTACAATGTTGGATGTCCTATTATCATAAGGCCAACCAATTTTTGTACAAGCCTAGGTCCAGCATCAAGACCTCTGGCCTCCTAAGACAATTAATATAAAATCATTGGATACTTGAGGTTGACAATTTGCTTCAAACAAAAAAATGGTTTGCTAACATGCTCAGATGACTGGAATATAATTATAAATATTGAGAGAAATAAAGGGTAGCTTGAAATAATCGCAGTGAACATGAAAAAATTAAACTTGAATTTCTTTCCATATGAAAGAACAAGATCATTTGGCACATGAATATAGCATTGGCAGAAGATAAAAGCATCAGCATATACACACAGCATCTGCTTTTACCAGCATATATTTCCAAAAAATATAAGTGCAATTTAGGATTGCAAAACACTGATTGAACCGAAAGAGTAGCAACAAGGCAATTAACATTTGTCACTACACCTTTACTATTTCCTTACTTTACCTTAAAGTTATGTTATCTGCTATGAATTAGTGAAACATCATTCACACTAATGCGTTCTCCAACAATCACAACTATTTTCTGCAGTGTTTTGACAGGAACCATGAAGTATCTACCACATTTAATAAAGTTTTGAATAATCATTTTTTCAAACCAGGTGGGAGAAGAATATTTCTTATAGTAGAAAATTTAGGGAAGCCCGCAATATCATATCTCTACAGACCATACCATACCATACCATATCTAGACCATACCTCTCTCCTGCAATGGACAGCCTATGGACGCTGCTCACTACCACTGCCCATTGTTCACTGTCAAAATACGATGATCTGGACTTGACCACGGAGGAGTTCAAGCTTGTAGGAGGAGCCGAGGCAAAAGATGAGCTACAATCGTTGTAGCCTTTGTTGGGTGGGTAAATTTCCCTCTTTTGACAGTTAAACTATATGAGAAAACATTGGGAATTTACCAGAAGTAGTAGAAACCTTAATGTGGCTGGAACATTGTTCACAACCAAATTAGGATCAACATTCACAAATTCAACGTGAATAATTGTCATCCAAATCTGTCAATATGATAAGCACATTAAGGGGTATAAGAGATTTCTCTAAAGTTTGTATTGGGAGGATTTGGAAATATTGGAGTCTGGACACAATAATGAAATAAAATAACTCTCATACTATTTTTCTTAGCTTCATTTTTCCCATGGGACTGAGATTGTGAATTTTTTCATGAGCACCAAAACATTGGGAATTTATGAGAAAACATTGGGAATTTACCAGAAGTAGTAGAAACCTTAATGTGGCTGGAACGTTGTTCACAACCAAATTAGGATCAACATTCACAGATTCAACGTGAATAATTTTCATCCAAATCTGTCAATATGATAAGCACATTAAGGGATATAAGATATTTCTCTAAAGTTTGTATTGGGAGGATTTGGAAAGATTGGAGTCTGGACACAATAATGAAATAAAATAACTCTCATACTGTTTTTTTTTTTTTTATCTTCATTTTTTTTCCCATGGGATTGAGATTGTGAATTTTTTCATGAGCATCCCAAAACATTGGGAATTTATGAGAAAACATTGGGAATTTACCAGAAGTAGTAGAAACCTTAATGTGGCTGGAACATTGTTCACAACCAAATTAGGATCAACATTCACAGATTCAACGTGAATAAGTGTCCTCCAAATTTGTCAATATGATCAGCATATTAAGGAATATAAAAGATTTCTCTAATGTTTGTATTGGGAGGATTTGGAAAAATTGGAGTCTGGACACAATAATGAAATAAAAATAACTCTCATACTGTTTTTTTATCTTCATTTTTCCCATGAGACTGAGATTGTGAATTTTTGCATTTTTTGCATGAGCACCACGCACCAAAACATTGGGAATTTACCAGAAGTAGTAGAAACCTTAATGTGGCTGGAACGTTGTTCACAACCAAACTAGGATCAACATTCACAGATTCAACGTGAATAATTGTCATCAAATCTGTCAATATGATAAGCACATTAAGGGATATAAGAGATTTATTTAAAATTTGTATGGGAGGATTTGGAAAGATTGGAGTCTGGACACAATAATGAAATAAAATAACTTTCATACTGTTTTTTTTATCTTCATTTTTCCCATGGAACTGAGATTGTGAATTTTTTTTCATGAGCACCACGCACCAAAACATTGGAAATTTATCAGAAGTAGTAGAAACCTTAATGTGGCTGGAACGTTGTTCACAACCAAATTAGGATCAACATTCACAGATTCAACGTGAATAATTGTCATCCAAATCTGTCCATATGATAAGCACATTAAGGGATATAAGAGATTTCTCTAAAGTTTGTATTGGGAGGATTTGGAAAGTTTGGAGTCTGGACACAATAATGAAATAAAATAACTCCTCACACTTTTTTTTTATCTTCATTTTTTCCCATGGCACTGAGATTGTGAATTTTTTCATGAGCACTAAGAAGTAAAAATAAAATAACTCTCATACGGTTTTTTTTTATCTTCATTTTTCCCATGGGACTGAGATTGTGAATTTTGTCATGAGCACCAAGGAGTAAAATAAAATAACTCTCATACTGTTTTTTATCTTCATTTTTCCCATGGGACTAAGATTGTGATTTTTTTCTATGAGCAGCCAGGAGTAAAATTGAGTGAATGATCTTTGTGTATTCAATTTCATGATTTGAGTGATGTATTGTTGAAATAACAAAATTAGCTCTGTTATACGATCAACCCTATTGTAAATATGATTATTGTGTGTTGTTCTATGAGTTGGTAACTGTGTTTAAAATCGCAGTTGAATGTCAAGTTGTTTGAGTGTTAGAGGATCGTATCAAAGGTTTTCCTTTGAAATTGCAGAGCGTATGGTTGCAAGAAAGAGATGTAAATTTTGTGGTTGTCAAATCGAAGAGGTTGTGAAATCGAACAGCGAGGCTTTGGAAGGAAGAGAGCATACTGTCTCTTTAAACCCACATCAAGCTACAACAATGATTACTCTGTTTTCTACCAATTGGAATTTGCCCAAATTACAAGGTTTTTTGTTTTTTTAAGAAATCCATGCAATTGCTTAAATATGGAAACAAACACTGATCTTTAGTTATGGTCTAGATCTGAAACCACAACAAATAAATCTCCAAGATAAATAACACCCCAAACGCACAAATTTTTAGGCTTCTATTATACACAAGAATACTCACACCACTATTTTGAAACCTTAAATGCTCTCCAAAACCTGACAATATTTGTTAATAGAAAAGAAGTTGCTCCTCAAGCTAATAAATAACTTGATTTGAGCTATTTCAACTGAGACAAACAAACATTTCTACCAAAGGGCTAAATAAATACCTTCACTCTCATAACCGCAATGACAAGTAAAGCAGCCTTCTTGAAATTAGAAGTGTTGGGGGGAGTTCTGGACCCTTCTCTTGACCAGCCGAATCGGCAACTAGGGACCAAACATTTCCTTGGCTATGATAGCACGAGGGAACCTCTATGTAGACAATGCATCCACCCCCGATCCTCATCTCCCATGTTTTCTGGCATTCCCATTCAACAAGGGGCGATCTGAATCAATACTAAGATATTTAGTGGAATTAAGCGACCTGTCCAATTTCAAAGGTCCTGTAAGTCCTTTTTACACTAAGATTTATATGCGAAAAAAACATGGTTTTTATTGGGCTTAATTTGACCTGCTTCACCATCTGTTAATGGAAACAAAAAACCTTTGATAGATTCTGGTCAGAGAATCTTGCGATGGATGGCAGAAGCAGAGAATCCGGCGTGTAAAGCAATGCAGAGAGCGTAAGCGGGAAACCCAAATCGTATTAAGAATTTAGGCGCGCTCCTTCCATGACCTGCGGTTTGAAGCGTAGCTGTTTGCGGTTTACATTTGCAGTTTGGGTCGCGCTGTTTATGTTAGCGATTTGGAGCAGTTGCGGTTTGGCAAGCCAGCGTGGCAACTGATGCGCTCAGGCATTTATGGGCATCATATGTGCGAAGCGACCTGCCATAGGCGCATTAAATGCCATGGCAGGTTGGTTGTTGCTCGCCGCCTGTGCACTGGATTGGATGAGTATTAATAGGAAAATAATGCGTTGATATTCGACAACAGATTTTTTTTGTTGCAAAGACTTTGAGTTCAGATAAAGCTCAGATATTTTCCAGACCACAGGACAACACTTTCAGTCCAGATCAGACGTGGATTCCTCCATCCGTCGTTTTCGCTCTGTTGTCTCAAGATTTAAGTCACATCCGTGAAAAGATTTCACTTTGCAGATTTACGAAGTCACCATCTTTTTAGAGGATGCTCACGTGCGTGAAAAAGTGTGGGGAAAGTGAAGTCATTTGCATGCAATCTCATATTTGGTTTATCACTTTAATGCTGCATTTACTACTTTTAAATAGGGATCACTTAAAATTAAACTTATTACTTATTTTTAAAATCAATTTTTTTGTGAAAATATTTAAGAAAGGAAAAGCAGATTCATGTAAAAAGCATTTTGAAAAGTAAAAAGAGAAGGGTGCACTATTTACTTTTGAAATTTTGCAAATTTAATGGAGAGATCAGAAGTTTTGTGGAGCAATAAGATAACTTTTTCATCAAAGTATACATTTTTGGAAAGATAAGGTATAAGGTAATTAGTAGTGGTGGAAGTAAATAGTAAAAGTAAAGGTGTTGTATTAAGGTGAAAGTAAATAGTAAAGGTAAAGGTGAATATAAATGATAAAAAGTAAATTGATGGTGGAGGACCAATTGTGAGTGTGTGGACATGGTTTTGAGTGGGTGATATATGGTTTCATAAAAACCATGTGTGGGTTGAGAATGCGTAGTGTCATAGTGTAATTTTACCTTTTTTAATTATGATTTCCAAGTAGGAGAGTTATGAAAGAGGGGGATTTATATGGAACTTTGTAAAAAGAGTTATGTTATTTGCACTTTTGTAAAGGGTGACATCAAAAGGGGTTCTTAACATAATGTCATTGAGACACGAAATGAGAGTTATGTTATAAAGCTTGAGTTGAGTCAAGGTAGAGTTAGAGTAAAAAATTAAACATTGTGAAATTATTTTAATGAATACAACTTTTGTTGAAAGGTCATAATCATAAAAAGCCAAGGGAGGTTATGAGTGTTGGAATGAACAAAGGTCCTTGTATAAGTTGAGTTGAAGTTAGAGAGAATCTCAATGTAAAGAAATTCAATTCAAGGTCTTTTAATGAAGAGTTGATGTAAAATTACAAGTTTGGAGTCAAAGTTCAAGTCAAAAGTTTGAATGTAATTGGGGGGCATGATCGATGAAGCTTGACACCCAAGAGTTTGAGTCATTGTAAAGAAAATTTGAAAACCACAAAGGAGTGCTCGAGTGAGGTTCAAATGAGGTGAACCATGAGAGCCGAGTTCAAAAAGAAGACAACCCTGGTAAAGTGATTAAGTTGCAAGTTATAGTGAACAGGGGTGAAGTTCACAAAAGAGAAGATCGCGATTCCAGGAGAAAGGGCACGATGATGCCATAGGGATTGGAATTGGTAATGAAGAGAGTAAGATTGTTGAATTAAAAAGCACAATTGGATGTGTTGCTAGAAGTAATTACAAATACAAAGACACAAATGGGTAATAAAGAAAGCAATTAAATGGCCACTAAGCAATTGGTGGAAAAAACACCTTTGAAGCGCAAGCCGAAAGTTTTGGAAGCAAATAAACTCCAAAACGAATGTATATTTGTGAACGTGAACAAGGATCATTTGTTGGTGACAATGATGATGATGATGATGTATATGTGGATTCTATTCCCGTAGATAGTGCTACCGATTTTTTGAGAAGAACAACATGAAGACCTAAAGACAGATTCTATCGTAAAACCTTATGTCTTTAAATCTAAAAAAATTGGTTTTTGGATGCAACATATGAAATAGAAAATGATCATCAAATAAATGGATCAAATGTCAACATGGAAGATATTACGAGTGAAAGTTAAGATCCACGGAAGAATGGTTGGACAATACAAAGTCAAAGTGTGATAACGGATCTTCAAATTAATACATTTGGTAGAGCGGAAGCGTAGAGATGGACAACAAGTTAGGGAAAGGAACACTAATGCACACCATCAAGAAGACAAGTTAGATGTTGAAATTAAGGATATGAAGAATATGATGTTGAAATAATCTCATAAGGTGTTCATGGTCGAGCAAGATTACATCAACAAAGAGGGAGGACAACTAAATCATAAAGTTTGAAAGCATGGAAGACAGAAAAATGATAACCTTAGTAAAAATCAACATCACTGAGAAACGCGATTTTACTACAAGTGAAAGTTTGGGATCTAGGAGATTTTGTATCATCTTATGAAGACTTATGGTTGGGAGGCCATGTTTTTCTGTGTACCGGGAGTTTGATTAAGGTCGCATCTAACTAAGGTTAAGTGTTTACAAGAGGAGTTAGTTACAAAGTGAGGATTTAATTAATTAATGTATTTTTCTATAGTTTTTAGGAGAGAATGGGGATTGTTGTAAACAGGAGGAAGATTCGAGAGTATTGTGGAAGGTTTGAGAGGATCATGAATTAGTTAAGTATTAACTAGTGATAAGGGATTGAATGAGAGATTTTATGGATTAGGATAGATATTTTGGGAGTTAGTTTGAGGATCTAAAACCTACTTGGGTTCTAGTCCATTTTGTAGAAATATGGGTTAGCCTATGAGACATTTATGTTTGTAGAGTTTGGGAGTGAGTGTGAGAAACGATGGCCAAGCAAGAGGCCATGAGTTATCCTATTAAAAATTTATTTCTTTAATGAATTAGTCTTGAGAGTTTATTTGCATATATTCTTTGTGCATTTTTAGTTTTGGTGTTGTGTATTGTTGATAAGTTGAAGTCCTATGGACTGTAGCATCAAATACGCTGCAGATAGAACGCATAGAATCGCTTACGTTTGTTGAAGATTTTCTTGTATAGTAAACATTCATTTCTCTTTTGAGAGATCAAGGCAATCAAGTTGTTCTCAAACCCATATAATGAGAACTCCAACAATAATGAGAAAGGCAATTTAAAAGAAATAAAATTTAGTTAAACATTACTCGATGCATTAGAGCGTTGCCGAAAAATAACGTGGAGAAATGGTATATCTCAAACTAAATTCTACAACTTCATAATATCGCTCATGTCCCCTTCTTCTATACCGATAGGATATATCTTTTTTATAGCTATTAAAAAAACATGATTTTCACCATTCCATGGGTGAAAATTTCTCCAACATTCATCCAAACCCTATGCATATCAAAGGAAGAAAAGGGGGAATATTATGCAATGATTCCATTTATTGGAATATCAAAACTTTTATCGATCATATTGCAGAAGTAGATCCATGACATAATTTTGAAAACCAACCAAATTTTCCTTCACAAGTGTGGAGATTTTGGAGAATAGAAATGACATGGGCATCTAAGACTCGGAAGAAACTAAAATTATCATAACGCAAGAAAACACATATCGAACTACACTCACTTGACCCTTTTTTATTCTCATAAAGTTGTTGAAATATGATGCTCACTTCACGTGAATAGCGAAAGCATTCTTATGGTGATGCATTCTCTCTCTACTAGACGAGGTCGTACACCTTATCTTCTACGATATGCCTCATGCCAAGAGGTGTTAAACCATGTCTTTTTTGCATTCTTAACAAGATTATGCATAAAAATCTTCAAATTTATCTCATACCTACTTCCATGAATATCGTTCTTGTAATCGCAAAATCGTAAATTAAGAATCGCCAAAGGAAAACTAAGGAATAGCAAATAGATTAAGAAAATTAACGATAATGATATGCTGTTGTATCCATTAAATATTGGATTCTTTCGAATCCAACCCCCACACGATTGACGCGAATTTAGTCGAGTACCGCCAATGGTGTCTTCCGTTAATATTTTCGGTGATCCCATTCATATATCTCGAATGAAGCAGGTGTACACGTGGGGTCGGTTCTAGTCTACATTTATTCATCATGCATATTTATGGGATGTTTCATATTACTTTACAATGCATCATACTTACAGGGATATTTCAAATCATGGTTAACACGCTTGAAATTTCGTAGACTCTCATGTTTACTTCTTTAGTGTGGTCTACTTGAGAAAAATGATGATGATGATGATGATTAATTTCCACTAAGACCAATGCGGCTTATCGGATCTCAGAAGAAAATAAAAAAGAAAAAATATATAAGTGTGATTCTTCAAAAATATTGTTTCTAGTGGTCAAAGAGAAGGCGAAAAGCACTCCAATATCACTATATATGGGTTGGCTTAATAATTCAAGAATATTGGAAGTGCGACGGATAGGGAATTTAGAGAAGATGTGATTAAAATTTGAGAAATCTAAAGGTAAGTGATTTTCATCTTCCACCCGCATATTATCACAAATATGACATATTTTATCGTTCCAAGGAGTCTTAGGAATGAACCACCGCCCGATCTCACTTCGAAGATCATGAAAATTAGTTCTAATCCTAGCGATGTTCATTTTTTTTCTTAGTGCTAGTCAACATAGAGAGATAATTTTGGTTATCAAGGGTGGGGTTTATCACCTCCTTATAGTATCTTAAATTCCTTTTACCCTTCGACTCCTTATCCTCCCACATCTTGTCCTTAAACTTGGAATTAATAGTATCTTTGACACTATCTTTTCTTCCCATACTGATCTCCTACTTAATTCAGTCAATGATTGAGCCGGGAATGGGAATCCTTATATTATATTAGATTATTTTTTCTTCCAACCGACCTTAATAAACTTTTCTCGTCAATAATTTTTACTATTTATAATATTGTTCCTTTGCCCTAATCCTCACAATTCTCTTCAAATAATATTTGGCGTTTACCCACCCGATGATGGACTCACTTAAGAAGTCTAAAATGTTGGGTTATTAAAAAAACTCGCGAGCAGGGTTATTCCTCTCTCTTCAAATCTTTATGCCACCTGCGCTTGGGGCGAAGGTGGGGGTTTTGAAGCTAAAGTTAGAAGCAATTTTGGGATCCTTTTGGATTCCATGTTGTAAAGATTCTTCTTATCCATCGAGATATCTATACATAGTCATACTTTCAATGGGGGGGACATACTGACTTCGATCAAGAGGATAGGATAGGGAGTATTTCGCTTAACCTTTAGGTTGTAGGTTATGAATTACTTTTGAATCATCTCAATATTCCTCTATAACTCTCTCGGATATATTGCAACCCTAAACTTCACATCTTTATAATACAATAGGGGTGACGAGAGTCTCAAAAGAGGAACCTATTTTTTATCCAAAAGCAAATTTCGACAAACTTATAATTGTTTTCAAGCTCATAATAATATTTCCAACCTCCAATAATTCTTTTCTCGATGATAAAATCCGAGTTGAGTTGATGAGGAAAGTCAATACTCAAATATTTATAATAAGATACCTACTCTAAGTATTTATTATTATAATGAAACTACCATGGGTGATATTTTTGTATTTAATGATGATGACTTTAGCCTTGTCGGTATTAACTGTCATACCCATATTGAAGTAGTAGACTATGAAGAGTCTTAAGCTTCTTGTCAAGGTCATCATGGATTTTGCAAGAAGAATGATATCACCATCATAAAGGAAAAGAGTAATGATTACACCAACAAGCTTAGTACCCCCTTTGTAATATTCCAAATTTTCCATCAACTAATTGGAATATTAGAGTTCTTACTCTTCTTATTTAGTTAAGTAAATAAAAGGGTGGAGGGACCCATAAACACGATAGATGAATAAAATCAAATTTTATAGTGTGAATGTGGTTTAACCGAGTAGTGGAGTAGCATTATGGAATAGTGGGAGCGAGTATAATAATGAAGAAAGAGTGGAGTTCATAAAACATTAATGGGGAAGATGATGGACATAATGGAGGAATAAATGCAAGATGATGGAGATTATGGTGAAGCAATTGCAGAGACGATGGAGGAAGTGGTGCATTAAATGCACACATGATGGAGGAAGTGGAGAGTATTTGCAGCGGTGATGGAGATCATGGAGGATAACGTAGTCTTTATGGAAACTAGTGGCCACATGTGCAGCCACAATTTATGAGGTGGGCCAAAGGCTATGGAAGGCTCACAACCATAAAAGAGGAAGATGAGGGGCAGTAAAGGAAGGGGGGTTTGAATTTTTTTTGTTGAGTGTCGTAAGACATTTATTTGCACGCTTCAATTGTTTAGCTAAGTCTACTATGTTTTTTAGCACCGAGTGTTCCCGCAGGGAATTCCACCCTTACCCACGGGGGACTTTGAGTGCCTACTTCCGGGAATGTTTTATTGGGAAGCACTCATCATCCGGGAAATCGGTGCCACTTTCAGCCACTCTCATCTGCATTTCTAGCTACGATGATTACGCATTCTCGAACTTGGGTCGAGAGTTGGAAGGTTGTTCTCCGGTACTTTCGGCTAAGAAACACAGTGGAGGATCAACCCTTAACACTTTGGATCCATTGCGGTCTTTTCGGGAGTTTCATTGTCATATCAGCATCAAGCCATCCATCTATTCTCTTCTGCAGCAACATTTCTTCGCAAGAATTACGTAATTCTACATTGAGGGTTTGAGGAGAAGAGAAAGTTCCAAGCAACTCAGACTTGGAATTATGTGTGGGTTTAATCCTTCACTTCGGGGATCACTTAGAATTGGGCAGTTTTTATATTTGCGTTTAAAAATGTATCATACTGAGAGTTACCAAGATATACAATTTCCTTTATGCCTGTTTAGAGATCTCTGTTATATGTGTGTGATTTTCTTGGCATTCTTGTACTGAATCGTAATAGAGCAATTGATAATCGGTTCCTGATGGACCCATGAAGCATGTTCAGTCTTAAGAGCATCTAAGAATTTAAAGTTTGCTGAACAGGAAATGAGTAGAGCGGAAGAGGGTGTTCGAACGAACATCAGTATTAAGCAGTATGCAGCTGATGTAATTGAGCTTCATGGGATTTTGGATGAGATTTACAAGGACTACGAAGAAAAACCTCTCCTTGCTGCGCCTGATGGAACCTTTGTTGTTGACTGGTTCAAGAGTTTCTTCAACTAACAACACCAAATATTTCGAATGTTGTTACACATCGTTTCTGCAACTTTGGCTCAGGTACATAAAATTAAAAAACTATAGCTTTGCACTGAAATGATTTTTATCTTTCAGATCAGCTAGAATCATTGAGCATATTAACAGTTTCCTTGCTGAGCAGAAATGTGGCATAGATGAGACATTATGGAAAGATACTGAATCCTTCATATCTGAGCCAAGAAGCATCGACATTCAAGGGCGGCATCCAAGATGTCCTTCAGAATTATGGGTGTTGGTCAAATGCCTGGGTAGGGCTGAATCAGGCGGAGCTTATAACAGTGGGCAAAATATGGTAAGAAAATGAGATTTTGTAATGTGTTTCTGGTGAGTTCTCCTTTCGTTATTTCGTGGTAATTCTTTGCATTGTAATTGGTGGTGATGGTGAGGTTGACTTGTGCTGTGGAAGCTTCTATTTTCACCTCAAACATATGAACAAAATCAATTAGCTATTTTCACCTCAAACATATGAACAAAATCAGTTAGCACTAAATTAGAATTTCTAGGTGATATTTTGGTAAATGTATATTTATTTTCAGAATCATTTTTTATATTGTCTAAAATTGGATATGACATTTTCTCGTGTTGACATTTTGGGTGATGCCAATTCAATGATGGTTCTAAATCACACAGATAATCATATCTAAAAGCCAAAAAAGAACGAGTCATGAAGGTAAGTGAGACTTACATGATTTAATATTTCATTTTCAAAAGCCAATTCACCCGGTATCTCTGTGCAGGTCTCTACAGGTTCAGGAATTTCCACAGACGGAAATTCTAGACTGGAATATCACTTAACAGTAGTATATTGTGATCTAGCATAGAAGCCAGATTGTGCTCCTCAATGGGAAAATTTTGGAGATAATGCCTGATGATGAGATACCACTCTTTACCCTCTTTACTGGCGGTGACAGGTCCTGCTAATGGACCAATCTATTGTAGACCTTTTTCTTATCGCATTCGTACAACTGTCCTTATGTTCAGTTCACAGCATGTAGCTAATAGGAAATGGCTGTAGATCAAAAGCTGCCATTTAATTGGGTTATTTTTAGCTGAAATAGAGTTGACTTGCTATTGTTGCTAAATATGATGTTTTGAGTCCAGCTCAATGGCGATGAATATATTTTCAGCAAATAAAAAGTATGCTGCCTTGGATTCAGATTGGGATGATCATAAGATTTTTTCCCCAAAATATTAAGTTTTTTGGGAAATTGTTTTCTCGATTGACGATATCGTTTCTCACTATTTCTGGTCATATTAATTTCTGCAAATGAATGCCCTGATCTACGGTTTTTGCAGCAAGATTCAATCCTGAACCATACTTTATTTGAATTCCTGATGTACAATTAGAATAACCTCGTTAGGATTCGATATAGTCAAAATAAGTTCAAACTGTCTCTTTGAATGGTTTTGCAACTGCCACTCCATTGGTTCGTTAAGATAAATTAGTTTCCCACGTGAACATTTTCATAACATACTAATTTCAATTAAAATAATAATTTTGACTAAATCGTAAGAAATTTTCAAGCCATATAAAATAGTTACATCTTGATAACATCATATTAAAGGACCGAAAATAATTTTGAATAAAATAATATGTGCACGTTCAATTCCAGAAAAAAAACAGCCACGTCAATTCATTTAAAAGATAACAGAAGCAAAGAACGATCTTACTAAACATGCTTAGATGAATTTCGATGGTAGTAAAGCAAGCAAAAGACAATTCAATCACGTGGAGAAATTTCGAAAATAAATTAGAAAATGGATTGAGATGCGGTTGTTGGGTAGAGTCTTATTTCCTACCGCCATAGGCTCATAAATGCCCTATACAGGGAATGCTCATCCAGGATGATCTACAGTTTGATTTGACGGCGGACATTCCTTGCACCTGGCGCATTTGTAGGCCTATAGCAGTAGAAATAAGACAAACCGGTTGTTGTAGCAGATTATCAATAACAATATCATTTGAAATTAATTTACAATAATGTTTTTGTTAAATGAGTGTGATGAATCTCAAAAAATTTTATAGTGAATAGTCATATTTACCATAAAGAATCATGGACTCTCACGAAAAAGAAAGATGGTAGAGCAGAGTCCAAATACAGTTAAACGAATTGAATGACAATCATCATAATGGGTGGGTTAATTTCCAATAATTATTTTTGAAAACACTTTAGTTTTATTTTGTTTGTTTGTTTTTTAATTTAATTTTGTTTATTTATATTTTAATAATATAAAATTTGGTAAAAAATGAAACAAAATTTTTAATATTAATATCTATACAAATAAATTTAAAAATAATTTATATAATCATTTATCATTATTTATCTAATCAAATCAAAAATACATCTTATAAAAAATATTATAGTAAAATGTTTTATTATTTATGTAATTTTCTGGATTAAGCATGCTTGTAGTATGTATTGTTTGCATTATTTAAACATATTTTATTTTATAATTATGAAAGTCATATTTTTTACAACAACTAGTAGTTTGAGAAATATTTTCTAAAAATAGTAAAAATTTCAGCATGATTTTGGTAAAAGTACAACACAAATTTTAGGAACTTTGGGTTACAATTATCAAACTAGGGATTTTGGTGCCTCCTTTTTTTATGGCATTGAATCCATTTCCACCATTAAAAAAATTAATTCAAACATTTTTATCGTTAGTTTTTTTGCAAAAAGAATGGCTTATTGTGATAGAAAATCATTTACCACACAAAATTGTGGACAATGTAAGCAATGTATTTTCTAAAATAAAATATATATAAAAAAAACTAAAAGACAAAATGAAAATTTGTTTAAAGGTTATTTTTTATAATAAAAATATTAAAAAACCAATTAAATTAGATTTCATCATTATTATTATTATTTAGTCAAACCTTTACTTTTATTAACAATGTAAAGATTACGGTGATGTGTGTTAACCGTCGGTCCGACGGAGCGAGTCCGGCAGGATGGCGCATGGCCACTCGCGGGTTGCATTTATTCAACCTGGATACGATCAATTCACCGTGCCGTCACTCCCCGCGCGACATTTATGCCGTGGGGAGGCCGAGATGGTAAGCACTTCAAAATGCATTCCCGGTTCTTCGTCCCCGTCTCTCGACTCGACTTCAAGGTTCTTGGTTTGGTTTTGTCGTGACTCTGTGTCCTTACGCTCGATGCAACTCCCGCCGTTGGATCCAGCTTGCTCTCCGAAGCCGACTTGCCCAGCCTTCGCACTTCGCTAAGCAGGCGTTGCCCTCTAGGTTGCCGTGTCAATTTCATCCCAGGTTTCCATTTTTCGCATAGTCCCTTATGTTCCCCGCACTTTGCTTCTCCGCCTCCTAGCTCTCTTTCTCCCTCCCCCTTCCGGTGCCTGTACTTCATCACCCCGCTTTCTCCTTTTGCCCCTGCTACCGAGACTTTCAGGGCATCGATCGAGATGTCGACGGGCAGCTCCAGAGCGCACCACCAAACACGTCGCCCTCCCCCTCCTCTTTCCTTCGTCATCTTCGGTTCTCGCAGTCTTAGTGGGCTTCTTATCCCCCTTCGGCGTTGAACGTGGAAGAGGCCGTGGGCGTCGTCCCCCTCCCCCCGTGTACGGCACCGTTCCTCTCGCCGCCTCTTGAATCCCAACTCGTCGTCTCTCGCTTCTCTTCATAACCCTTCCACCAACATCTTTCACTACCGCGTGCTCCAATCGCCCCTCGTCGGGCCGCGACGCTCGTTTCGTTCAAGGAAATCCCTAGAGGGAATTCTCTCGGGTCCCCTCCTTCTACGCAACCTCGTTAATTTGTCCCGCCCCCCATTGCCGCAAGCCTCGACCGTGGACAAAGGCTCCTCCCGCAAAGCCGGCGACTACAAACCGAGTATCCTCCAGGACCTCGATGCGAGGGGGTCGTGACGCAAAAGGCTGCAATTCAAAGTGGCCCGTCCCCCGACGACGAGGATGGCTTCGCCGTGTAGAATTGAAGAGGAATCGCCTCGGGAGACCATGGGCTTCCCAGCGCATCCGTCTTTGCCCAAGTAATTATGCTCAGTCTTTATGTCATTTTTGTTGTTTTCCGATTGCAACAAAGTTTTGGTATGTCAAAGCTCGGTTTCTCCGTCGAGGTAGCGCTAAAACGTTGTTCGGGCTCTGCTTTCCCTCGTGAGCGGCTCGCCTTTTTTGCCAAGTTTTGGTATGTCAAAGCCGGTTTCCTCGCCGAGGCGCCTCTCAAACGATTCTCGAGCCGGGGTTTCCCTCGAAGGCGTTCAAGTTTTGTTATCTTGCCGATCGTATGTCGCCTTCCGAAGGCCTTGAACTAGCTATACCATATGTTTCATTAATATATTTAAACTTACTTTAAAAAATAATAAATAAAAATAAATAAATAAATAAAAAATGTAAAGATTAACTCATTAAATTTAAAATTACTTTTAATATGGAGTTAGACAAAGAAAATGAAATATAACATAATAACATATAAAAATATAAAAATAAATGAATATTTTATAAATGAATTATTTTATAATTTACAATTTTAAAATTCAAAATAATACATCATTTTAATTTTATAGAACAAAAATGAGTTTTTTTAATAGATTTTTTTGTAAGCCGAGTAGGACTTATCATTTTTATTCATTTAAAAAAAAAGGCAAATTAAAAAATATATTTCTTCGGATGCCTCAACCTACCTTGGCCGGAAACCGTGTTTGTTGGCCATAGAAAGGAATTGTATGCCATAAGCTAAATCGCCGAGGTCACTTGGGCGCTGTTCAATTCTACCCCGATGGGAATTTCGTTGTTGTACTTGGAATTGCAGTGGAGCTAGAAATCCTTTTGTGAAAAAGACCTTGAGATATGTTTGGTTTCTCTTTGGTGAGATGAAATTTGACCGATTATGGTATGAATTTTTTTTTTTATCTATGTTGGTTTTAAGGCAAAAATTTGGTCTAATATGAGGGCCCTTCAAAGACGTTATTTTAACGTCATTTGGAGGGAAGGATTTATTATTGAATCGCAAGTAAAAAAAAGCTATAATCCTTCATTCGAAATATGTATGAATGATTTTTTTTCCCAAAAAAAAACTCCGCCTTGAATTCCCATCAAAATATTTTGTCCACTCTTCCCAAAAGCCAATTCTATAGTTCTGGTTCAATCAGAGTTCGTTTTGTCCTAGCAGAGAAAGAGTTGTTGTCTTTGTGCCCTCATTATCCAAATCTGTAACAAACATTCTTTTGTAGCCCCTCCAGTCTTGAATTACACAGTCCTGATATGTTCGTGGAGGAAAATCTTATTCGAATTCCTGTCAGCAGATAATCTCGGGAGGTTTGAATTGAATTAGTTTCCTCTCAGAAATCAAACTCCGAGCTTCTTGTTGTCATTTCTGCAAAATATTAATAACAATCATCAAGCTATTGTAAAGAGAATTTCCCAAATTACAATGAAATGAAACATAGAATGGTAACTTCAATGGTAAAAATTAGACGACAATGGTTCCAAACAGATCTTCTCTGAATTATTTGTAGCCTAGACTTATTTAATCTTCTTTGGAGCTCTAATTCTGTTTGTCACAACTGTGGAGCGTTTCATGACTCACCAACCGAACTTAAATTCGCTCAACTAATTGCAATCTTGGTGGAAACCTACCCAACCTGCAGAGGGCTGCACGAAAGGTTGTTTTCCCCATCGGCCCTCTCGTCCTTGAAGGCGATATGCATCGATTCGGGGCATGGAGAAAGTGGATGATTATGATTTTTGCTTAAAATGGTAGGACACGCAGGTCCATACAAAAACGAAGTCTATGGAAACGAGGAGACAGTACAGAGGGTAAACGACTGGTCGGTGAAGAGGAGAGAGTGTTGGGGAAATCCCCCCGGTGCCGACCTTCACACGCGCCACTGCGGCTCACCATTTTTTTTTTAACGCTTCGCGCCCCCTTCCACCGTTGTCGTCGATGCAAGGATATTCCAAGCACATTCAATCTACGCCGTCAATTTGAGAAGAAAACAAATAATAGAAGTCAATACCGCCTCCTCCACCCTACAGACCCTAAATATATATGCTTCGGTGAATTATATTAAGGTTGAATGTTCGAAATATTTTTCACTTTAAATACTTATTATGAAAGTGGTGATGTTACTAAGGAGAGAACAATACCATTAAATATCATTATATCCTTTCATTAAAACACATATATGAATATTAACCCATATAACGATTAATAAATTTATAACTACTAAAAACACTTTGGCATTGCATCATATAGCTTGTGAGCAAATTTTAAGCTTAGGTCATCATTATATTAAACATTTCAAGTTTATACTACTCACATGTTCATAAAATATGAAATGGCTCACCTCAAAACGAATATAAGGCATGCTTTGCCATATTTATATATGTAGATATTGGAATTAAAGTTTTATATCTTCATCAACTATGTTCACGTCTTTTCATAACTATTTCATGTTGTTAGAAAAAATCAGGTTCCTTCATAACTATTTCAAGTTGTTATTAGAAAAAAATCACGAGAATTAAAGTTTAATTAAAGATTAGGAATTTTTAAATTTTCAATATTGGATGTTTGAAATTATGGATCTATGAGATTTGATTTATTCCAAATTGTAGAAATGTATAGTAAATATATTGAGAAATTATGTTTCTATTACTTTTAAATAAAATTTTAAGATTTTTTTTTTTTATTATTTTTCATTAAAAAATTTAATAAAAAACATATATTGCTTTTTTGAACTTTATTCTAAGAGAACTACATTCTTGTATTTTGAGGTTAGTTATAAGATTTCATTGATTTACACATTTTCAATTCGCTGTAGTTTAATTGTTCTACATTTTAATTTTTACTTTTTTTTTTCCATATTTTATAATCAAATTTTCTCATTTTGGTCCTTTCATATCAATGTTTGATGCTACAATAACATATATTTTTGCAATACTCATGTTCAATACTTCTAGCATATGTATGCTTACCCCTTCAAAATTAACATACCTTATATATCAACATCTATAACAATGTCAATTCATTCTTATTCCATTGTTTGTGTCTATAAATTGAATGTTTGTTCGTTTACCTATCCTTGCTATCGTTCAATTATGTTCAAATAAAATCACTGAATTTTAAAAATTTTAACACATATTTCTATGCATATATAACTCATTTATTATTCACTCTAAATTGTTTATGTCTCCAAGCGGATGATAAATTATTTCTACCTTCTCATGGTGCAAATATGTTGCGATCATAACAACAGAGATGACATTCTATTTCTCGCATCGAATCCAAAATTTTGTAACTAGACATTGGTTTGCACAATAAATTTTTCTCATACTTTTGTGTTAAAGTCGCACAATAAAAAGTTCATCAATAGGTTGAGGAGATCGTCTCTCAACCAAACAAGCACAATGAGTGTCATGATAAACATTGTGTTTCTCACATGATTGAAATTGGAAACCAAGCTTGGTTTCCTCCAAAAAGAGAGACACTAGAAGTTAACAACATTGAGGTACCACATGTATTCAATTTAAATGAGTTAATGCATTAGCAATAGACATTGTCATGTAATTGATTTCCAATGTTTAATGGCTCAAGCATTATGTTCTATCTCCGTTGAACCAACTAGATGAATTTCCACAACAACCACTTCATTCATATTCAAAATATATTGTATCACATACTCGCTACACCTCAATCAACCATGCACTTAATTAATTTTGGCAAACAAAATCTTCCTCAATACTATTAATGAGGCTTCCCGAGTTAGGATATCGAGAATGACATGAAAAAAAACAAAGACATAAAGTAATGTATGAGTCAAATGACAACACTTAACATGAAATGTCATGTTTTCATTTCCATTAAAAAAAAATAAAATCAATAATATGACTATATATATAGATAGTAGACGCAATAGTTCGATCTTACTACCGATTGTGACAATGATAATCGAGAATATGTTCTACATTCCTCTAACAAGAAATCAATTTTAGTAAAGTCCAATTAGATTTAGCCAATGGGATATGATAATTGAGAATATGTTCTACATTCCTCTCACAAGAAATCAAGTTTAGTAAAGTCCAATTAAATTTATTAAATGTAATATAAAACTATGAAATAAAAATTCAACTTCCACAACTTAAGAAATTTAATCAACCACTTTAAAATCATGCTATATTCAAACAATTATCGCTATTATTTTCTCAAAAAAGAAACTCATTGCTGGAAATACCACAAATTTTTTTTTTTATGAGAATTTTTTTGAAAATTGCATTTCATTTAATTGATAAGAATTTTAATTATAAACTGCTTTCATAATATTTATTTGATATGAGCACTAGATCGTTTTGATGTATATTATTACAAATTATAAATTAAAAGAAATAAAAAACAAATACACTAAGCAAGCTAAATTTATTATAATATTTGTTATTTTAAACCAAAATATAATTATTTCAATTTGATATTCCTATCGCGCCTCTCTTTTGCACCTTTCCGGGGCACCGTTAGTATATCTTTTTTCAACATATAAAACTAATATACCTTTTTTCATCCTACAAAACTAAAATATTTTTTTTCTTTAATTGTATTGATGTTTGTATTGCTATTAATATAATAATAATATTATTTATATATTTGATATATCCTAAAATTACAAGGTTATATTTTTATTTATTTTGATTTCATATGTATAATATATATGTATAGATATTAACTTATAATTAATTTGAAATTGTAATATCAAATAAAATGAGACGAATATATAATTTAAAAATAAATATTTGAAAATATACAAATATAATATTTATTGAAAATTGTGTAAATATATGAAGATTGTGTATGGATATGCATTGTTTTTTTCAAAAAATATGAAATGATAATAATAATATTTTATTAAAAAAATGTGAAATGACATTTATTATGAATAATTTACTTTATGACTTTAAAAGTACTTAGAGCACTACCATAGTCAACTATGAGTTTTTATCCACCATTGAGAATGTGACAAATAAGTACCTTTAACTCAAGCAATGCCACATCAATCATTAGAGATGATGTCATCTCCTAAAAATGTGATCGTCTCTCATAAAGTGAATTTTGATTGTACATTTTCTTTATGAGGCCCATTGTAGACCTCAAATTCCCTTAATGAGATCAACAATGTCTCTAGGAAGTGCGTAACTCGGGCCTAGGAGGGGTGTAGCAACCCAAAAAGAGCCAAAATTCCAAACCGCAAATCCATCCAAACCATTTCTCGGGTTTTTCTGCCTTTTGAGTAGAATCCGTGGTTAAAATCCCGCATCTTTTCTCACCTCGAACAACCTCTCGCACATAGATCTTCTTCCGACAAGAGTAGTTTCTACAGCTAGCGCTTATACTTTCCGTTGCCAGGTTACAGTCAGTGTATTTCGACCATCTTCGTGGCTTCCGAGTGAATTCCTTTTGGAGCATCGTGTACTTACATTGCCGTTGATATATAATGATATGCCTCGCTTGTTTTTGCTCATATGTATGATGTTTTGATGTATTCCTACATTTTTCCAAATTTTTATATGTTTTATTCTTGTTTGAATTACGTGATATATGTTCTATATTCTTGTTTCTCCCATTTTTGGCTATTACAATGGTATCAAGAGTGGATGATATTTGGCTTAGCTTTCTGTGGGCATTTGCGCACATCATAAAATAAGAAGAAGAAGTAGAAAATAAGAAGTCTACAATGGCGAAGGATTGAGTTTTTCCACACTTCTCTTCATATCTACAAGGATCTCACCTTGGAGATCAAAGGAATGGGAAGGGAAGGCAAAAGGAAACCTTAAGAGGGTTTCAAAATGGAAAAGGTCTCAAGCACTTCCTATCAACAAGATAGTTAACCGATGGTGTTGCAGTTCCACAATATCCTACTATGCCCACTTTCATCGTTAAGGAAATGAATGGCATGGAGAGGAGGATATTTGGAGCATGAGACTATGATTTATTATCTTCACAGTACAAATATCAATCTTTCATGAGGATATTTTAATTTTTGCTAGATTAAAGAGAACCGAGACCCCGCAACAACAATAGAAGAAGAGGGCATATGCATAATAGATTCTTTCTCTCGCCTACATTCGATGGATCATCCAAAATCATGGCAAAGGCTTGCATGGATAAGTTAGCTGATTTCTTCTAGCTACACGCAAGAAGCGGAAAGGGAAGCCATTGAGATTTGGCAGGCCGCACCTTAAGGGTGAAGCAAATGATTGGTGGTTCGACAGATTGAAATGATGCAAGAGGATCGTGTATGCGTATTTCACTCAAAGATATAAGAAACCCGCAGGCACATTCCATCGAGACATTCTCTTCCGAAAATAAAGAGAAAGTGTATGAGGAGTAGAAGGGAGATGTCAAAGCATCATACACCGGAGAAGAGTAACCACCACCACCGCAGCTGCGTAGTGGTACTTACATTAGTAGGAGGAGAACTTGAATTTTGGCAATATGTTCCCAAGACTTCAACATTGAGATTCCAAGGCATGATTCAGAGGAGCATGAAGAAGAGGAAGTGTATACTCCAACACCTATAACAATATAGATGTACCATCACCATCACCAAGAGTTAGAGAAGAAATTGCAATCGGTCGAGGAACTCTTGTAGCTTTGTAATATTTTCTCCCAAGCATCGACTCGATCCAAGGTATGTAAGCATTTCCACCCGATATTATTCTCTGACATCAAATGATATTTAGGTCATGCCATCGTGAAATTTGCAGATAATGTATAAAGGTTAGAGCACATTGTTTATTTGGAGCAATAGACTATCAATGCGCAGGACCTTGACCGGTTCAAGGAGAAGACGATAACTATCCCATTTTCACATCATACTTCGCTACACACAACACTTTGTATTGGAGTGTGGAGTTTTAGAGATGGTATTAGCACATTCCTAATGCATGGAAGCTATACAATATCTTTTGAGAACCTAAGTTACCGAAGCCACCGAGCTATTGTATTATATTTACGATAAAGAGATATTTTCCATTATGCATGCATTGGTCAAATTCCGACAAGCTTTTTTATTAAGTAAGAGATTTCATGTGAAGACCAACCACCATAGTCCCCGACATCTTTTCGAGGAGGAGCAAGAACTATGTATGAGGCAACAACGAAGGACGAAGACAATTCAGACTATGAGTTCAAAATTGTGTATGGAGAGGGCCATGTGATCGTATGCACTATCACTGAGATTAGCGCTAAGTTGTCACCGAGGAGCAAAGATGATTTGAAGGCCCGCTTATTATTTGAGCATTCCGATGATCGCTTCACTTCATGAAGCATGGGATGGGAAAATGGAATATGGTAGACATCATGTAATGGATAAAATATTCCATTATCGCATCGCAGGCTTCTTGATGACCACCTCTACAACTTAAAGAGAATTTTCTGCATGTAGCATATTCAAAACCTCATAGGTTCTACCAGCCGTAGGAGAGGTTCTCATGGGAAGACTCAATGAGGATGCACTTCAACATATCATGGAGTGCAAATATTTTCATCGATTATGGGGGATGTTATTGTCGAGGTATTCACATTGCTTCAACATTTTTACACAATACATCTCTTCACCCATGACCAAGATTATCTTTCTCTCGAATGTCTTCATGCTTTTATTGTCTTCCCAAGGCCATAAGATAGTGATGAGGACAAGTATTGTATGAGTTGTTTTTGGCGGGGAAATTCTTCATTAGGTGGATACCGAGTTGGTGTATGACAGAGTCATCACCCACAAATAGATGGATGGATGGAGATGATAAGAAAATGGCTAAAAAACTACTTGTAGATCTATGGCACGCAGGCAGTATGAAGCATTAAGGTTGCGCTGGTTGATCTTGGGTGAGTATGGTTACCACCCGACATTTCGCATTGGTATGTTCCATGCCTTACAAGACTTAGGAGATGCGTAGGGCCGGAGGCATGGCTGCAATCGTTACTTTTGGAGAGTTTGGCCATCACGTGACATATCACATGTCAATGGGTATGTTATTATTTGGGAGTTTGCATGATACTCATATGATATGAAAACAGTAGTTTCATGTTGGTTTGATGTGACATTGTACATGTTAATTGATATATCATTTCTTCATGCTTTTCACTATGATGAGGTGGGGTGGCAACAAGAGTCATTGTTGCGCTAGTTACTCTTGGGAGGATATGCATTGACATTCTCCCATACCTTGCATAATGATGACGTGGGATGGCAACAAGAAGCCTTGCCGCGTTGGCTTCGTTAGAGAGTATGGCCACGATAATTGGTATGATGATGAGGTAGTGTGGCACAAGAGGAATTTCGTGGTCGCTTCGAGAGAGTATGGCTACCATACTTGGTATGATGATGGTGTGTGATGTGGCAAAAAGAGGCATTGCCGTGGTGGCTGCTATTTGGAGAGTATGGTTCGACATTTCACATGTCAAACCATATGTCTCTATTTTCTATTTTGCACAATGTTGAGATAATTCTTAAATCAAGCAAGGCCACTGTGGCCAAGGATTGGAGCATGGAGATACAACCTACTCTATGTAGCATGGGTTGAGAGATATCTTATGAGTTGACTTTCCACTTGGGGAAGGAACCACTACACTCTACATATCTCATGTAGAGAAGAGGCTCTAGATACCGTATGGTTGCCACTTGGGGACTCATTGATGAGGAGAGGCATCTAGCTACACAGACGAAGGTCATTCTAGACATTCTAGAGAGGTAGTTATGGAGTTGGGAATTCATAACACATTGGAGCAGACAGGAAAACCTTTCCATATGAGGATGCCACTTGGGAGGGAGATGCAGTGGATTTTTGTAGCATCCACTTTTGTAGTTGCTTGAGGACAAACAACATTTTTATGGGGAGGACCTATGTAATATTCCAAATTTTCCATCGTTGAATTGGAATATCGTATTTCCTTCGTTTCTTATTTAGTTAAGTAAATAAAAGGGTGAGGGACCCATAAACCAAGGATAAAATGAAATCCACTTATAGTGTGAATGTGGGTTAATTCGAGTAGTGGACAGGAAGACAATAATGAAGAAAGAGTGAGGTCATAGAACATTAATGAGGAATATGATGGAGATAGTGGAGGAATAAATGCAAGATGATGGATATAGTGAAGAAGCAATTGCAAAGAGATGATGAAGGAAGCAGTAATAAATGCACACTTGATGGAGGAAGTGAGAGTAATCAGTAACAATGATGGAGAACATGGAGGATAATGCAGCTTCTTATGGAAGCTAGTGGCCACATGTGCGTCAGCTTATGAGGTGTATAAAGGCTAGGAAGGCTCACAACCATAAAAGGAAGATGAGGGCAAGAAAAGGAAGGGGGTTTGGATTTTTATTGTTGAGTGTCGTACGACATTTATTCCGCACGTTTCAGCCCGTTTAGCTAAGTCCGTTGTGTTGTTTAGAACCAATTGTTCTGGAGCGAGAATCACACACTTACCCAGCTGGGACTTCGAGTGCCTACTCCGGGAAGGTCTTCTTGGGCAAAATTCATCATCCGGAACCGCACGACTTTCGGCCCACTCTCATCTCGCACTTCCAAACACGGGAATTACGCATTCCCGAACTTGGGTTTGAGAGTTGGAAGGTTGTTCTTAGTACTCATCCGAGAAACCCGTGGAGGTAACAACCCTTCACACAATGGATCCATTTCTATATTTCAGAGTTTCATTGTCATATCCGGCATTAGGCCATCCATTTATTCTCCTATGCAAGAACATTTCCCGTAGGAATTGCGTAATTTCGTAGTGAGGGTTTGAGGAGAAGAGGAAGTTCCAAGAAACTCACTTGGAATCATGTGAGAGTTTAATCCTTTTCCACTGGGATCACTTCAGCTGTACTCGAGATCAAAATTATATTATCTATTGACAAGCTACATCATCAACCCTACTATTCAACACAATATTTTCCAAATAGTTGTGCATGGAGCAAACAGATACTCGAAGGAGGAGCTAGATCTCATGTTGTGAGTTTGGGATCGAGAGAAGTGGGACCAACCCTTCATTTAATGAGCCGAGTGGGTGCTATTGCACGTATAGATCATTTTTTAGCCCCATATTGCGTCTGTCTCCAGGAGTGCGTAACTCGGAGCAAAAAAAGTTGTGCAACCCAAAAAGGGTCGAAATTCCAAACTCAAAATCTAGCCAAACTATTTCTCGGGGTTTTATGGTTGTTTCGAGGGAATCTATGGTTAAAATCTTGGATCTTTCTCGAGAACTCCATCATCCTCACGCACATAGATCTTCTTGCCGTAGCAATTAGGTCACATAAAGAATAGTTTATACTTACTAGTGCTAGGTTACATTATTGTATTTCAGCCATCTGCTATGGGTTTGAAAGTGCATTCCTTTTGGAGTACCTGTACTTACATTGTTGTTGTTATATAATGATATGGCTCATTGTTTCTACTCATATGTATGATGTTGTGACGTATTCCTGTCATTTTTCCAGTTTTATATGTTTTATTCTTATTTGGAATTATGCATATGTCCTTATATTCCCGTTTCTCCAATTTTGGGATATTAGACCCTTGCATCAAGCGCTTCCCGTAGATTCCTCTAAACTTTATCGATGTATATGCCAAAGAGGATAGGGATAGTAAAACCTGCTTAAATCCAATATTGCAATTAATGTCTTTAAACCACCCCTACATTTTCTTTAGATTAAATTTAAGTTATATCTTATTACCAATTTTCTAAAGATTGAAATGAACCTAAAAACCTTAGTAAATAGGATTTATCCCCCCACACATATATAATTAGTGTGTGCAAAGTATGTATAAAACTAAGTACAATTTGAATGATTTGAAATCAAGTCATATGATTAAATAAAATTAAGTTACTTCTACTTTGTAATTTTTCATTAATGGTGAAAATGTAAGCATCTCTCATAAATATATTATAAAAATATAGCATATGTAAAATGAATTTAATAATACATTAATAAACATATATATTATCGTCTAAATATTATATATTCAATCAAATATATTTAATATATAATAATTATATCTATTTTAGCTTATGTAATATTTTTTAAATTATTATTAAAGATTTTATTATTATTTTTTAATTTGTATAATTATTAAATATTAATTAATTAATTAATTGAAAACCTTTATGGGAAATAAAAACTTTTGACTTTATGTCACTAATCCCTTCATATAACTAATTTACCACTCACCATGGTAAAAAACAAAAAATTCATTTACTAATACATAAAGGCTTTGCCACCGAATATCCCCACATAATATTATATCTATAAATGTATACATTCACTCATAATCGGGCCGAGCCTATATTAAAATAAATTGACACACACACATACCCAAGTAATGTATACATATTATTATAATCAATGAAGCATGTATTAATAAATATGCCACGGGGTCCGGGCAACAAAACTGACCTGCGTACATATTTCCCGTGCTCGCATAAGTTTTTGAGTTGTCTATGAAGGTTTTTGTGGTTATAAATCAAATTTTTTGAACTAAGTTCTAAACCCAAGAAAGTGTTTTCATTTCCTCGTTCTAGTTTGGCCATGTCAATCTACACTCGTGTTTTTTGCCCTACCTCACAATTTAACCCGTACAATTCGTTCGATTATAGCCGGAAATACCTCTCCAGCTTCCTTCACCCATGAACGTAAGTTTGGTTCCATCCCGTGACCTATCCAGGATTTCATTCCCGCTGTGCTTTAAGTTCTTCTCGCATGAACATAATTTATGAGTATGATAGATAATGTTTGGTTTCTTTTATTAATTAATGGTTTTGACCTTAGATTGGTATAGGGTTTCAACTAGCCCTCGCCTTAGAGCTCATTTTAAGAATTGCTATTGTTGTCCGGTTTGGCTTAATGGCTACGATTGTGACTCAAGTTTTTCTTTAAATATTCATACTCGACACAAAGTTGTCGAATTCTTCGCCATGGAAAATACATGTTCTACATCCGGGTTATTTACTTAGTTTCCCGTTTTTTATCAACAATTAGTGATATATAGGTTGAATTACATATTTATGGTGTCAATTTATTATTGTTCCGATGGTGTGAACCCGCAACATTGTTTCAAATTTAAGGAACATTGCTTTCCGCATCGAATGCTTCGCTTACTTAAGGTGTTAGTTCATTATTGTTCTAGTGGTGTGAACTTGTACTTTATTTTGAGAGTTAACGATTCTTATTTTCTCGCTTCTAAAGTTTTACTTTTTTATGAATGATATCAAGCCACAACTATGAAACTACAAACTTTGTACCGGGATATCGTCACATACTCAATCGTTTCCCCTTATTTCGTTTGTTTCTTTCCCCGTTTAAGGTTACGTACCCCGAGGTTAATTTCCTTTTCAAACATTATGAGCCTCATACCTCGAATTTAACTTAATACAAAGACCATGTCCATAAGAGACTCATTCTCCAGTTGTCAAGAATGTTGGCTTGGATTAGGGTCAAACCCTATGCCACCAAAATACATATTACCGATGAATACTTAAATTTTAAAACTACATTTCACAAGGCTACGCTCACAATCACATAAGTTCATATTATATATTATATAATAGGTAATTTCATAACTAATGTTTAACACCGTATATTAAAGTCCATAAACTCTTATTTCTAGTTTAATACAAACTTACAAACAATGCAAACAAAGAAGGTTTTATCACTTGTTTGAAATATAATAAGTTTGCCACAAGATTTGTAGAAAATGAAATTGTTCCACCCAACCGATCCGAAAGAATCGTATTAGTTTTGTCAGTATAAGTATCCTCTCGCCTACTAACATGTGCATACTTGTCTCATTAGTTTGCTTAAGGATCGAGGGGATTTTAACCATGAATTGTCGATGATTTTAGTGAATTAGAAGCATGAAATAAGAACAAATAAAACTCGAACAATAGTGTAAACCGTAGAAATAAGTCACCATATATAATCTATACGTGTTACAAGCATGATGAAGCGCTTCACCCTCTGGGCTACATCTGTCCAACTCCCAATGGTATGTCCATCTTTCATTATGCTCAAAATTTTGCAAATACGTGCGCTTACGGGCCTCTCAATGGTTGTTTTCTATGCACCAATGGCTCTAGAATGCTCCAATTAGTCTAAAATGACTCTTCATTCACTATGAATGGGCGAAAATTGAGTTTCCTACTCTTTTGCCCATTTACACCTAGAAAACTCCACTAAAAGTGGAGGAGTCCACTTAATCGGATTTAAGTTAGCCAACTCCGCAAAAAAATAGGCGCGTCCCAAATCTCTCCAAAAATAACTATTACAATAAATGTTGTGGTTAGGTGCCACATGCGCACCCCGAAGTCTCGCCCCGACCGTAAATCTGGCCACAGAATCCAAGGCATGTAACTATGGGTTGGTTGGTTGGAACTCGGTTTAAGTTGTGAGCTAGGCTAATCGTTATATAAGCACGCAAATTTTTTGTGGCCATGTGACATATATAACACAAAACTTTGCGAATTTTTGTGGTTGCAGTGTTACGCTTAACTGCGGAAGTTTGACGCCGTAACATGTGACCACCCAGGGCGATGTTACGGTTGGGACCGCTAGTGGTCCTTAACCCCCAATGCGATTTTCATTGAACAATAGAACAAACCCGCAAACTTATAAGGTTAAGTACTACATGTAGCTCTCGGCGGTTGTGCCATGTGCATGCTCTAATCGAAGGTTGCGGTCGAACCCTCGCGAACCTCTCCCCAAAATTTTACACAATGGTTCAAGGGCCACGGGTGGCCTCAAGGCTAGCCATGTGGAACTCGATTGGCCTTCAAAAACAACGCACAACCATTCAACCAATAATATCACACCACTTGTCAAACTACGATTCTTTCTTTCGAGGAAGGAATATCTTCGAATATTATTTTTGTCGATCGTGCAATCCACCTTGCCGATTAGGCATCCTACCAACCCCGTCACAAATTTTACCTATTTGGGATTTCGATCGTAATGTGACATCTCCCTCATACGACATTAGGTTTTCGAACCATTCACAGCGTTTTCGCAATCAGAAGATGATATCTACGCAACCATCCTAATTTCAAACCAACCCTCGTAACTTTGAATTTTGAGAAAATTTATGAACTCCTCATCACTCCTCCCCTACTGGGAAGCTTTTGGACCCCAAAAGACTTGATTACATGTTGAGTAGATGAGGGCATAACTTTCACCTTTCCAATCTCCATCCACTTTGCCTTGCTTGGCTTAGTGCCTTTGAGCCCAACTCTCAAGGTAGTCAACACTTCCTCTCTTGGATGCTCTTGTCCTCCCATCAAGAATTGTATCTTCTTTGAGCTCATCCAAATTATGGTGAGAAACATTCAATACAGAAGTTGAACATCACTTCTTTGTTCATCAATCAAAGGTGGTTCATACAAGTAAGTTTTCAACATTAACAACCGAATACATTTGCATATATTAAGGCAAGTCAAGTTGAAATGCATTATTACCAACTTGCTTGATGATCTTGAATGGACCATGCGCAAATGGGGGTTTGAGTTGTTTACCTTCCCCGCATTCTTTCTTTGCTAATCCGCAACCATAACTCATCTCCCTCTCTTGGACACTGGTGATCAACTCTATGTTTTTCATGCCTCTCTTTGTATTTTCTTTGGCTTTTCTCAAGTCAGTTTCGAACTTGTTGATGTATAATATGAATTTTCTCAAGGAAATTTCGAGCCTCGTCAATATCACTATGTCCATCTATCGCAACATCCTTCCCAAAGATGAAGTCTAATACATTTAAAAATACCCAAAGCATACTTCAAAAGGCGATGATGTTTGAGTTGAAGATTGCTTTTCCGGTTGTAAGTGTGTTGAATATAATGAAATTGCTCATCCCACAATTTAGGATGTTTGCTGCAATATCCTTCAATAGATGCACAAAGGTTCCGTTCACCACCTCAGTTTTGTCCATTTATTTTCAAATGAAAAAGCAAGACTTTCTTCAACTTTGTGTCCACCGTCTTCCAGATTTGACCAAAAATTTCGAACGAACCTAGAATCCCCATTTTCACTAATAATAATAGAAGTTGGCAATCCAAAATGAACCCAAACATGCTGAAAATAAAGTTGAGCAAACTTTGTCTTTACCAGTAATGGTTTTCTTACATGGCATAAGTATACACATTTTACCGAATCTATCCACAACTACATAAAGATAATCATGCTATTTTCTACATATAGACCTCCAAAAATTCCATGGAGACACTTTCCAATGGCCTCGATGATACCGTAGTGGCATGTACAACCCAATCTTCCTATTACTAGGCTTACTCATTGCACACATAGAACAACCTCTTATAAAATGCGACACACTATCTATCATGCAAGGCCAATAACAATACCTCTATAGGTGCGCCATCGTTTTGCTTACCCCAAAGTATCCAAGAATAAGAGATGAATGAGCTTCTCTCATTACACTTAACCTCTCTCCTTGTGGTATACACAACTTTCCCAAAATGAAATAGCAAATTGTTATGCATGTGATAATATTTTTCTTCAACTTGATTCCCTTCACTAAAACTAGCATACACATCTCGAAAATCAATGTCATGTGCATATTGTCTCTATGTAACTCTCATGTACAATAGAATCATTTTTGAGTAAAGTAGATGCACTAATGATTGGTCTTCGGAAGTGATATCAAAATTGATGGAAAATACCTTTGTACCTTATAACCAAGTGAAAATTGTTGAAGAAATCCCATCCACCGAAATCTCCTAATTACTCTAATTTTGTTTCCGTGATCATAAGTACTCAGAATACAGATCAGAGTGTACAATAGTTTATTTACCCATCAAGTAGTGTTTCCACTTGTTGAAAAATTGTACCAACGCATATGTATTTTTTGTCATATGTAGGATAATTAGTTGGCAACAACATTGAATGTTTCGTAATGAAAAGAGATAGGCTTACCATGTTGAAAAATAACTGCACCCATGGCATAATCATTAGCATCGTTTGAATCTCGAATGGCTATCTCAAATTTGATAATGAAAGGACTAGAGCTTAACCGATCTTTTCTTTTAAAGCTTCAAAGCTTGCTATTGTTTGCCTCCCTATTAGAAGCCTTTCTTCACACTTGTCACCGCATGCATAGGAGCCGCGATGGAAGAAAAGTTAGCAATAAAATTTCTCCAATACCGAGCTACACCTAAGAAACTTCTTACCCTAAGCATTATTTTGGGTGTGGGCCAATTCACAATGGCTTCCACTTTAGAAGGATCAATTCCTCAACTCTCCTCCCACAATATGTCCCAAATAGACCAAAATGTCTTTCCAAACTCACACTTTGACATCTTAAGAAATGATTTCTCTTTTCTTCCAAACATCACACTCTATTCACATGCAAGACATGATCTTCTCTTTGTTTTGCTGAAAACAAATATGTCATCTACACACAATACAAAGTTATTAAGGAATGGGCGCAAAACACTATCCATAACACGCATGAAAGTTGTCGGTGCATTACGCAAACCAAATGGCATAACTAGCCACTCAAAGAGTCCTTGTTTGGTTTTGAATGCAAGCCTATATATCACTTTCTCAGAATTCTTACTTGATGATATCCACTTCATAAATCTAACTTATTCAAAAAGTATGTTTTTTTTAGTTGATCAAGCAAATCATCTATTCTTGGGTGTGGGTAATGATTCTTTATCATTATCTTGTTCAAAGCTTGGAAATCTATACACATGCACCATGTCCCATAATATTTGGTATCAAGACTATGGGTGAACCGTATTGCGAGGTGCTTACTTATGATTCCTTTATCCAACATTTCTTTGGTTTGCATCTCTATTTCAGCATTCTCCATTATCGACATGTGAGACATACCGATGTTTGGAAGAGGACAATCTTGTCATAACCAAATCTCATGTTGAATATCTCTTTTTGGGAGGCAATCTTGTTGGCTCGAAACATCTCATGATGTGTATTAATTACATCATATAAATCTAATTTCAACTTAGGATCACATCCCTCAAATGATTCATGATTAACATTAGCTTTAGGCTTAATCATAAGGAGAAAAATTCTTCCTTGAATTTACCAAATTCTTTACTCATCTAGCATTTACTATAGCAATGTTTGTCTTGTTGCGATGTGCTCTAACAATGTACTCTTTGCCATTTTTGAATAAATGATATTTTTTCTCATGTCAATGGAATATTGCTTTCTTGTCATAGAAGTAAGGACTCCCCAACACAATACCCGTTATGTCAAGTTTAACCACATCTAATTCAACCGTGTCAACAACATTTGCACCGATTGCAACCACAATATACATTTCCCTCTTTGAAACTTGTAATTTTTCATCCTTACAAATCCAACTTAATGGATATGGTTTTGGATGTGGTATGGTCTCAAGGTTAAGTTTTGATCAATTTTTCATAGATTAATTTTTCTTGTGACCTAGTGTCAAACAATGTGTCAATCTTGGTATGTTTGGATATGACCTCACATGAAACAGCTTCAATTCTTCTTCTTCATTCGAGAATGTATGTGACAATACGTACTAGTGCACCGTGTTTTAGTTTCAATTTGTTTTCCTTTTCTTCATGTTCCTTCAATCCCATGGTTGCAATCTTAGATTCACTGGGGGGGGGGGGGGGGGGGGGGGGGGGGGGGGGGGGGGGGGGGGGGGGGGGGGGGGGGGGGGGGGGGGGGGGGGGGGGGGGGGGGGGGGGGGTAAAAAAAAAAAAAAAAAAAAAAAAAAAAAATAAAAAATAAAATGGGTGTATTCTTTGCACATTTTGTCCCTTCAATTACCTAATTTTTTTTCTTTTACCATTTTGGCTTTTGCATATGAGCTAATGGATAAAATTGTTTTTTTATAGGCGTACAACCGACCATGATAGAATTATCTTACTCATGTTTCTTGATCTCCTCCTTTGGTCTTGGCTTCCCACCAAACAAGTGTTGCACCTTCCATTTTCAATTTGTTAATTGAATTTGGTATCATCATCTTGAAGGTTCTCGATTCTCAACAGACTTCTAATTTCCCGATCCAATTATCAAAATTTTCTCTCGCATTAACTTCACTATTAAACATCGGGTAATTCAAACTTAACATCAAGTTTTGAAAAATGGACTTTACCAAAGGTTCTTTAACTTGTGTGGCCGATGTACCTAAGAAGAAGTAGAGGATGATGATGATGAGGGTGAGGATGATGGATCTCCACGCTTCCATTTCATTTCCCTTTCTTGACTTATCTTCACCATTGTGACCTCCCGAAGATCCCCGTCCTTCCTTGTGAAGTTTGATCCTTCTCCTTCTAGTCTCTCATTCCTTTCTTGATAAAGGATTCTAACCATTCATTCACGTCAAGAAATTCTTTCGAACACTCTTTCTTCCTCCTTTGGGATTAAATTCTTCATGGATTTATCCTTCCCTATGAAACATGCTTAACGTAGATTCTCGTTGGCCCTTAGAGGTGAACTAGGTGGTGGAGATTATGGCAATCTTGCTCTTTGCTTTGCACTACAAAGAAAACACCCTCTAGCAAATTTTGAGGAACCCCTTATAAAGATACCCCATACATATGTTTCTAGCAAGAGGTTACTGCAGGAGTTTAAGGCTGAGGGTTTTGCGTATGTTTTCTCGCTTCTAAGTAAGTTTATCATCCAAAATCGCACCGGGTGTTTTCACAAGTGAGCACCAAAGGCGCCAAAAAATTGGCACACCAAACACTATGCACTCTCGTATACGCCCGATGTGTTGTATTATTGAAGAGAACCGGTGCTTCATAACTCTTCAAGGCTTGGCAGACCATAAAACACCGCACTGTTAGAGAACTCATTTCTGCCATGGCCAGAAATCCCACCGCGTAATCATAAAACACCGCACCAAAATAGAAGCTAACCACGCGTTCGTAAGACATAGGATGTGTGCCTATAAACCATGTGCAATCAAAAGGGTTAAATAAAAACACCATGTACCCAAAACCACATTTTTCACTTTTTTTTCGCCTCCAGAAGCCTCAATCACCCTGCGCTCTACAAGAGAAAGCATCCTGTGCACAAAAATTGGGTACCAACCTGACACCATGCACTCCATACACACCCACCTCCGGTGCATCCTATCATCAAGTAGAGCACCGTGCTTCATTGGTCTCCTTTCTCACACATGCATCATAAAACACCGCACAAAACAGAATAACCTGAAAGCAGAGCAGAAAACCCCACCGATGCATCATAAAAAAGTGCGCTAAAACAGAAACCGACCAAATATGTTCGTAAGAAATAGCACCGTGTGCCTATAAACCCGTGCACCGAAGATGGTTAAATAAAAATTACGCCAAAAAATTGCATTTTTACTTTTCTTAGTGCTTCGTAGCTCTCTATCACCGGTGTGCTCTTTACAAGAGAAAGCATCGGTCGCACAAAACATTGGCACACTAGACACCGTGCGCTTTCGTACACTCTCGCTCAAAGGTATCCTATTAATATAGAGCACCGGGTGTTTCATTAAATATTCCACCCAAGGCATCATAAAACACCGCGCTAAAATTCATAAACCGCCCTATAAGCAGAGTTAAGAAACCGCACTAGTGCATCATAAAACACCGCACCAACTCGAAATCGGTTCTGGTGCAGTTTTAAGCAACCACACCGGTGCTCCCTATAAAACCTTGTGCACCGCAGTAGGGTTAAATAAAAAGAAATTATGACAAAACCGCATTTTTCACTTTTCTAGTGCTCTCAAGAGCTCTCAAGCACCTATGGCAATTTATCCGTCCGAGCCGCCTTGACATCGTGCTCCCATTGCACCCATTGCATGCACCACCGCTGTGCATTTCACTAATCTCCAGCTTGCATTTTTCAAAATGTTGGAAAATTTTCTTTTGCAAATTTATAGCCTATATGCCTCCTTTACTTGCCGAAATGTAAAGGTATTTTTCTTGTTTTTCCATAATTAATATTTTTAGCGGATTAGAATTTCAAATAACCCTAAAATTAACCATTTAAAAGGAAAAATAAATAAATTGTTGCACGGTGTACACAAGTTGTTCGGCTTGCACCGCAACCAAGGGTATCCGCACCGTGTCTCAAGCAGATCGAAAGGCACCCCGTTATTTTAAAATTTTTAAAAAGTGCTAAGTATGCTCATTTAGCCAACAGACCATCGACCATGGGAATAGTAATGTGATGTGTCGATGGAAATATCTACCCCGATGTCTATCAATGCAACACATTCGGCATTCTAACAAAGAGTCAATGGCACAGCCTGTAAAGATCGTGTCAAAGGGACTATGTACTGCCTAGAAGGTCTAAGGCAACAGATGACAACTATATGCACGGTAGGAGTATATTTGTGCCAATACGATCAGCTTTCCACCATATAATAGTCAATGGTGCTTTAAAAGTTTTAGGGTGCACCGCATATGGTGCATTGAATGTCATTTGGGGCACTAGCCTTGATGCGCGACAAACAAACAACACATCAGAACCGGTGCATGACTATTTTTTGTGGCGCACCAACTGGTCTGTTTTTTTTTCCAAAAAAAATTATATATGTATATTCCTAAATACATGTCTCATTTAATAAAAAAAAATATTTAATATATCAATCATCAGAGAGAAGAGGGGGAACAACAACAACAATAGGCTGAGAAGTATGACATGGTTTGCCTATGGGAGGCACGAGAGAGGGAAAGAGATGTGTACCCTCGCCCTATTACAATAGCTACCCAGGGGCTCCTACAAGGTGTAAGCTTCTCAAGTTCTATGAGGAGGCTACTTCCTAAAGTCCCATGGTGTGTTTCCTTTTTTGAGACATCTTATCCGCAGGTGGAATGCCCACCAACAGGCTTTCCAGGTTGGTCTTGACCAATGGTACACACCCACTAAGGAGGATATATATTTCATTACAGGGCTATCAAGGAGAGGGGTGGATTTTCCCTCATTCGCAGAGGTTCCAAATGGTTTTGTAGTAGGGATTCAGTTAGTTTACTACTAGAGATACATTGGAGCAGATGTACTGTCTCCTTTAGAGTTTCAAGTCCCTGGAGGTTAGTTACGTATTGGTGCATTTGGTGAGGAGGCGTAGTGCTCTCACTTCTCATTTTGACCATTTCACACAACACCAGTGACAAGAAATGAATTATTTGCCCACTTCTATATTATGTTGATTCTTTAGTACATGAGCCACGACTTTTCAGGTGGTCTACCATTTTTTTGCGGCAGTTTTGTACGGCCTTAGATAGATGTCATCCTCATTCACAAGGGAGGGTCAAATTCCCTTTTGCTTCAGAGATTTTTTGTTTATTTTTTGAGAGGTTTCTAGAGATGAGGAATGCTTTTGTTTGGCAACCTCGTAGGCCGATGTTGGAGGCCTGGATGCACATGTGGGGGAAAATGATGCCCAATAGGGGAGAGACTATGTTTCTAGCCAGGATATCGCATGATGCACTGGAATTACTAGCCAGTGTTGATAAGCTGCATCCCTTCATTATGGTCCCCTATCCTTATGCTAGATTGGATTGGCGAGGGTGTGCCAACATCCTCTTCAAAAATGATGAGCCACTAGATGATAGAGGTAATATTACTGTTTTATTTATATTTATTCTAACATGTTCTTTAACTTGTTTTTATTAAATTGTGTAATGAAATTGTCTAATTATTGTTGTGTACTTGTATATATTTTGCATACATTGGCTCTTTTGATGGCGAGGAGATGTCGACACCACCACATGATCCAAGTGTGGATCCTGATGATGATCAGGGCATGCCAGATGCCGAGGATCATCAGGAGGCCGGTGCAGAGAGACATGCTCCTGCAGGTGCACCGATACCACCTTTTTCTAGGCATGGTCGACTTGATACTAGATACATGATGGAGTTGGGTGACCAACTCAGTGCATTGATTGTTGAGGCGGGCATCAGGCCCGCTCATTACAGAGACATACAGGCCGATGATAAGCTATTACAGATGTGGAGAGGCATGCCGCGTGACATGTACAGCATAATGCGGCATGCCATAGGAGATGCGACAACGGTTACGTGGCTGAGGAGGACTGTTGCACGTTATAGGCGTGGTCGAGACACAACAAATGATGGAAAGTCCGCAAGCAGCGAATCATCATCTCATGATCGTTCACCTCGCGCCGCGCCAGATGATAATGAGCCTCCACTAGCATCTAGCAGCAGTCATCATGGAGATGAGGATGGACCATCGGCCACGTCTAGTCAACAACCTATAGCATCCATCAGTACTCATAATCATGAGTAGGCTAGACCATCGACCGTCGAGGTGGCACCATTGACTGAACAGGCCTCCACTAGTACTGCTATTGACTTTGTACTACCACCAGTTGATCCATGATATTTATATTACAGTTGTATATTTTTAACATTATATATATATATATGGTCCATGTATTTTATGTTCATGTTGCAATTGTACTTAATTGACATGTTGGTGATCATCATGACGTGTATATTCTTAGGTCATGTTAGATATGTTCATTTAATGTGTAGCTTGCAGATAGATGTGTATGTGATAGCATGAGTTATTTTACATGAGATGTATACATGTTTGTGTTATGATGATGTTATACAATGCTAATTGTGTTTTGTTAGATGATCATGATCACGATGATGTTAGCGAAGTTGAATGTGTTTTTTTGTCGAATATGATGTTTGTATGATGGTGATCATGATCGTGATGTTTATTAATTAATTTAATATTAAATGACCATGTTATTTATTAAATATTATGTCATGATTTTAATTGAAATTGAAATTTTAATTGTATGTAAAATTGTAAAATTTTATTTGTATTTGTATTTGTAATTGTAATTTTAACTGTAATTGTATGTAAAATATTTAATGTAAAATTTTAATTGTAATTGTAATATTTAATTTATTGTGAAATGATTGTAATTTTAATTATATATATGAAAATTTTTAAAATTCTAATTCTAATTCTAATTGTATGTAAAATTCTAAAATTGTAATTGTATTTGTAATTGTAATTTTAATTGTAATTCTATGTAAAATATTTGTAAAATTGCAATTGTAATTGTAAATGTAATTCTAATTCTAATTCTAATTGTATGTAAAATATTTGTAAAATTTTAATTGTATTATCGTGAAATGATTGTAATTGTAAAATTTTAATTGTAAATGTAATTGTATGTAAAATTAAAATTCTAATTCTAATTCTAATCGTAATTGTATGTGAAATTGTAAAATTGTAATTGTAATTTTAATTGTAATTGTAATTTTAATTGTAATTGTACATAAAATATTTGTAAAATTTTAATTGTATTAATGTGAAATGATTTTATTAAAATATTTAAATTTGTAAATTTGTAAATAATTGTAAAATAATAAATCTAGAATAATATGAATTTTTGTAACATAATAAAGTTTAGAAAATAATGCAAATAAATTCATGTACTTTATAATTATCATTATTTTATTATGATCTTACATACCAAAAAAAAGAACTTTATACAGTACGACATTTCTAGCGGAGATTCCTAGTTTTTCGTCCAGTGCGCTTATCATCATAACACGCACCAGTGTGTCTTAGTACTAAGACGCACCATTGCTTCACAACTCTTCCGCACCAGTCCATCATAAAACACCGCACCAAAACATAAACCTCAATCTTATGAAATTGCATCGGTGCGCCTATAAAACCCCACGCACCGGAACATGGTTATTTTGTAAAGTGCAATATTGGAGCAGCGGAGGGTTCGAATCGCGAGCAAGAATTTTTTCGAGGATATGAGGGTTTGAAAATACGAGAGTTTGAATTTTGGATGAGAAGTTTATAGCAGAGAAAATGAGTGATTCAAACAGAAAGATGGACAAAGACGCTTACAAGGATGCAGACAGCTACCTCGACAAAGTACAAAAGGAGAAAATGAGTACAGGTTGAGACCAGCAAAGAGAATTCAGTTGAGGTCGACGATAGGGTTAAGAGGTCCCATGATGGAGAAAGGGAGAGCAAAGTTGATGGTAGATAAATACCTATCGACGCTCTGGCGACTAACAAGGTGAAACGGTCCTTTGAAAGCAAGGAGTTCTATTCGCTAAGGGATGTCAGAGAGATATCAATTGAGTCTCTTGAACGGGCTAAGAGATCACATGAAGGTAACGATTCTAATTCTTACAAGGATGGTAGGGAAATATTGGATAGTAGAGAAAGATCAATTGAGGTAGTCGATAAAGCCAAGAGGCACCATGAAGGGAAGGATTCTCATTCCCTTAAGGAAAGCAGAGAAAGATCAATTGACGTTGTTGATCGGGCTGGTAGGTCCCATGAAGGGAAAGATTCTCCAGAATGCATTTAAAAGCAGCTGGGAGTATTGTCCGAGCTTCGGTTAGCTTACATAAATTTTTACCAGAAAATCTAACGTCACATAAAATCACATCTTTGGCTTTCAATTGAACCTGAATGGCATCTCTAAATTGTCTGAGTTGTGGTCCTATGGATGAAACCAGTAAAAATTATGCTTGTATTATAAATGGAAATCCACTAACCATTTATATGGGAAAAAAAGCATAGATACCTGCAGCCACCATATTTCCACCTGCAAATCAGTTTCCCATTGGAAAAGATAATGTAATAGCCCATTTTGCAATGTATTTCCTCTACTCAACTAGCCTATACTCATTTTCTACGGGAAACCATTGCCTCCACATGTAATAACTGTATCGTCTAATCGAAAATCGGTCTTCTTTTGCTAAAAAATGCCAAATGAAGGACTCGTTGTCATTGCTCCTAAAACATTCAAGGTCAGTTTCTCGTAAAATAGAGATTGTATAAATTTTGTTAAGATCAAGATAGAAATCACAAAGGAGAAAAGAGGAAATTGGATGCCAAGATGGAGGAGGAACTTACAAATGAGCAAGCAGATCATGGGTCAACAAGAAGATCATGGGGCACCTTTTCTTGTTGCAGGTTATGGAAAGGTCCAAGTTTATTATTCTAAAAGAAGAAGAGGTGTAGTTTTTAAAAGAAATGGCCCAAATATTTTCACAGCAAAATTTACATTTCCAACATGTCTAAAACTAAAATATCTCTAACTTCAATAAACTGCTCAAAAACAAAAATTTCCCAACCATTTGTGAAAACTACCCACGTCTTAGCATAGCACAGATTCACATGCCACAATTTCCCACTTGGGACCTATAGTATTGCATATTCACACGCCCCACATTGCATTCTCTCCACATAATCTGTGGAGACCTCCTGCAATAAACAAAATGCATTAGAAGAATAGTTATTTCCATCAAGAATTTATCCAATTCTAATTCTCAATTCTAATTCTAATTATAATTCTCAAATATAAACAAAATTCTAATTCTCAATTTTTATGGTTGGAGTTCACTAAAATTTGGTGTACACACCTAAAAGTAATTTCGGTGCCTTAATCGCAAATCAGTGCTACTGTACATATAACTGCACCGGTGCATTTTAGCTACTGCGCACCGGTGCCAGTGTTACAAATGGATGCATCGATGCAGTCCTATTAAGTGATGCACCGGTGGCAAATAAACACAAATTAAAAAAAGTGCAACTCTATTTTCTTTAAGTGAAAAAAAAGCAGAAAATTGAAAAATGGGAGGCAAAATTTTTTCGAAAATCTAATTTCATAAAATAATTCTTTAAATACTAAACACTTTTCATTATTTCACTATTTTTGCTAAAATTTTCAGCCAAAGATTTGCAGGAGACATACTTGGAGCAAGAGAGCACGAGAACACTGTGGAGGAGTGAAATACGTTCGAACAGAACTATTCAAACAATCAGAAACCAAACCTATGGTGATTCAAACCCTGTATCATAGAATTTCAAACCATCTCGTGATTAAATTTGATTATTTCTTTTGCTCTTTTTTGCATTTTTTTTACTTTTTCTGCAGTTTTATCCATTTTTACCCTAAACCCTTCATTTTTTTGTTTCTTCCCTTTCTTCTCCATGTTTCTGTGATTTCAGAATTAGGGCTTTTCATTTTATATTGACATCCAACCCACGGGATGACTTGCATAGTCGGATCCGAATCCATTCGGCCTTTGCATGAATTTTTGGAAAAAATGGATTTTTTTTTATCGGTGCTCCCTCTGTAACCTAGCACACCGGTGTGCTGTATTATACAGTGCACCATGAAAGTAATGTGTAATAAAAAATTTAAAAACAATTTTTTTTAATCAGTGTGCCATATCTAAAATTGGGCACTGGTATGCTATGTGACGAGGATAGCACCATATGGTCTATTATACTATTTTTGTAGTGCATTTATAATACACCCACGCACCGTCTTCGGTGCGTACGTCATGAACGGCGCACCGTTTTCTTGAGATTATTTTTTTTACCTTAAAATTTGATAATTTATTTATAAATATATTAATGAATGATATGGTACAGGTTTCAGATTGATAAAGAAATGACTAAAAAGAGATCAAGTAACAAAAATACTAATAACACATCAATAAAAGAAAAAAATGCAAGTTCTTTGTAAATTCTTTACAAAAAACGTTATTTTTGAACTCTATGTAGGTTTAAATAATATGTTTTGTTTACTGTGTACCATGCAAAGCCACAAAATGATGAAGCTTGATAAGATTATTTCTGATCTAGGACTAGAAGAGCGTAAAAGCTTAATGGAAAAATTGCAAAAGGATGAATCAGGTGAATGAAAAAATACTATCAATCCAATATGAGTTTCTTTTTTTAATTTTCATTAATAATATACTTAAAATTAATAGATAACATGTGTCAAATAGTCTATTAATTCACATCTGTTTAATGTTCTATAGGGACCAACAACTTAGAAAAGGAAATTTGTTCCAAGAAAAGAAAAAAATAGAACATGCAAAATGAATTGCTCCTTAGCTCATCTGGAGTGATGCTAGAGGTTAGCAAAATTTTGAGGGATCTAGTGGAACGAATGTATAAATGTTCTTTCCACTTACAATACAAAAACCAAACCAATGATTCCAAAAACCAAATTTTATCTAAACTACAGGAAGAGTTTCGAGAGAATTGGTCAATGAGACATGTCAGACTTTTAATATAAAAAATGTACAACAACAAAAAAGAAGGAATGAAAAAATAATATTCCTTTAAATGTTTGTCTAGAATTATTTATAAATATCACTTTTGTTATATTTACTTTTCATATATAAATATAAAAATTAAATAGTTTATTGTCATGTTACATTTTCAAGAAGATTATGAAAATCTCAAAAGATGAACGAGCTGATATCAGAAATATGCTAGTAGGAATGTCCAAAAAGGTGTACAAGGAGATGGTCAAAGAAATGGAAAAAATTGGATCGCAAGAGGAGCCATTTCAACAACAACGTGCTTCAAATGTAATATGTAATCATTGAAATTTTCCATCATTAGGTACAATAAATAAACAATTTAGCATTAAATATTAATTTTCAAGAATTTCCTTGTAGAAAAGAAAATAAAATGGAACCCATTCAGCACATAAAACGGGATGAAAGGAAGAAAAGGGTTGATATCTAAGTTTATGAGTAATTGTTACTTCCTTATAAAAACTTAACTAGATTTCATTTTTGTACTTTGTAAGTTTTTTTACAAAAATCATCATTGAATGTCTTCAAACAGGTGCTAACATACAAAGAAGAACCATCAGACGAATTGATTGAAATTGGGTTAAATATGGGTTGTGAGTATGTGTTAGCATATCAGAAATTAATTGTGAAATTTTTAAGCATCTATTAATCTTGTTTTACTTAGCTCCATCTATAATTAATAGAACAAAAAAAACTTTTATATTAAATATATGATTTGTTATGGGGTATAAAACTTGCAGGAAACAAAGTATGGAACTACGCAAACAGATGAAATTTTGAAAGATTGCATGTTACATGGTTTTGAAAATGTTGGCAATATGATGCAATGTGTTGTCCTTGATGGCAACCTACTTGATGAAGTTGTCCTTGATGGAAATGGACTTGATGAGTTGTCTTTGGATAGCAACCTATTTGTTAATGATGTAAATCTGATGTATCTACAGAGCAGTTCAGAAGTAACAAAGAAAGAAATTCCAGTAAGTGCCAGAGTAATGATGAATAAGATATGTCACAAAGCATACGCAGGTTTGTAAAGGAAAAGTAGCATATGTATGCGTAAAAGTATGTACCAAGTAGCATATGCCTATTTGCGCTCTAAATTTATAAAACCAGGGGACATGGCCATGGTATTGGCCCACAGTATTGAGCGCTGGATTATCTATTTGATCCCATCCAAGAATACCATCAACGGTTGAGTGGTTTTGACTCATGGTATTGGTAAAAGGCTAAAAATATATAAGGAGAAGAGGATCATAGTGCTAGGTGTGCATGTGTAAGGGTTGTTAATGAATAAATCTCTTTAAGAGATATCTGCATGGTTAAACTATGTTTCTGATAGATCTGAATCTATGATGCACCTATGGATATGATGAAGGTTCAAGATCTCTAGATCTAGAAATGATGACTCTCTAGGATGATCTGCAAAAGAAATGATGAAGACCTGGCGCAAGTCTGATGAAGAAATTAAAGAAATCTGGGTAAGTTTATAGATCTGGTCTGTTCTACAAAGTTTATCTTTTACAGATCTATATGCTAGTTTGTCTCAGTAAAAGCGCGTATATACGCGGGTTCGCTTAATAAAAGGCGCGTATGGAAGTTAGGGTTTCTGAAGCTTATTTCATAGATATTACTTATGTTATCTCTCTACTGTCTGTCAATGAAGTCTTCTTGAAGTTCTGGGCTGCTTTAATATGATGTATGCTGCTGATATGATAATGAAAAAATATAATCAATGCTTGAGAAAACATGATGAGGGAAGAATGATTGTCTAAACAGTTATGCATGGTTGATAGATTGTTTGAACATAAATCTGATTTCAGATCTGAATATGAGTCTGAACAAATTCTGAAAGAAAGCTTACACAGAGGAATATGCTAGTTGGTAAAAGGAAAAGCGCGTGTATACGCGGAATCGATAAAGAAAAGTCACGTATTAATTCAGAATATAAAAATGAGTATGCACTGAAGCATACGTAGGTTGGTGTGCAGAAAAGAGCATATATACGCGGGTTCAATAAATAAAAACAGTGTATGGTATCTGAATTAATGGTTGTTCAAGATTGAATTTGTAACTGATTATCTACTCTGAAGTCTGGGTTATTTCTGATATTCTGGTTACAGTGGTATTGTTGTTCTGATTGAAGTTTTGGGTAAAGTATGGATATTGATGTTAAGGGGTTGTATTGAAGTTGTTTTGATCCAGTATGAAAATTGATGAAACGTAGTCTGCAGTGGTTCTGAGGGTTGAAGCCTTCAGTGTGAAAGTGGAAGCTTTCTGCCAGTAGAAGTTGGTGCTAAAATCAGGGGGGATCGAAGCTCCCTTCCAGAAGAGGCTGGTAAACGATATCAGGGGGTTGGAGCTCCCATCCAGTAGTGGCTGGAGAATGAGAGAAGGTTGCAGCCTTCTGCAGGTGGGTGCCTGCGTGCTGGTATGAGTCTGTGCTAGTACAAAATTGTAAGAAGTTTTCTTTATAATAAATATTGAAGACAAAGACGACAGCAGCGGTGGTTTTCTCCCGAATTGGGTTTCCACCTTAAATACTAGTTTTCATGTGTGTTGCTTATGTGTGATGGTTTATTCTGTTATTACTGCACATGCTTACTACTTACTAAACATTTGATGAATGAATGATGTAATGATCTAAGTAAAGAATTAAATGCATTATATCGATGTGTATACGCAAGTTGGGTTTAGTAAAGTAGCATATGGTTTTAAGAGAAAGAAAAAGTAAAAAGTTTTCAGTCAGCTCTAAATACTGATTCACCCCCCCCCCCTCTCTCAGTATTTTTCCCAACAGAAAAAATGTGTATAGTTTATGAGTCAATTGCTGCTATGGTACGTCATTTTTCTTTTCGATTTACATTGATTTCTATTATTTAATATTTCAATTTTCATTATTCTCATCAATGTATATACACTCATTTCAGTTTATTTTTATGTTTATAGATGGAAGGTGAAGAAGAAGAAAAAAATCAACACCATGAACAAAACATTCCTGAAAATAACCCAAGTCATGGAAGTAGCTCTAGCAGTGACAAAAGTTCAAGCGAAGAATGATGATCACTATGTTTGGATATCAAAGCAAGGCATTATATTTTTTGAAATATTTGTCGGTGAAATCAGACATTTTGTTTAATGTAATGGACACAGTGTCCCAATTGAAAGACAAAGGGATACCAATAATTGTCCCATTTTGTATGACAAACACTATATATATATATATATATGCTATTGCATTCTTGATTAATGTCACTATTGCATTCTCCATTGTCATTCTCAAATGCACTAATAAAAATTTAATTCATATGAATATTGTTATAAGATATATATGTGTTGAATTTTGATGAATAATGAATTTTAAAAAACCACAATAATTATGATATGATATAACAAATTAATCCAAACATCACATTAAATTGCATTAATAAAAATTTAATTAATATGAATATTTTTATAAGATGTGTCAACTTTTGATGAATAATGAATTTAGAAAAATCACAATAATTGCACTGTCACAGGTCGATGTTTCTAAAAGATACAAAATAAACACCGATGTGTGTCAGATACTATACACCAGTGCTTTTGTATGCTGCAACGCACTGGTGTGTTGCTACAACCTATGGGCACCACAAAAATACCAAAACCAATTAAAAATCTCGGTGCATTTGTGTGATACTACGCACCAGTGCTTTTATGTGAGACTACACACCGGTGAATTTGTACAATGTATGGGCACCGCACAAATACCAATACCAATTATAAATATTGGTGCGTTTGTTTGATACAACGCACCAGTGCATTTATATAAGTCTACGTACCAGTGTGTTACGACGACCTATGGGCACTGCACAAATCCCAAGACCAATTGGTATGGCCCCATGTGTTGTATCACCAACACTGCGCCTAGTGAAATTTTATACCTTGAGGGTCTGGTGCAGGAACCTTCAGCCACCCCAGGGCCACCGTCTATATCACATGCACCAGTGCGTTGAAACCTTAGAAGCGCACCGATGAAAAAAAACATCCGTAATAACCTTCGGCCACCCAGTTTTTTTTATTTTTGTTGAATTTTCATTAAAAGCTCCACCAAAACCTCCGTAACCATAAACGGATGTTGTAGCAAATTTTGTTTTGACAATTTTAACCAATTTTATAACACTAAAACCTCCTTTATAACCTCCGCTAGAGGGTCTTTTCCTTGTAGTGTGTCTAATAAAATAAAATAAAACACATATATCTACCATATAAATAATGAAACAAATAAGTGTTGTATAGTGATATAAGCATTATTTAGAAAATTGGTACCTCTCTTGCATTAGTTATGTTAGGATCTCATTTTAGGTAAAAGAGTTGATTCAATTAAGGTGTGAGAGGGATAAAATCCAATGATAATACCCTAGGACATGAAAACTCATATTCAAAAAATAAAACAAAACAAAGAAAGAGATGGCTATGATGGTGCTAGATATTATGTGAGCAAGCAACCCATTAACATCGATAAAGTGTATAATAACTAGATCAATATTTGATATTTGCTTAGTACTATTATTAAAAGGTATGATAGTGATAAAAAGTATCTAAATATTACTTACAAAGAGGAAATAAATGATATGGATAATCAAGTAATGACCTCAAATTATAAGTGAACATTAGGCTCATCATTTGGAAAAAGTACTTCTGATGGACGAAGCATACTATAATTTTCATCCATGAAATGTGGGTTTAAACCATTGTATCATAGGTATTTCTTGAAAAAATATGATGTTTTTGAAAAAATATGGTGTGCATACACGGAACCACCCAAGGAAATTGATTTACACTTGGTGGTAAGAAACTAGGAAGGGTGGAACCTCTATTAAGAATTTCAAATGGATAACTTATTGATGACATTATTGCTAGACCAAAATGTTGGAGCCCAAACGTAACATAAACTATTGCTTGAGCACTAAAACTTTAAAAAACATTGTATATATTGACTAAAACAAGGTGACTTAAGGAAGAGTAATCCAACACAAAAAGTATTTACAAATCAAGGCTAAGAGGTAACCTTGATATCATCAATCATGTACATGTCGGTCAATTTAATTATGTCTTAAATTCCATGACATTAAATTATCAATCCAAATAAGTAAACTTGTCAAGTATACGACAATGTATATTCTAGGAGTTTAGCTTTCAATTCTAATGGAAATAAATTTCAATCAAAGAAATTTATACTCTACAAAATCAATTAAATTGACATGAAATGAAATATCAATCTATGAAAGTGATAGAAATCTAGTTTTAAAAAGTAATGAAAATATAATCTATTAAAGTGATAGAACTCTTAATCTAGGCAAGCAATGGAAATTTAATTTAGGAAGCATTAGAAATTTAATATATGAAAGTAGGAAAATATAAATTATGAAAACATATAAACTCAATATATGAATCATGTAAATATATGAAAACTAAAAGCACAAAAAAAAACTCACTCAATCAAATGCAATTCAGTAATCAAGATAATTATCAATACAGATGTTTTAGACATCAATGATTGTTAAATAAAAAATATTACAGAATCGTTAAAAAAATGTGACGACTTCAGCAACTATATTGATTTAAGTTTAGATTGAGTTATTTCTTCTTCAATTTGGTGGATAGTTCAAATTCATTTGTCTATTGTTACATTTTTTGGCCACAAGATGAAATATAGGAAAATACATTTGAAATATCCAAGCATATATCCAAAATCATGCACTCTTTTGAAGAAATTCTTGTGAATATCCTAAAAGGGTTCGTTTTGCACAAAACCCATTTTTTATTTTTTCTAGATCTGTCTTCATTCCCCCAAAAACTACATTAGAATTTGACTACTTATAAATTTCTAAATCACCATATTTGATCAAGTGTTGAAGGATCACACTTAAAATGATAAGAAAAGTGCTACTGCTAATATAAAAAATAAACTAATCTAAAACATAATAAAAATAATCTAAACTGCATACTTTATAAAACTACATGAAATATAAAACTACATCTTATAACAGAAAAATAATATAAACTATAAACTAACTGACACAAGAACTTATGAAATGTGTTTTATTCCAAAATTATAGTGTGTATGTGAGCTCCAAGAGTTCCCCCCTTTGAATGGATAAGGAATTCATATTAATACAAAAACTAAGATAACTAATTAATAAATGTACATTCAAAAATCTATCCTAGATCCACAAATCTCTCCTAGATCCACAAATGTCTCATGTGATTACAAATATGTGTTAAAATCTATCAAGTAATATCTCTACATATCCACTCACAAATATCTAAATATTTGATAAGAAATCTTATCAAAACTTTCATGATTTATCTCCATCAAATGTGCTTGAATGATTATCTCAAATCTTCATCAAATATTCAAGGGTTGAAGTTTATATTCGAATTTGAGGCTAAGTGGTGAAATATGACTTTGTTGAGTTTTCAAATATGCCTAAAAACATCACAAGACTATATTTAATCATAAACTAACTCAAAATACTAAAATAAATTCTTTCGAAATAATAAGTATAAACCTATATATAATCATAATTTTTTTTCTTAATATGAGATTATATGATAGTCTAATATGATTCAATGTAAAGGAAAAGAGTGTGAAAAAGATGATGTTTTGGAGACCCAACATTCCCCCGACCCCCACCAATCAAATTTGTTGCATGTTCTCATAGAAACATTCATAATTCTCATAGACTGGAGTCATCTTATATTCTATAGACTTTTGTTCTCTTTTCTGTAGCCTTTTGTGTTTTATCAACAATTCATTCATGACTTGAGATACGTCTCCAAGATTTTCATCTTTTGCAAAAGTATTTTTTAATTGTTTCTTTTCTCAAGTTCTTGTTATTGTGGACTTTTATTTGAAATATATCTAAGTGGTAGTTCTTATGGTTGGTTCTTGTATGAAAATCACAAGTATTGAAAGTGTTCGTATTTTTTTGGAAAGATTTTCTTTTACTCTTCTTCTTGTTGCAAAAAATAATACTTGGAAATGCATTCAAAATGAAGACCCATTCATATACATATAAAATAATCCTTATCATAATATGAATCATTTCAAAAATTATATATCTTTAAATGAAAGAGAAACAACAACCAGTTTGGAGAGACATATTATTCAACAATATATGAGGCTATGGAATATGGAATTAAAAAGTAGTAATGAATATCCCCCCCCCTCCCCCCCGCCCAACACCAATTAAAGGTGTTTTATAGTATTTGGAAAATGGGGAAAGCAATGTTACATGATAATTTTTCCAAATACATTTCTTTTAACATTCAAGGAATAATTGATTAATGATTAGAAAACATCATACTTTCACCTTCCTTAAAATTCCATAAGTTATGCATCTTAGAGATTTTGGTTTTTACTATTGGTCATGAAATTTGAAGTGAAATAATATGATCTACTTCTTTTCCTCTTGCATGTATGAATAAAGGATGAAATTTGAAATTAGAACCTTTGTATCTTCTTATTGCTGGAAGTAGGAATTGAATCTTGAATTATTAAAATGTTTTTGTAAGCTAATAAAAGGATATAATATTCATTCATATGAATTGTGGAATAATTCTTATCTATGAATATATTTGTTTGAGGTCAAATGTATAAATAAATTTTTGGATTACCAACCATTAATGAATGTCATTAACCAACACATGGTTACTCATAATTAATATCAATGAGGGTCAAGATTCCCGAGTAAATATTACTAGGTATAATAAATGAGTTCTAGCTGAGTCACTTAGAAGATCTAACAAACATGGGATGCTAGTGTATTCTCATTATTTACTAGCGAGTGAACTTTTCATTAAGGCATTCAAGCCTCAAGGTACTAAAAATATATCTAGTCTCCGTTTTAGATGATGTGCTAAAATCGATGGGTCAAGAGTTGTTAGAAGGGGGACCTTGAGGAATCCACATTAGACAACTCGAGGATAGAACCAAAAGTAATTTTAAGAACCATAATTGAAACCAGCATGAAATTACAAAACTTGTTGTGATTTTTTCTTGCTAGATGCTCGAATTTTAAGTAAAGATTGTGCCCAATCCCTCTAATAAACTAGTTTTCACAACAATACTCTCTCTCTCTCTCTCGTATTTTTAATTCTATCATACTCTACTTGAAAAAGGAAATATCTTTCAAGTATAGGAATAGTTCCATTGGATTTTTGTGTGTAATAGGATGATAAATAAAATAATATGAAAAATTGAAGTATATGTTTTGATATATACGAAAATATGAAAGACCAGCTTCTTTGATTAAGATGATGTCAAAAAATATTGAAGAAGAGAGTGGTGTTCTAGCTTAATGATTGTTAGAAATTGAAGTTTAATACAGTTGTGATGTCCATGGTTCATTCACTCATCTGGATAATTGTATATGTATTCTTATTCAATGATTTAAATCTTCTACTATTTATTGATTACTCTCTTTAATGCATAAAGGATTTTATGATAGGTATAGTATAAATTCCTCAATCTCAGGTTCTAATGGCTACTCTCCTCTTGATATGTGCTTACATATTTCACAAATTTCTTCAAATGATAAAATTTGGGATACATCCCCTTTACCCATTAGATTAAGGAGATCAGTCCATGCATCTTTGGTTTGTCTAAGTAAAAGGAATTTTAGTATATCAAATACATGTTTATGTACTTTTTCCTTTTTAACATTATACACAAATATTTCTACAAATTTCTCAAGATTCTCATCTTCCTTTTGACTCATTTTCAATATTTCCTCTTTAAGATCATGTTTCAAGTACAAATGTATTTAAAAATTTCTAAAAAAAATGTTTTCATATCATCCCATGATCTTACAGAGTTAGTA